>JAOTOL010001223.1:0-202500 GCA_034440575.1 Imbricaverruca yamaguchii
CGAACAATATCCGAGTCGTTGCCTCAAAACCTCGCTGAGTGACAAAGATTGAGCACGCCCAAAGTGACGTTTACGCTCCTCGTAGCCGGGACAGGACAGCAAGACATGCCGCATAGATAAGCGGGCGTGACATCTGGGGCAACGTGGCACGTCATCACCAGTTAGCAGTAAGAGTGAGTGGCATTGTATGTCCAATTCTCAACGACATAGTGCCACCCATCTCGCCTGATCCCTACGCGAGCACGAACTCCATTTTCCGAGGAGATTCTTGATCGCCTTCAACTTGTTGTCGGGTATTGCGTTCGACGAGCCTTGCCACTTTGTGAGCATAAAGAGCCAGAAATGGTTCGAAAGTGGTCACGGGCAGGGAGTGGTAGAATTCGTGAACATGGAGCTTGCGTCGCGCGTTTTGCAGCAGCATCAGCAAGGTCATTTCTGGGATGCCCACGTGACTCGGGATCCAACATAGCACCACTCTTTTACCTGTCTGGTACACACTGGTAAGACGAGTTAAGATGTCACGACAAAATGGGGTTTGACGGATTGTGTGTCCTCAACGCTAAAAGGCTACTTAAAAAGAATCCCGTCAAAATAATGTGGAGTAGATGATCTGATACTTCGATGAAACAGATAGCTTTCAGAATGGCAATCAGCTCGGAAGAATACACAGAAGCATGTGCTGGAATGGAAAAGCTTCTCACCACAGTACCTGTAATAAAGCGCTGCCTACGCCGGTCTCGAGTTCTGGATCCATCGGTGAATGTTGGAACAAATCCAGTGTAACATTCAATGTGTTCCATGGCAATTGCTCTGAATTCATGTGGTGTAATATCGGATTTCTTTTTGTAGGCGAGGGAGTGTCAGCTCCCGGTGTGATCAGTTCCCAGGGACGCGTTGAAATGTGCTCAGTCCGTCTAACTCCCTGGAGCCGGAGACCGCTCTCGGAAAGTCGTCTCATCCTCACTCCGTGAGGACTGCTCTCGAGGGTGTTCGTTTGTGAACAGGGTTACTATCCGGTGGGAGAATACATGGGTGTAAGCTGGGTGGTCCGGATATTGCCGTAGCTTGCAAGCATATCGCATGCCGAGCTAGTTCACGCCGCAGATGGAGTGGAAACTCGTGAACTTCCGCAAGGAGACTCGCCGTTGGAGAAGTACGAAATGCACCCGATGATGCGAAGCGCAGAGTGATGGACCCATCCAAGATGCGTTTATTCGTCAAAGAAGCTCCGCTCATAAATAAAACACGCGTAGTCGAGCTTTGACCGAACAAGCGATCGGTATAGCAGAAGCAGCGATGCGCGGTCTGCACCATAGGTCGCACGAGCCACACATTTAAGATATTTAAAGTATTTACACACTTATCTCGTAGCGTTTTTAAGATGTTGTCGGTATGTGAAGCGTGAATCAAATTCCACCCCCCAGAAATCTCACTACCGGTTGCACCGGTATCACCTCCCTGTACAGTAGGATTTTCATATTGGGACATAAACGGCGGCGACAGAAGTGTACGGCTTTACCGTTTTCACGTCAGAAGCGGAATCCACTCGTGTTTACCCATTTCTCCAAGCACCTGATGGCTAGCTGTAGCTTTCGCTCCATCGGCGGTGCACGTGAGGCACATGACCATATGGCGAAATCATCAACATATAGGGAGCCCCCAATGGTCACAGGAAGCGAGTCCCCAATATCGTTGATCATTACCCCGAAAGGGTCACACTCAGGACACTTCCTGTGGGACTCCGTACTCTTGCATAAACCAATTCGACAGGCAGTTACCGACACGTACACGAAAACATCGATTTGCTAGGAAGTTTTGTAAAAGGTACCAAGTCGTCCTCGAATTCGTGCTTGTGGATCTTCAGCAGGATTCCTCTACGCCACGTGGTGTCGTAAGCCTTTTCTATGTAAAAAAACACCGCGCGCCTAGATGTCGCTTCCTCTTAAAAGCGATGCGTACTTCGGTGTCCCGTGTTAAAATATGGTCAATGGTACTCCTGTTCTTCCGAAAGCCGCACTGCGTGTTTGCGAAGATGCCATTTTTCTAAGAACCAGGACAGGCGTCCATTCACGAGTTTCTCCATTTGTTTACCTAATGCAGACGACAGAGAGATTGGACGATAATCTTAGGGGTCAGGCCACGTTTCCCAGGTTTCAACAGTGGGATAACTGTAGCTTCGCACCACGATGGAGGGTACTCGCCATTAGTCCATATCAGGTTGAAGGTACGTAAAAGCTCCGCGACCACAGAGGAAGGCAGGTGCTTCAGCAGCTCATTGTGCACTTCATCGGGTCCTTCGGCTACTTGTGCGCAACGAATTAATTGCCGATTCCATTTCAGCCAGAGTAAAGCAACTGTTGTATGACGGATGTTCTGAAGTAGAAAAATCAATCGAAATCGATTCACAGCGCGCCTTGTGGCGCATAAATTGTGGGTCGCCGTTGCCGGCGCGGCTAACGTCTGCCAAAGCATGGCCAATCTCGTTCGCCACGTCAATCGGGTTCGTCACTTCACGGCTACCGACCGTCAACGTGGGAAGCGGGCCTGCATTAAATCGGCCAGAGATGCTCTTGATGCGAGACCAAATTAATGAGGTTGGCGAGGATCGATTGAGTAATCCAACATACTCAATCCACGAAACACGCTTGGCCTCCCGCATAGTGCGCCGAGCGAGGGCCCGAGCACGTCTGAACTCTATTAAGTTGGCTGTGGTGCTATTACGGTTGAAGACTCGAAACGCGCGTCTTCGAGCACGAATAGCGTCACTGCACCCTTCCGTCCACCACGGCACAGGGGTGCGTCGAGGAAGCCCAGAGGTCCTGGGGATACTTGAGGAGGCGCATTCCAGGAGAAGTGCAGTGAATTCGGTCACTGGCAGTGGTGGAGACCTTGATTCTGAGCGGAAAGCAGCTTTAATTTTCTCCTGAAATCTACCCCAGTCCGCTTTCTTAAAATTCCATCGCTGCGGGCGCGGGCCTAAAGCTGAGCCGTCCAGATAACTCAACCAGATTGGGAAATGATCGCTCCCCAGTGGATCTGAGTCCACTGTCCACTCGAGGCACTCCGTTAGCTGCGGGCTAGCCAGGCTGAGGTCCAAGGTGGGAAGTGGTTCCCGACGGTGTGGAGAAGTGTGTTCGTGTTCCAGTGTTTAAAATGCAGAGCATTTCGTTAAGGATTAGAGATTCCAAATGGCGACCACGGGTGTTGATACCGTCACATCCCCACAACGTGTGGTGAGCGTTAAAATCGCCCAAAAGCAAGACGGGTCGAGGCAGTTCAGACACCAAGTTCGCGAGTTCCACGGTGGGGAACACATTCCCTGGAGGCAGGTATACGGAACATACTGAGATGCATCTGTGACCAAATAGTATTCGAGCGGCAACCGCCTGAGTGTAGTATGCAGGGTTAGTACTCTCATGGGGATGCTGTTATGGACTGCTAGTAGCACTCCACCGTGTGCCGCAGCATCAGTCACCACATCCTTCCGAAATATCGAGTACCCACTCAACGACACGATGTAGTTAGATGAAAGTTTTGTCTCCTGAAGACATACCGCCACAGGGCCGTACCGATTTAAGACCACCTGAGGTCTTGGGCGCTAGTTCTAAAACCACGACAGTTCCACTGTAAAACTGTTGACGTAGTTGTCATACAAGTGTCTTAGAATTTCAAAGTGGTGTGTGTCCATGTATACAAACTTGCCCTGCCTCCGGACATCCAAATATCAGAGTTCAATAAAACTAAAATTACGTGAATGTCTAATTAGGATCCACCAGTGTGGATCCTAGCCCCCGCTGACACACTATCAGCGAGTAGGGCATTGGGGCCAGAGTGGTGATTTCCAATGACGATAGGTGCCGATGACCGGGGGCGTCAGTAGCTCAGTGGTTAAGCTAGACGCCTAGGAGACCAGAGGTACTGGTTTTGATTCTCCGTAACATCTGCCCTTCCTGTTAGGCGGAGAGGAAGGCGACGCCATATGGCCTCAGCTGCTTAGTGAATCGTAAAGCCACAGAGAACAAAAGACGATGCTAGCCAGCTAAGGAATTTAAAAGATATCTGTCGCTTGACAAGTCGCTAACATTTTTACTCATATTTACTGTGTGGGGAAGAGCCCGATCAGATCGATACAGGTATAGCTTGTCCGATCCCATCCAGTGGATTTGTGTAATAATTGTCGCGGCTTTTCGGGCGTCGCCTATCATTCCAACTCATGCACTGGTGGACAGAGGCTGCCTTCGACGAAACTGTGCTCGTTGGCTGCGTGCACTGCTTGGTGTGATTGCCCCCGTGTCAGAGACTGTAACGTGCGGTGAATGTTAGTGACTGTACCGCCCTTTGTGGCGACCCGTGGGCGCGGCCGGCGGGGGCGCGGGAGTGTTTGGTGGTGGGCGTGGAGGCCGGCAGTGTGAGGTTCCGTGGCACGCATATACAGCAATACAGCAGATACAAGCTATTTCGGCAAATATGCCTGGCGACCAGGTGGTGGCAGTACCGGTCGGTGGTGGTGCCTTCGATGTGCGTGTCATAGCGGAATATGACGGGACTGCAGACGTCGTGGAGTGGTGGATGCGTGCAGAAATGTTGTGCGAGCTGCGCGGCGTCGCTTTGGCAACAGTGCTGCCTGCCCCTGCGGCTGACCGGCGGGGCATTCGCCGTGTGGTCGCAGTTATCGGCGGAGAGTCGCCGCTCGTTAGCTGTGCGCGCGGTGTTGTATTCAGCCTTTGCTCTTGATGAACACGCGGCGTATGACGCCTTTGTCAGCCGACGCCTTCAACTGGGAGAGTCAGCTGATGTGTACTTGGCGGATCTCCGGCGGTTGGCGACCCTCTTCGGTGGTATACCGGACCAAGCACTCTCCTGCGCCTTCGTCGCTGGTCTACCCGATGCCGTGCGCCAGACCATTCGAGCCGGCTCGCACGCAGAGGCCCTTGACCTGGTGGGCGTTTTGGCGCGCACCCGTGCCGTCTTGAGCGACGAGCGAGTCGCATCGGCGGCGGCGGCAGCGCGTGGCGGGACGACCAGCCGGAGTCGGGAGCGAGATCTGTCTGCGCGTGACCCGAGACGCCGGCGAGGACGCCGCTGCTGGACGTGTAGTTCACTGGACCATCTGGCTGCAGCCTGTCCGGAGGGAAAACGGCCCGGGGAGCGGCGCTTCAGCGCCAGCGCCGTCTCCCGTGCAGTGAGAGGCGCGCTACCAGTGCTGAAGATGGTGGTGGACGGGCGGCCTTGCGACGTGCTTGTGGACACCGGCTGCACCGATAACATTGTATATGTGGATCGGTGCAGACGGTGGTCGCCCCGGCGTGTTGTACTTACCACAATAGGAGGTGATGCTCTTGCTGGCAAGGGCATCGGTGAAGTCACAGTGAGCATTGAAGGCCGCCAGGTAACGCTCACGACTTTGGTGGTGGCGGCTCGTCCCATGGGGGTGGACTTGGTGCTTGGCATGAGCGGCATCGTCAGGTTGGGAGGTGTGCGAGTGGGATCACCAAGGGACGTTTAGCTCGGCTCAACGCAATGCCCTGCTGCCGGCGGTGCGCTGGCGGGCGCAGTCGCGACCCGTGAAGCGGCGGACTCTGCGCCCGCAGTCGACGGGGCTCAGGCGAGCGCGACCGGCGTGACCGGCTCAGGCGAGCGCGACCGGCGGGGCTCAGTGACTGAGCTGAAGGTGGACGCTAAAGACTTCACGGCAGAATTTGACAACGACTCGGGGGCTTGGACTGTCGCATGGAAGTGGGCGAATGGGGTCGGGCCGGCGTGTCTCACAAACAGCGTGTCCGAATACAAGATAAACCCATCTGTGCGACAGGAGTACGATGAGGAACTTGAAAGCTGGCTGCAAAATGGCTGGCTGCAGCCTTACGATGAGCAGAGGGATGGTTCGCCACGGGGGCTTGTGCCTCTGATGGTGGTACCACAGGCGAAGAAGGTGCGCCCAGTGCTCGACATGCGGGAGCTTAACAGTCACGTGGCGGCTTATACTGCTGACGCCGACGTCTGTGCTGAGCACCTGCGTAGGTGGCGCCGACATGGCCGGTGCGTCGCCGTGGTGGATTTGAGGCGGGCGTACCTGCAGCTGCGACTCGACAGACGGCTTTGGCCGTACCAAACAGTCATCATTCGCGGTCGGCGGTACAGCCTAACGCGGCTTGGATTCGGTCTGAATGTGGCGCCGGCTGTGATGAAGGCTGTTGTCCGGGTCGTCTTGGCGCAGAACCCGGCCGTGGAGCGAGCAGTCTCTCCATATGTCGACGACCTACTCGTCGATGAGGACATTGTCAGCGCCGAACACGTGGCGGAGCACTTCAAACGCTTCGGGTTGGAGTGCAAGCCACCAGCGCGGGCTAAGGACGGCGCCCGGATGCTGGGGCTGCGCGTGCAGCGCGCTGCTGGCGAGCTGCAGTGGTCGCGCGACAGCGCCATCCCGAGTCCGCCGGACCGGGTGACTCGCCGTGCTATTTTCGCATGGTGCGGCCGGCTGACAGCCCACCTGCCTGTCTGCGGCTGGCTGAGGCCGGCCGCTGCCTGGTTGAAGCGGCACGTGAACGAAGTCACCAGCGGCTGGGATGACACCACTGACGACGCGGCCCTGCACGGCCAGATCGCCCACGTGTGGAAGCGGCTGGCGGATGCTGACCCGGCGCGAGGCCCGTGGTGCTGGAGCGGGGACCGCGCGATCGTCTGGGCCGATGCCAGCTCGATAGCGGCCGGCGTTGTTATAGAGACGCCGGAGGACGGCGTGATGGAGGACGCGTGCTGGCTACGACCGGACGGCTCAGCGGAGACGCACATCAACATGGCTGAGTTAGATGCTGCCGTCCGCGGTATGAATCTGGCCATTGCCTGTGGTGCGAAGGAGGTTGAGCTGAGAACTGACTCGGCCACCGTCTACCGCTGGGTGGATGATGCATTGAGTGGACGTGCTCGCCTCCGAACGCGCGCAGCAAGTGAGATGCTGATTCGCCGCCGCGTTTCCGTCATTCGAGAGCTCGTGGATGAATTCGAGCTCACTGCGTCGGTGACACTGGTGCGGTCAGAGGAGAACCGAGCGGACATTCTCACTCGAGTGCCGAAGGTGTGGCTGCGCGGTCCGGTGGTAACTGACGGCGTGCCGGGGGGCGCTGTCGCCTGCGAGGAGACTGGAGACGTGACGGTCGCTGGAGGTGCAGCACGCGGGTACATCAGTGCTGAGAACGCGCTAGTTGAGCTGGTCCGGACGGTGCATGAGCTGGCTGGGCACCCTGGTGTTCGCCGAACGCTCTACTTTGCGCGGCGAGACGTATCACGTGACGTCACGCGGGCGGCAGCGTGCGGCGGTGGAGAGCTGTGACGTCTGTCGCTCCATTGACCCGGCTTCGGTACGGTGGCGACGTGGCTCACTTGGTGTAGCTGCTACGTGGGAGCGCGTCGCCATCGACGTCACGCACCACCGGGGACAGAGTTACCTCTCTGCTAGCGACTGCGGACCTTCGCGCTTCAGTGTCTGGCGCCAGCTGCGTCGCGCTGATGCCGCCGAAATTTCAGGCCACCTGGAGCAGCTTTTCATGGAGCGCGGGGCTCCGCTAGAGATTTTGACCGACAACGCCACTGTGTTCCGCGGCCGCCAGATCGCTGCTCTTGCGGCGCGATGGGGAGTCAGCCTTCGGTTTCGTGCGGTGCACGAGCCAGGAGGCAACGGCGTGATGGAGCGCTGCCACAGGACAGTACAAGTGATCGCAGCGAGACGCAGGTGCTCCGTGCCCGAGGCTGTACACCTGTACAACGTTACGCCCCGTGATGGGGAGAGCGCTGATTCGGCGCCTGCAGCCGGCGTGTATCGGTACAGTGAGAGACTGCATCCGGTCTCCGCAAAAGGACGAACCGGCAGTCGAGGTGCGCCCGCTCGTGTCCGACGGGATGCAGCTCTGCGTTGGTGACCGCGTCTGGATGCGGCGCCCGGGAACGCGCTGCACGGACGTCTCGCGTCGCGGCACGGTGACAGGTGTTGTCTCGCGGCAGGTGGTTGAGATTGATAGGGTGCCGTGGCATGTGAAGAATGTGCGACGACGCGGTGAAGCGTCGGATGGGGAAAACGCTGATGCTAGCGACACGGATAACGACGAGCCACTGTATGTGCGATGCAACACTGCTGATGAGGAGGGCAGTGCCGTGGGGAGTGATGCGGCTGAAAGCGCTCCCCCACTTCGGCGCAGTAGGCGTGATCCACAGCCGCGAAGGTTCTTTTGTTGCGAATGATCACACACAGTTGTTGTTGACGGTAGGCGATGTTTCGTGGCAGGTGTGTTTGTGATTTTTTTTATAATCAGGGGGTGGTGTGCTCGTTGGCTGCGTGCACTGCTTGGTGTGATTGCCCCCCGTGTCAGAGACTGTAACGTGCGGTGAATGTTAGTGACTGTACCGCCCTTTGTGGCGACCCGTGGGCGCGGCCGGCGGGGGCGCGGGAGTGTTTGGTGGTGGGCGTGGAGGCCGGCAGTGTGAGGTTCCGTGGGACGCATATACAGCAATACAGCAGATACAGAAACCACCACCCACAGTTCGAGTAACCTCATCGATGATAATGAGACATCTCATCTGGATGAAACTGTCGCTATAGTGCACGGCTTACTGACCAGTGTTTCCTTTTTTGACACGTTGGCATGACACAGCAAACCATTAAAATGCACATGTGCCTTTTGCTACACTATATCATAATTTGGCATATCGCTACTGTGCTAGGAACAATGCTTAGTAACAAAATTAGAGCATAGATAGAAAATGGTCTTAATACTGAGCCCAAGGTTCAAAGACGACCAGAGGAAAAGGTCAAGCAAAGACAGAGGCATGCAATGCCCCTAAAATGTAGAGACAGTGCTGATTTTGCCATTGTATGATGTGCTTTATAGCTCTTGTATTGTTTGTTTTGGTCAGCAATCAATATTTGCGACAAGAGCAATTTCCTACTTCTTAAAGTGGCGCATTATCTTTTGCCGTGTCTTTTGGTGTGTCATCATCCAGCTCGTTGTGCCATTTGACGTGCCATGCAAAAATCTGTTTTGCCTGTGCCGTGTCCCGTGCCTGTTTTTGAAGAAAAAGGGTAACTATTACTGACCCGCCGGAGTAATTATGTTGTTGCTTATCTCCAACGCCACCCCTCCTCGGGAATTGGTGCATGTCTCGTGGCGCAGGATATGCCTGTAGTCACACAACACAAGCCATCTCTGGCCATCCATATATTGTGTTCTGAAGGCCCATCCGCATGGCCCTATCCCCTTTCTTACGAGGGATTGATGAGTCTGAGCGTTGCGATGTGAAGCTGACGTGCATCGTAGCAGGTCCTCCAAACAAGACAATTGTTTTGCATTGGATCATGGGTCACATACGGCCAGAGGTGCTTGCGCACCCCATCCCAGCAATAAACTGAAGGCACAGACACTAGCACGCACACTCACATAAACGTGCTATTGGCTGTCCAGTCGACTGACTTGTGATCGGAGTTTTCTGTGTACTGGATGGAGGTAGGGTAGGGGAGGCGCATAATAATGCCGATTAATTACTTTTATATTGCTGGGCTATAATGCTTTACGTCGTGTAAAGGCTCCCTTGCGTTAGTTTGTTATTAATAGGTTATGCAGGTAAAAGTTCCTGAGCGACCGAAAGCGTGCAATCAGGTGCCCCATGCTGAATATTTGTGTTTTCGGCACCCTCTAATGTGTTGAAGTGCTAACCGTGCTTTCTTAACCGCGTCTAACCATTCCTGTATTGTGGCCACAGATGAGGCACCATCCAGTCCATCTGCCGTCAGCGACACGTCGTATTACCCAAGTGATTGAGATGACACGAGCGACAGAGATGAGTCGTCGTACCATCCTATTGAGACTTCGTACAATCTCACTGAGGATTCGAACCATCCAGGCGACGCTTCTCACCATCAAAGTGAGCCCTTGCACCATCCCACTCGGACTGGAAACGTGGAAATGGATGTCCCAGGGTGTTCCTCGGACGGCTGCACCAAGCACAAGGCAGACCATATTGTGGTCCAACAAACTCTTCCTAACTGGACGAAAATATATGTGTTCCCGTTCAGTGGGGAACCACAAACCACAAACCACAGCATGTAGTATTAGCGATGGAGGCATCGGCCTCGACTAGCAACGAAGGGTTGGTGGACAAGCGAGTTACGTGGGTTCAAGCAAGTGTAAGGAGGCTTACATTTTTTTCTGCACCATAATTTGTATGTCTTTCCTATTCGAACAGGCCCGACATGTAGCCGGGCACCGGCCTGACGAGTTGCCCTGCAGCTATCGGACTGCGGCCCGACAGCAACCCGACCGCGGCCCAAGAGCAGGGGATCAACGACGGTTCAACATCAGTGCGGCAGCGGATCGACGGCAGCCCAACCGCCTCTCAACAGTGATCCAGCAGCGGTTCGACGGCGGTCCGATGACGATCCGTCGGTGGCCCCACCGCGGCCCAACTATGGCCCGACAGCAGCCCAGCAGCGGTCCGACAGCGGCCCAATAATGGTCCGAAGGCGGTTCGATGACGATCCGTCGGTGGCCCCACCGCGGCCCAACTACGGCCCGACAGCAGCCCAGCAGCGGTCCGACAGCGGCCCAATAATGGTCCGAAGGCGGTTCGATGACGATCCGGCGTCGGCACTACCGCGGTCCAGCTGCGGCCTGAAACCATTTCGATAATGGTCCGATGACGAGCCGTGAGCATGGTCTCGCTGAAGGCACGATAACTGTGTTTGACTTTGTTCAGGTGACTCGGTGTGAGCTCGGAGCGAACTGTGACCCGGTGACGTGGCGACCACTGCCGTGACTTCATGGTGTCCGGTTTCGCAAAGCGCGTGGCCGCCCCAGTGAAGCCGCAGCGGCGTAGCATCAACTTGACCTGTCTGGCAGTATTCAACCATTGCAATTCAGGCGGAAAAACCCGACCTTCAGGTGCCCCAATTTCAAAACCCGATCTTGAGGTGCCCCAATTCAATTTTCCTTATATAATTTCATTGATACCTATAATCACGATCGTGCTCCGCCGAAATATACAACAACAACAACGACAACAACAACCAAAAATCGCATCACAATAATCATTCCGCCTCTTGACGATCGTCCACCCAAAATCCGGCTCAGAATCACCACTGCTCAATTTATAGAACAAGTCAGTATCAAAAAGGGAAGTCTCAGGACCTTGACCGAGAAAATCGAGCACAAGGCAGTGAGGCCGGGAAAAGCCGAGGCCAAGTATCTTCAGAGTATGACGGACGAGTATTCACAGACAACAAGGCTAACCACTAGGGCCAGGGGAAATGCGCCCTTAGTATGCTCACAGTGTACCCAGTCAGATGAACCCAGAAAGGGAATTGTAAATGACGAAATTACTCCGGTCCAGACGGAGATGGAGCGAATGAGGATGTTACAAGCGGTGGACGCCTTCGACGGCCAGCAAAACTTGGAGGAATGGATACAGATGATCGAGAAGGCGGCCTCCTTCGCCGGCTGGTCGGGGGACGGTACTTTTCGAGCGGCACTATTCCGTCTGCGGGGTAGGCGGGCCAATACATAGATCAGCTTCAAGAAGAGAAGAAAATTAAAACCTGGGGGGACATATGCAAGGCCCTAAGGGAACGGTACCAAGCCACCGGCAGAAAACAGTGGCACCAATACCTGCTTAACACAGGTACACAAGGTGCCAAAACGGTCCAGGAATGGGCCCAAGCGGTACGTAAATTATGACTACTGGCTTTAGGGGATAATCCATTTGTAGCCTCAAAGGTCAAGACCCGAGACGCGGAAGGGGGCGAACCATCGGGAGAAGATCACCAGGAGGCGCCAGCACGGAAGTTCGGAGGGTTATGCTGGACTATCTCCGCAGGACCAATTTCAAACGGGGTCTAAGAAGCAGTCTAAGACAGATGGTATGGATACAAAAACGCACAACATTTGATGAAGCCATTGAAGCAGCCGCCGAAGAGGAGGTATTAGAGGCAGCCTGTAAGGAAGAGGAAGTGTTGAGTTGCTATCAAATTGGCCCTGAGAACGCTGCCACCAAGGGTCTCGTTGAACGAATATTCGCCGCACTGGACTTAGGGATCACGCCAGGACTGAAAAACACATCACCGAGGAAGCACTGACAAAGGATCAGGATCGACGCGGCAATCAACGCGCTAGGGGTCAACTAAAAACGGTAAGGTATCGCGACCCAGTCGATGAGAGCGAAGAAGACAGCGACGGAGCCAAGGCCAAGGCCTCGTGCTCGGGCGGGCGTACGGCCCCGCCCATCGGAAAGACAGAGGAAGAAAGCGGCGGCGAGGGATGCTACGAGGAACCGCTCCCTCTCAAGGCGACCGAAGTGGGCTAAGGGGAATCACGTATCTACCTCAAGAGGGCCGAAGCCCCAGGCCCAATGGGGGCGCTCCCGTGGTATACCCAACAACCCTTGGGGATACACGCTGGACCGGCAAGAACGCAAAGATTTCGACCACGGCCGATACTTCAACTGCCACCGTTGGGGCCACATTCGGCGGAATTGCCCGTGGTTAAACCCAGAGAGGCCCTCGGGAAACGGGAACCGTCGGCTGAATTAGGGGGCCAGCCGACCCGAGTGCATCCGAGTCCTCCCGTCGCGACCACCGGAGCACCCGGTATCCTGTCAGAAGCAGAAACTGAAGTCGCCCCCCACAAAATGCGGTTGAAAACCAAACAGCAGCCTCCCGAAGAAACCGAGGAAAGCAATGCCCACGTCTTACCGTCTTGGCATGCCGAAAATGTTTTCTATGGTGGAGCTGAGCATCACCTGAGAAGCCTACAAGATCCTAAAAACGAAACGTCGGAGCCAGTCCAAACATGTGTCATCGACGGGGAAACCAACGACCAAAAAAGCACCCTTTCGGTGGATACTGGCTCGATGGTCACCCTGGTGCAGAAAACCGTTGTCGATCACTGTAACCAGCGCACTCGGCCACCGCCTGCTCGATTACGGTCCGTAACAGGGCACGAATTGACCGTGACCCACCAAGCCTGGGTATAATTTCGGTTAAGAGACTGAACGATACGCCACTGGGCATATGTCTGCCCGGACCTCGCATACGGGGGCATCCTGGGCTTCGATTTCACCAAGGCCTACAGTCTCACGGTTCATGTCCAAATATGTGTAATCACGACGAAGGGCTTGATTGATTTATTTATTTATTTATTCATTGATTGATTTATCGATTGATTGATTGATTATTTGGGTTTAAGGGTGCGCCGACTACTAGGTCATTTAGCGCCCACAACTGTTAATTGTTCCCAGGGTACCGTGTGTGTGTCTTTGTGTTTGGCCAGCCTGCCACCGTGTGGAAGAGCCTTCCGGATTCCACAACCTGTGATTTGTCGCCTAGCACTGCTAGGAGTGAGTGAACCTGGTCACTCCCGAAATACCGATGACGCTCAAGGCAAAGCCTCTGGCATGGAATTAGAACGTGGCTAACAGTTAGCACTGCTCCACATCTAGAGCACAGTGGTTTACTTTCACCACTAAGTAAGTAGTCATGGGTGGCGTAAGTGTGGCCTATTCGTAGACGCCAAAGCGTCACCTCGCTTAGCCTTCTGCTACGCGAGCATGACATCCACTGGCCCAGAGACGGCTTAATTGTTCGTAGGTTATTGGAAACAAGCTCGTCCCAACTCGCTTGTCACTTACTTGTTAGAAAAGCTAAGATACCTGAAGTATAGTCCTTGGCAGGGATTGGGAATGCTCTCCGCAAGGGAGCATGTGCCGCTCTCCTAGCAGCACTATCGGCTTGTTCATTGCCTGCGATACCTATGTGGCTAGGAATCCAACAGAACTGGACCATTTTTCCTTCGTAATCTAATATAGTCAGGCGGCGTAAGATATCATACACTAAAGGGTCAGTGGGATTAAAAGCGCCAAGTGACAGAAGACTGCTCAACGAGTCGGATAAGATAACATGATTCTCATTGGTCCCGACCTCTATGAAAGCGAGTGCTTTGTAGATTGCAACGAGCTTTGACGTGTAGACGGATACGTGCTTTGGTAACGTGAACGATCTGGTGGCTGTCTCGCACACAAACGCACTTCCAACCCCATCGTCTGCCTTTGATCCGTCCGTAAAAAATTTGGCGTGGGTATTATAAAATGTCGACAAGTGCTCCAAAGTTCGTGCTCGAAACTCATCTGCGAAAATATCCCATTTGCGGGTGTCAGCTAAGCTGATATCTATCCTCGGTTGTAACGAGAAGTTTCCATGCGGGCGTCACAACAAGCGGGGCACGTTTAACATTGCAAATTTATAATCCGCTTCCATGAAAAAGATGCCTAATTCTACTGCACAGAGGACGGTACATACGTGCTCCATCGTGTGAAAAAATTGATAGTGAGTGACGGGAGAATACTGCTTGATATGCAGGGTGTTGCGGAAAACGGCGTAAATTGCATGCGTAGCGCATCTATAACATCTGTCTCCTCACGGAAAGTGGAGGCTCGTTGACATCGGCCAGCACGCTCGCGATTGGCGATGTCCGAAATGCCCCAGACACAATTCTCAGAGCTGTATGATACAGGGTGTCCAGAACACGCTTTCCGGACGCACAGGCCCCATCATAAACAAAACAAGCATAATCTATCTTGGAGCGGATGAGACATCGGTAAAGAAGCAGCAGTGTTTGTCGGTCCCCTCCGTACGATGTACGTGAGACACATTTTAGAATGTTCATAGATGTAACGCACTTGTCACGAATAAATTTTAGATGTTCTCGGCAGGGCAAGCGACTGTCAAAATACATACCCAAGAACTTAAATACCGGGCATAGTTGAATGGGTTCACCGTACAAAGTAAGAGCAAGATCACGGCAACAATGACAGCGACAGAAATGCATTGCTGCAGTTTTTGTGGTGGATAGCTTAAAGCCATTCATGGTGCTCCACTTCTGGAGATGGTTTGTCGCAAGCTGAAGCTGTCGCGATGATGTAGAGGCTCTTGAAGAAGAGGACCAAATAGCTAAAACATCTACGAAGAGAGATCGGCGAATACTTGGTGGAAGCCCAACAAAAACGTCATTAATCATAACGGCGAAGAGAGCCACACTCAGCACGCTGCCCTGTGGGATTCCATTTATAAGTTGAAAGCGTGCCGATAAATGGTCACCAATACGGACCCGAAAAAACGGTCTGCCAAAAAGTTTTTTTTAGGAACATGCCCATACGGCCGCGGATACCGCTTCTCTGCAGCTTTAAGAGAATGTCATGACGCCACGTCATGTCATATGCCGCTTCAATGTAAAAAAATACCGCATGAAGATGCTGTTTCCGTTTAAAAGCTGCACGAATCGATGTATCCAATACTAAGATATGGTCAACGGTACTTATGTTTTTCCTAAACCCACACTGTTCGTTTGTGAAAAAAAATGTTGGCTCTCTAAGTACCACGTCAGTCTAACGTTTACCATTTTTTGCTATTAGTTTGCCAAGTGAAGATGTAAGCGATATGGGGCGGTATTGCGATGGATGTAATCCGTTTTTTGTGAGTTTCCTTATTGGGATAATAACTGCCTCGCGCCAACCTTCAGGGAAAGCGCCTACCTCCCATACTCGGTTGAAGGTGGCCAACAAAGCTTCCAGCGCCTGGGGAGGAAGGCGCTTCAGCATGGGATTGTTGATCTGATCGGGCCCTTCGGCAACATTTTTGAAGGCGCTAATGGTTGATGTTAATTCGATCAGTGTAAATGGGTCATTGTACTCAGGTGATTGTGAAGTGATGAAATCGATTGGGTTCCCCTCGCATTGCGATTTAAAACGCAAAACTCTGGGTTAGTGCTTCCGCCCCGGCTGCGTTTGGAAATAAAACGGCCTATCTCATTCGCTACGTCTGTCGGGTGGATAATATCAGCGTCCCCTACACTCAATACGGGGAGAGGAACTGACGAATACTGTCCGGAGATACGTCTGATCTGTGACCAGATCTGTCCTGTTGGTGTGAATCGATTAATATTCACAATGTATGCTCTCCAGGTCATCCTTTTTTTTTCCTCAAGAACTGTGCGCCTAGCATGTGCTCTGGCTTTCCGAAATACAATTAAATTTGCTGTCGTACTGTGACGATCAAAAGCCTTGTAAGCTCGTCTACGAGCACTGATAACTTTACGGCACTCTTCAGTCCACCACGGCACGGGAACACGGCGGGGGGTTCTGGATGTTCTGGGTATGCATTTAGAGGCCGAGTCGATTATGAGCGACGTGGAATTTTTAACGGTAAGTGGTGGGCTTAATTGGCTAGAGTCATCGTTAGAACATTTTTCCTGCAACAATTCATTAAACTGATGCCAGTTCGCCTTACGGATATTCCATCGCGGTAGTCTAGTTCCTAAAATAGCATCGGAGCGAAATTCAAACCAGATTTGAAAATGGTCGCTTCCGAGCGGGTCATCATCTACCACCCAAACACAGCGATGACTGACCTGGGGACTACACAGAGCAAGATCTAAAACTGATTTGTTTCCCGAGGGCAACGATACATGTGCTGGAGAACCTGTGTTTAGTAAACACAGCGATTCGTCGATTAAAAAGGCTTCCATATGTCTACCGCGGGGGTTGGAAGTGACAGAACCCCAGAGAGTATGATGAGAGTTAAAATCGCCCAAGAGTAAAACGGGAGGATGAAGTTCAGCATGAGACTCCTGAGCTCCGCAGAGGGAAGAGCCTCTCCTGCTGGAAGATAAATTGAACATAATGATATAACAAGATGGTGAAAATTAATACGTACCGCTACGGCCTGTAGTGTTGTTTGCAATGGAATTTCTCGAGAAGGTGTTCCATTGTGTACAGCTAGCATCACCCCACCGTGTGCAATGGTATCAATATTTGTATTATCTTTTCGAAATACAGAGTATCATTTAATGGAACACTGGATACCAGTTGACAGCTTTGTTTCCTGAAGCCCTATAGCGATAGGTCGTTTATGATATAAAACCCTCTGCAGGTCAGCAAAATTTGCTCTAAAACCACGCATGTTCCACTGTAAAACTAAGGGCGATATGACGGTGAGTCGAGGTAAAACTGGAAGTGTTGTTGTTATTGGTGTTTTGGGGCGCGTCAACTGCAAAGGTTATATAGCGCCCATAAAAACTGGAAGTGTCTAAAAGTGCTCCCTAGAGGGTGCCAGATTACTCCCAGAGTGGCCAAGTGAGATCGTTCTCGGTCGCGATCGCGGCGAGCTGTCCCCGGGAAGGCTACCTGACCACGGTAGACCCCGCTTCTGTGGGGCGCTCAGCTGCGGCGGGGGCGGGGGAGGACCCATACCGTGTGGTATAACTGGCTCTCCCCGAGGTGCCTCCACTCGCCTGCGATGCCTTGGCGTGGCCGACCCTGCGGGAGGGGCTCCTTCCACAGTTTTTCCCCTCGCCCGCGCCTTCTCCGCCTGAGCCAGTCGGGCCCTCTTCGCCTCCCGGGCGCGCCTTTCAGCTTCCTGATGCTTCAAGCTGATTTCGGAGATTGGAATTTGTCGAGAGGTACGGGACGGCGATGCAGGAGTGGACGTGCAAGCTGGGGGTGAGGGAGGTGGGGGAGGCAAGGAAGTAGTGGTGGTAGTGGTTGAACGTGAGGATGAGACCTGGCTCACGGGAAGGGGGTAAGTAGCAGGAAGGGAGGAAGTGGAGAGGTGGGAATTGGAGGGGGTTGCAGAGTGCGTGGGTGAGGGAGGATCGAAGGAAGGGCGGGCCGTAAGAGACAGAAATTTCAAGGTGGGGATTGCGGTAGAGGGAGATGGGCTAGGATTGGGTGGAGAGGGCCGAGTAGGCCTCTTGGAGCGTTGGACCTGGGTCCATTCTCCCCCATTTGACGTTGGTCGGGGAGACGAAACTGGTGAACAGACACCGCGTCCATTTGTGGCAGGTGGTGCTTCCGTCGCTACGGTGACGTGTTGAGCAGGCGACGCAGGGGGCACACCA
This sequence comes from Imbricaverruca yamaguchii, assembly GCA_034440575.1. Lineage (NCBI taxonomy): Eukaryota > Metazoa > Arthropoda > Thecostraca > Neoverrucidae > Imbricaverruca > Imbricaverruca yamaguchii. Next base: position 17,934 of record JAOTOL010001223.1, read on the forward strand.
AAAGATCGGAGAAGTGCAGTGAGTTGAGCGATTAGCTGGGAGATGTTGGGTTGTGTGTGTAGGGAGCCAATCAGAGGTTCCCTCTGGGTGTGTTTTGCTATTGCAGGGTTCGATTTTGCTGCTGCTGCGTACGATATTTTTGGATGAGCTCTTTCATATAGTTCATGGGCCTCCAGAAATGTGCTCTTGTTTGTACATTGCATGTTAACTATCTCTTTCTCCCTCAAGAAGATGGGGCATGAACGATCGTAGGCCGCGTGGGGTCTCTGATTGGGGCCACAGCTTGAGCATTTTGGGCATTCAGCCTCACATTTTTCTCCCGCATGGTCCGCCGACCCACATCTACCACACGTCTCACGATTTCGGCAGTGTTGTGTTGTACATCCAAATCTAGAACAACAAAAACACCGCATGGGATTTGGGACATACACACGCACCTTCACGCGAACGTATCCAACAAATATGAATTCGGGTAGGTCAGTTGAGCTAAATGTTAATATGAAGTTGTTCGTTGGTTGGGTTTCTTGGCCCTTTCTAATAGTGATCCTTCTCGCACCTACCAAGAACTGGATAGCAGCACGGCTGTGGAGATCTTCGAAAAACTGTTCACTCCAGAAGTGTTCCACCTCATACACGTGGAAACGCTTCGGTACGCCAGGGACGTAAAAAACGACCCCCTCTTCACCCTGTCGGACAGCGAGCTGAAAGCGTTCCTTGGAATACTTCTGTATTCTAGATACAGCCCTCTTCCGAGTGAACGGATGTACTGGTCTGAGGATGACGACTTCAAGCACCCCATCGTGCGCAACGCTATGTCCAGGACCAAGTACCTGAAGATACAGGCGTGCCTACATGTACAGTACAATGCCAAGATCACGCCTGACAACAAAGACCGTGGGTTCAAGGTCCGGCCGCTCCTGGACAACATGAACAAGTAAGTCATTACAGAAGTACGGGACATTCCAGGACAAGCTGTCCGTGGACGAGATGATCGTGCGGTACTACGGTCACAACAGCTTGAAACAGTTTATCCGCGGGAAACCCATTCGCTTCGGATACAAACTGTGGGCGATTTGCGGCAGTGACGGCTACTGCTACAAATTCGACCTGTACTGCGGCAAGGAACAGCGTCCTGGGCTTCGCGACCAGCCGCTGGGGACCCGAGTGGTGCTGGACATGGTCAGCGTCGTATCTGATCACAGCGGGCACGAGTTGTTTTTCGACAACCTCTTCACATCCAGGGCGCTACTAACGGAGCTGAAGGGGCGTGGCATCCGCGCCACCGGAACGGTGAGAGAAAACAGACTAGACAGGTGCCCCGTGACCACAGCCAAAGTCATGGCCAAAACAAAGCGCGGCACGTACGAACAGTGGTTCGACAGAAGCTCGGAGGTGCTGATGGTCAGGTGGCATGACAACAAGGTTGTGAACATCATGACCAACTACGACTCTACCGACCCACCCTCATCTGCCAGCCGGTACGACAGGGCGGCCAGAAAACGCTTGCCGGCACCACAGCCCAAGGTACTGAAGGCATACAACACCGGCATGGGCGGGGTTGACCTTCACGACCAACTTCTGGGAGCCTACGCGGTGTCTATCAGAGGAAAGAAGTGGCACTGGTGCCTCATCACCAGGGTGCTTGATATGGCTGTGGTCAACAGCCATATCTTACACAAAACCGTCGCCAGTGGAAACCAGCTGACGATGGTGAACTTCCGCCGAGAGATCGCCGTCACCTATCTGAGAGTGGCAGCCAGCCAGAAGGGATGTGCTCGGCCGAATCCGGCGCATATCCCGAAGAGCCTCCGCTATGACGGAGTGGGACATCTAATCGCAGCGCTAGATGGCCGCCGTGTCTGTCAGCTCGAGGGCTGCAAGCTGACGTCAACGAAGCGGTGTGCGAAGTACGACGTGGCTATATGCTCCAAGTGCTTCGCTGCATACCACAAGCGGAAGTAGAGCTTCCTGTGCTAGAGCTAGCACAGGTCCACAGCTCTGCGGACTGTGGAGAGAGTGGGCAATATATGGCCAGTCGCGCGTTGTGTAGTGCCCTGATGTTTTGTGCCACCGTCGTTGTTCAGAAGAAACGCACATGTACCAATGCATTTACCTACATGCCGCATGTGAGTGTGTCGTCACATCTAGTCCTGATGTAAAAAAAAAAAAACGCCGGTGACCGTATCAATAAAGCTGACACGTGACAGGCTGCAGTTTTACCCGGGTTCAGACTGATCCTGAATTAGGTATATGCCAGTAGATAAGCCTGTCGGCCGGAGTCGGGCCGGGCGCCACGGACACGGTGGGACCGAGCACGCACTCAGAGCTGGCGCCCAGTGGCTCATTTTTGGTCAATGCCCTATCTCGAAAAGTGTTTGAAATTTGGAGTTAATTTTTTCAGAATTTCTTAATCTGCCCAAATCGGCACAGTGAACAAAAATATATGCAATTCCAATGGCTAGAAATATGGTCGGGCGTGAATGGGTTAACGTCTGCTTCAATTGGGAGCGTGCGCTTCTTTGGAAGTACCCGAACACTTATCAATACATTGGCTGAACACAGACGAGCACCCGGCACAGCCATGGAGAAGCTATTGGCTGTCAGCCTTCCTGTGGTGTGCAGACTGGTGGAGTGGCGGTGGCTCTGATGAGGGCTCAACCTGGAAGTCCCCGGACAGAGAAGAGCTAACGCAGTTGATCCGGTCTTGGAGACGTCCTCCGATGACTCGGAGTGGGATCGGGAGCCTGCCGCCGAAGACGATGCACCACCAACCGAGGGATCTGTCCGAAAGCGCAAAGTTCGCAACGAGGCGGCTTGGGCAAGAAACGTCAAGATTAACCGGCGTGCTACGGGCCAGCAGTTCGTCAGCAGGACCGGCAATGTGAAACAAGCCAAGAAGATGCAGCCGTATCAGTGCCAGCACTCAAAGGTGCTGGCACTGATACGGCTGTGCCATCACGCCCTGGCTGATCGCGGAAAGCAGAGTGCGTATGTCCGTGAGCGGTACACGGCAAAGAAGAAGTCGCGGACGACCCTTCCAGAGGGAAAGGAGTCGCGGAGGTCGTCGACCACGTCATACTCTGATGCACAACAGATCCCCGGCAATCGTCTGCCGCGGCTTCTTCATGGCCACCTTGGCTGTTACAGACGAGTCGCTCCGTTCTTGGCTGGCAGCGGACTAAGATGGAATTCCGCACGCTGGCAAGCACGTGCCCAACGAGTGTCACCAGACCCGCCGGGATCGCGTGGCACGGCACATCACCGAGTCCTCCATCGTTGAGAGCCACTACTGCCGCGTCACCTCAACCAACAAGCGCTACCTGGACCCGGAGTTGTCGGGGCGAAGATGTACGCGCTGTGGGTGGAGGAGTGCAGCGAGCAGGGATGGGACCCTGGGTCCGTGGAGCTATACCGGCAGGTGTTCCGGACGTTCAACCTGGCATTCCACCGACCCAAGAAAGATCAGTGTGCACGTTGTGAGAAGCTTGATCGGCAGACGGAAGAGGAGAATCAAGGTGAGGCTAAGGTCGAGCACCAGGCGCACCTCGAGCGGAAGACCAAGGCTCGTGAGCGACGGGACAATGAGAAGAAAGGAGAGAAGCACGACGTGGTCTCCGTCAACTTTGACCTACAAGCGGTGCTATACGCGCCAAAAAGTGAATCGGGACCCATTGTTTACCGTCGTAAGTTGGCGGTGTACAATCTTACGATCTTCAACATCAACACCCGAGCCGGCGACTGGTTCGTTTGGAACGAGACTGCGGGCGGACGAGGCGCGAACGAGATCTCGACCATCATCTTCCGTTGGGCCATGGAACTGGTGGGCGTCCGCAAGCTCAATTTGATGAGCGACGGCTGCGGGGGAGCAGCAGAAGAACGCGGTCTTTGCGGAGATGCTCTGCCATCTCGTCAAGGTGCACCCTTCCAAAGAGCTCATCACACACCGATTCTTCGAGCCGAGGCACACGGAGATGGGGTGCGACTCGATCCACTCAATCATCAAGCGGAAGGCAAGGAAGCTCCTAGTGTACTCACCCGATGAGTGGACGGCCATCATCCGCGGGGCTCGCCAAACCCTACGGCCCTACAACGTGACCGTTCTGACGCACGGAGACTTCCTTGACTTCAAGGCCATCACCATCAAGCTGAAGGGCGGGAAGGAAGCCATCAAGTGGCGGAAGGTGCGCCAGCTCCTGTATTCCACGTCCCAGGTCGCCTTCGCCTACCACCTCAACGAGAACCAAGAAAACTTCTACGTCCACAAACTCTACGAGCAGGGTCGGCGGGCCGCAACTCTTCCCGCCCTTCGGAACATCTACAGCCGCCGGCTTCCAATCTCGGAAGCGAAGAAGGCGGACCTCCTCGCCCTCTGCCGGGAACTGCTGATCCCAACGGCGTATCACCCCTTCTATGAGAGCCTTCAGCTCTCCCGCACTTCAGCAAAGTGCGGGAGGGGGTGGGATGAATGCAAATACCACGGCTGTGGAGGCAATCCACCGCCTGAAGCTACTCTTTGTCGGTGGGAACGTTCAAGCAGTGGTCAGGGCACCGGTCGAGAACGCCGACTACGGTTCTTCGTCCACAGCGGCGCACATGATCGGCGCCGGTGGCCAGTGGCCGGCGACTAGTGGCCGCGACGACACGCCTGCCGATGGACTGCTTGTCCTGGCGGAAACATTCGCACCGACCGAGAACGAGGACGACGAAGAGCCAGCTGAGGAAGAGAAGCACCTTCAGGCCACCAGTGGCACCGTGAGAGACTCGGAGCCGCGCTGACAGCTGACGAGTGCTTAAACACCACTGCGGAGGGCGTGGCCTACACCAGCGGGTACGTCGCCCACAAGCTCTGCCGAGTGGACGGCAGCTTGGCTGCTGGCGACGCAACAGGTCCGGCAGAGGTTGCATGGATTCAAGCCATCAGCCGCGGCAGCCTGACAGTACCCAGCGACAGGTGGTGGTCCTTCTTCAAAGAGCTTCAAGTTGCATTCTGTGCCTACCACCATGGGAAAGGCGTGTCCTTCGGTCGCTCCAACAAACTGGACTGCCGGGCTCGAGAGAGTGGCGTCGAACGGAGCCTGTGTGCCCAGCTGGCACAGACAGCTCCTCACCTGGATCACATGATCGTCCGCCGCTGCGTGCACCTGCGCACCACCATTCGCCTGCGTCTCGTCGACAGCGTGAGGAAGCTGCAGGCCAGTCAGGAAAGAGAGCGCAAGAAGTGCCAACAGTTTGCGCAATCAGCTGCGTTCTGATGGAAAAGTATACAATTTGTGTAGGTATGTCTGTCTGTCTGTATGTCTATCTGCCTGCCTGTATGTCGTTGGCTAACGTCCGCAACTGTCGGGAGTCGTCGTTCTCCCAGGCGCCAGCTGTGGTTCGAAGGCTTCAGTAGCTGCCGCCACTCGTGATGGGCCTCGCCGCTGGACTTGGCCAATGGTGAGTGTCACTGCCGCCGGGCGACCTGCACCTGCCAGTATGCTACGAACCAAGGCCTTGTGACACGTGGTAATGAGTAGGTCTGAGCCCAATGCGAGACCGTGACCGTGAGTGGGACCGTGCCCGATGCGATACAGAGTGGGATATAAACCGCTGTGTATGGCACGTAGGCTGGCCCAGCATGATCACATCGCGATTTTCTAACATAAGCAGTGTATATGAATAAAAGCTGTGTGCACCGTCGGCTTAAGAGACAGCCGCATACTAGGTATGCCGCGGCCAGACTGACGATTTGCAGAATGATGAGAAAATGCGGATGGAAAGGATCGCTAGTGATAGTATAGCGAGAAAACTGATGAGTATTATTGGGTTTCCAGTTCAAGTTTGCTACAGTCCTAAATGAAAAACAAACAAACTCTGACCATGAATGTTCATGGTATACTTCTGTCGAATCAGGAATTTTTTTTTGCGATGTTAGACGGTAAAATGCGCATTGCGCTTTTGCTATATATGAGCACGGATAACGTGTAAGTGCTGTGTTGTTGCTTAAACGCTGTTGGGTATTTACTTAGATATGGCAGCCCACAGCTGCAGCCAGCTGTGAGCCGCAGCCAATACAGTCAGTCTGACCCACGACCTTCGCGTGTGCGGCCGCTCCTCTCGAGCTCGGGTTTGAGCCGGACCCTACAATCATTACATGGCGCGGTCGGTTACGGCTTGACCCAGCCGGTGCTCAGGTTGCGAGGAGTGATCCACTGGATGTGCTTCCCCGTGGGTACAACACGTTCGTGTGTGAACTGTGTGACTGGGCTTGTGCCGTGATATTTGGTGGGCGAGGGCCCGAAGTGCAACGGTAGGTGTGTTGCGGCACAGTCTCGGCCCCTGCCAATCGCCCGCGGCCCGGCATGGCGTTGAGCGGCGGAGCAGAGGCGGCACCGGACGCTGTGGACGGGGAGCAGAAGCCGTCAGAAGTGGCGATGCTCACGCGCATGTTAGCGCTCCAACTGGAATCGGCACAACGTCGAGAGGACCAGATGGCTGAGCTTATGGAGCGAGTGTTGTCTGCCGGAGCGCCTGCGGTCGTGGCTTAGGCCTCGTCTGGTGGCACTCAGCCGCCGCCCAGGATGCAGCAGCGGGCAACGATCGCCCATGCTACGCCGACGCCCCGCCTCTCCTCATCAGCCTCTTTGAAGGACTCTGAAACGTGGAAAGCCAAGTTCGCTGGATACAGCTTGCTGGCGGGGATTGCTGAACTCTCCCCGGCAGAGCAGAGAGCTGCGCTACTGTCGGTGCTTGATGACGACTGGGCACGAGTGGTCAGATTCGGGCTGTCCGTTTCTGAGGACGCCGACATGGACGATGTCATTATGGCTATACAGGCACACCTGCGGCGACAGCATAACGTCGTTATAGACCGGCGTGAATTTAATATGCGAGTGCAGGAGCCCGGCGAGACAGTGGACGATTTCTTCTGTGCATTGCGCGAGACAGCGTCATTTTGTGACTTTTGTTCGCATTCTACAGACGATAGGATTAGAGACCATCTAGTGATCGGAACTCGTTTCACAAGTCAGATGCTCTGATGAGTGTAGTGCAGGCACGCTACCACAATAGCTTCGTGCGTATGGGTGCCAATATTCAGAGGGCAATGGAAGGCACAGCGATTGGAAAGCACAAGGCTACGCCATGTCCTCGCTCCTCTATCTTCAAGCCTGATGATTGATTCCGGTGTGATGTCTGCATGTTTCGAAGTAGCACATTAATGGCTGAGTTTCATTAGGATAGTTTGCATGTGTACCTGGACGCAACTCTGTTATCCATGCAGGGCGAGGGAGGTGTTGCTGAAGCCAGCTTCCTTGCACTGTTTTTATTATTTGGTTTTCCAAAAACAGTCCGGAATATTTCATGCTAGCTAGGAATTGTTCTGACAATGACAAGTTCCTATATAATTAAACCACGGATAATAGTAAATGTACTATTATCCATGGTTCAAAGTACAGCGACATATACACAGTTAACATATAAGTCTGCTTAGATACTGTCCCCTGAAATATTCCTCGTTATATATTGTACACCTTCTTGTCTTGCTATGTGGTAGTATATTGAACGAATCACATATTCTCCGATTTGATATGTACCATTAGCTGATATTGTACGTTGGCTGTGGAGATCAGCTGTGTTGTAGAATATTATTATTATAATATAATATTCGAACTGTAGCGGAGACCTAATCCCAAATATATCCTCGGATTTGGGATTAGATCTCCGCTATCATCGGCTGTATTCCATGCTATGGAGATAACTGCAGGTTAAAAGGGCATAACAATGGCATGGTATAACCAGAGCAAATGTGAACATGTTATGAACTGATAGTCCGACATTAAAGATTAAATGTTTGATGGTATTTACATTATTTCATTCAATGTATTTGATGCTTTGACAAGAAACACAGAATGAGTGACCTGATAGCCTTGAAGTACCTTAAGTATCTGGTACGCAGATATTTCATAACACATAAATCGATGACTAGGCACACGTTCTTCGATTACTTTAAGTGATTTAAGAAGTTTTTGCTCTTCATGTAGCAATTACATGTTTCATAAATTGGTGTGTGACAGAACTGGCACTTTTTAGAGCTCTGCATATGACATGGTATTTCTGCAGGAGACATGGATGTCTAAATTTGAGATACCCACGTTGAATAGCATTCACAAAGATTTGATTAATTTGGGGGTCTTGGCAGCCATGGCATGGCAATGGCAATTTTACTATGACTCTTGGCCAGTTGAGCTGCATTTTGGATCATGTGTCAACAAAAACGTCATATTATGGGATTATTGGAGACTGTAATGCAAACAACCATGGCTAACTTTTCTTCACAGAACTAGAGTTCTGCTCAGAGAAATAATTGGTTGTATCTGATGTGGACTACTTGGGACATAATAACACTACTTACACATATGTTAGCTCATCTCACAGCTGTGTCATGGCTTGACCATTGCCTGTTTAGCAGCAGATTGCACTCAGTAATGCATGATATATCTGTCATATATGCTGTTAGCTTACACGACCATCTGTCCCTTGCTGTGCAAGTACTTGTACATGCTACTGATTATGTTGACCCAGAACAACAAGCCAGAAGGCCCCCAAAGGTATGCTGGAGCTCAGATGATGGTGCAAGCCTAGCTCATTACAACTGATATATTTTAGCTTATTTAGACCTGCACTGCCCTACTGGTCTTAGAGACGTGAGGAGCAACTGTTGCTGACCAGGTTCCGGGTGTGGCACATGTGGATAAAATAACCTGGGGATACTCCACTGTGGTCAAGGCTATTATTCTTCTGGCAATAATTCCATCAGACAGAATGATCATGGTCAGGGCAATCACCTTGGCCAATTGCCTGGCTGGAACCATATGGTGAGATTAAAGCATGATTTTGCACTCAGGGCATCTATTTGCTGGAAGTCTAGTGGTTCTCCCAGAGATAAGCCTCTAGCTCAGCACATGAGACAAACCTGCCTCTCATTTAAGTATGCACTGAGACAATGCAAGAGGGAGCAAAACACAGTTATGGCCAACAAATCTGCAAACTCATTCCTGAACCATTCCCACACTCAATTTTGGACTCAAATTAGACAAGAAATGGGATGTGGCATTCCACTTCCATCAAGTGTTGGCAGCTTCATGTGTAAGGAAGATATAGCTAACATGTGGAAAAAACATTTTCATTCCATTTTAAATGAGAGCTGTGCAAGTGATGATGTTGCAATCAATCAGTTCTTCTCATATCCTGCAGATGATATTCCCCTGATAGCTGTTGAGGATGTAAGAAAGTGAGTGGCCAGGCTCAAAAGTGGAAAAGCTCCTAGTTGGGACTCCATGGCTCCTGATCAGTTAGTTAGTTATTTGGGTTTTTAGGGAGCATCAACCACAGTGGTTATACAGCACCTATGGCTCCTGATCATCTGTTGCATCTATGGCTGGGTGGCTTGTCCATTCTGGCTGTCCTGTTCAATGCAAGTATGAACCACTGTTTTCTGCCAGATGATTTGATATTCTCCCTGCTGGTGCCATCATCAAGGACAAAAGTGGTGAATGGTGGGTTCATCAAGTGCTGGGGTTCATCCTTGTAGAATGACTACATCCATTTTCTGTACAGTCTGTATTCTCATAGTTTGCGTGATGTTTAGCCCTGAAAAACTATACTCATCACATGTGATGCATAGCCAAGGGCCACAAGTACCCCTCTGTGGAAAACCACTTATGTGGGTTCAGAAGTACAGATATATGGGGCACATAATTGAGTGCAACATGGGTGATTGTGGAGATATGCAAAGGACCAGATGTGCACTGTACTTCCAGGTAAACATGATCTGTACTATATTAGGATATGCAGGCAAGGTCATGCTAGTTAGGCTGTTTGATATATTGTACCATCTATGGGTATGAATTGTGGAACACTGTTGGCATGAAACAAGCTTTCTGCAGTCTCTATGCCCTATCACTACTGCTTGAAAAGGCTAGCCAGGGTTCCTCACTTCTCTCCCAATCATGAAGTGTGTTGTAAGTTTGGAACTCTGCCAAGCTACATGCTGGTGGCAAGTAGACAGGTTTTATTTGTGCATAGCCTCATGGACAGTAGTATTGCCATTATAAAAGCAACGTGTGAGTGATTTAGCTTGGTTGGGTATTATTGCACAAAATCATGCTAGAATTAGGTATGCATATTAATTTGCATATCTATGGTGGCCAGTAAAGCTGACATCAAAAACACATTTACGCCACAGCTGGAACAAATTGTACTGGATATAGTTGACCAGGCTCATGTGTACTACCATTGCAGAATTATTTTAATGGTGACTTCTATCTCCCACTGTACCAGGTAGTTTTGACATCCCACACATAACTAGTCACTAGTCACGTCACTAGTCAGTTTTACAGCAGATATTTGCTCCCAGGTCATGTGGTCTCAAGAACAAGATAGAGGGAGAAGGTCTGGCATAATGATCCACATAAATTAAGTGACCACTAAATATAACTCATCAGTTTTGATTACTCAATAGGTTTCACTGTCAATGCTGCTGAAAGATGTAAAATTAAACTTACAAACATCAGCAAATTGCAATATGCTTTCTAATTTACTTGCAGACTGCACACAGCTCTACTGCATATGGCAGCTGATGAATGACTACCAGATGACAAATTAGAGCTATGGTTAAATTAGCAAAGGATGTGGTTATAAGCCAGCTTCCTGAGCAACAGCAGATAAAATAACAACAAAAGTATACTTAATTGATGTCAACCAATTTTACAAATGTATACCTGATACTTCTGACATGCTCACACAGCACAACTAAAAAATATTCACCACACCACATGAGGACATTTATGCACATGCTGATGTTACCTGCTGACCATTGGGATATTGATTTTGGAACATACAATGGTTTGAGGAATATCATACTAAAGTAATCCATCTAAAATCGTTCTATTATCAACATGAAGAACAATTTTTTTCAATGAAAAAGCTGAGAAAATTTAATGAAAGCAATTCTTCTTAATATGAAAAGCTCTTCTATGTACCTACTTTTTAGTCCATGTCTGGAATGTTTAGTTGATTGGAGGAATGACTTGGAATGCTCAAAAGTTAGTAGACAGGCGAGCAAACTGCCGCTGTAAAACCGACTACTGCATGCCACTCATTGGCGGAGCAAATGCATCAACAGGTGACGGAAGCCGGAAAGGCATCACGCCCCACAAAACAGCTTGAAATCTGAGTCGTCTGAAAATGGCCTTACCTGGGGACGCCATCAGCTGCAAGGATGATCTTCCAAGTTGACAGAGTTGCACAGTTAAATCGGCAAAATAAAAATAAAATAAAATTCACCAAAAACAAATACACCAGCAAACACCGCGGACAGCCACCCAGCGCTTCGACTAGCAAACTCGGCCCTATTATTACCACCCGCTCTCCGCCAGGAGGCGACCAAAGATATTTGGCAGCTCCAGCCCATGTGGACCATGCCCAGTGAAGGGAGCAACAGAAGTAATTGCATAGCAAATATCTAATTATTATCTATGATGCAAGAGTGAAAATTGTCCTGCCAACCACCAGGTGAGAGCCAAACATAACATGATGCTCAACTTCCGGTGAAGAACGACTCCATATACAAATTAGCTACTCCATGTGAACATGCTCACACGGGAAGTATCCGCTGGTCATGAATATTCGTGGAGAAAATATCCGCCTGCTGATCGTATTGAGCCCCGTCCAAAAGGAGCTTAAGTCCCTTTTCTCTCCTAGTACGCATCCGTGCTCAAGCCATGGATCATGTACGCCCGCGTACATCATACATGCTCAAACTTCGCGAAGGTGTGTTGTTGGTCTGCTTAATGTGCTGCCAACTTAAGCTGCATTAGCCCTGTCTGCGGCAAAATTGTGCCAAGGCCATGAGATACCTACCTGAGTGCAACTAGGAATGAAGTGGGTCTGCATGAAATACATTTGAAATATCGTGCGTGGGGGCTTATCGGCAAGAGCCTCCGGAGCGAAGTCCGGCCCTTTCGACAAGATCGGGTTGCTGCGCCGTTGTTTTTCATTTTATGTCTACGCTGGCCTTGGCCTTGCTATGCCCGTGAAAATTGGTGGTGTAAGCAGGGAGTTTCATTCGCTCGTGTTTAAGCATCTTTTAGAAGTCGATCGTAGCTTAGCAGTGAGGTACAGGTGCAGAACGAAAGCGGTAAATAACTACCTAATTGGGGAGATACTTACCTACCTACCTACCTGCCTACTTGCCATGATAGCTTTTGTGCTGGTAGATAGGTAGGTAGATAAGTACCTACATATCTAGTTACCTATCTGCCTACTTAGGCAGGTACTATATACACAGCACCCAGGTAGGTAGGTAGGTAGCTACCTAGGTACCTACCTTCCTATGTCAGTGGGTTATTTAAGGTAATTTTATATTTGTCCCAGTGCAATGCTTGACAATGTGTTTGATATGATGTGCCACTCATTTCCACTCAAAATACTCAACCCCCCTGAGACAGGGCATGGGGATGAGAAAGAAGAGACAGAGCAGGTGAAGATGATGTGACCACTCATTTCTGCTGCAAATGCTTATTTTCAGTTTGAAGGCAAGATAGCACCAGAATGGCTTTTAGTTAGGTACAACAGCTGAACAACTAAACATGTAATTTTGGAATTTAAAGTAATTTCAGATGTCTGACTTTCTATTTTAATGTAATGTTCATGTATATGCTGAACATTGTGTGACTACTCATTCTTCCGCAAATGCATACTTTTCAGTTGGGAGGCAGAATAACACTCAAAAAGGGGCATGGAGTTTGGTGGTATAGCACAAAACTATAGTTTAAAAAAGATGCAGTAAATCCTATCCTAACCTAACATGCAAGGAATGCAATGGTGCAATTTGCTGTGAATGTACACAAAGTATGTTGGAATCACCCAAAAGCAATAGAGGCCCCACCCAGTGTCCTAAAATTATTTCACCATTAACTGTGAGGATGAAGAAAGAAGTTGCATGGGATAGTGAAAGATTGGAAGAAAATAAAGGATCATCACTTAAGGATGAAAAAAAGTTGAATGCCTTTCACTTCAGTCACATGCATTTTGGATTATGGAGCAGTCATGTGCATAATGACTGCCCATACATGTGGCAAAATGGCAAAAACCTAAGGCAAGGATGAAATAGCACAATTCCATTAACTGTGAATTTCCAGGCCACATGGTCAATTATTTTACACTGCCCCCACCCCTCTAATCTCCAAACTAAGCATCAGATGAGAATGAAATAGATGAATTGGAAAGCACTCGATGAGTATGGCCATGCACCACACCACAAAATTTCATTCCTACAAAAGTGATGTCACTAGGGGCCCTAGAGTTTCACAACTTACACTATGTTTGTGGCTTCAGGGTTCATTTTGAGGGAGATTTGAATTTAAAAAAAAAATATTTGGAATCAAAATGAAAAAGAAAGCAATCAGGACCATGCATTTTTTTGCCACCACAAAATCTTTTGTTCCAAAATTTTGAGTTTTTTGGTTTTCTTTAATTTTTACTTTTTTATAGGGTGGAGTAATCAAAAGTAATAAAAAAAAACGGAAAAAATTGAAAATTCCTCTTGTACATTTTGCTGTGTTCCTAAAAATAAGCAAACACTGAAAGTTCCAATAAAATATCTATCCATTATAGTGTGATGACTGGTTCAACTATTTTGCAGGTGACCTCACTTGACCTTAACTAACTGGTTGATTCCAGATGACCAAACTCCAGAACTTCCACACAATGTGCCAAATTGATGTGGGAAAAGGTATCCCAAATTTTGGTGCACTTCCACATGCCTTTCTTTCACTACACTATCCACGCCAAACCTTAGGGTGGTCGTCAAAGACTCCTCAGGACGGCGTGGGTTAACCCCACCATCTTTGGTAGTGTCTCATCAGGTTTTTCATGGATCGTGAACGAACGGCGCGCGGTAGCGTTCCGGAATTTGGCATACTGTTTCAAACCCAAATTTGACATGTTTTGTACAACTTTTGCAGTCAGGTCATCCAGGGTCAATGAGTTAGTCTAGGTCAAACGAGGTCACCTATAAAAGTTCAACCAGTTGTTTTAACAGATGCAGATATTTTAATGAAACTTTCAACATTTGCTTATCTTTGGGGATGCAACAAATGTATGAGAGGAATTTTTCCAATTTTATCTATTTGACTGCTTATTAGTTTTGCACATTTACTTATTAATAAAAGTTCAAATAAAAGATTCTGGCTAAAGTAAGCATATTATGAGAGCAAATTTACTTTCAACAATGCTTTTTTTGTGTGCTCTACCCATTAGGAAAGGAAAATTGAAGAAAACATTTGTAATTTTTGGGTGGCCAATAAAATGTATGGTCATGGTTGATTTTACTGTCCTTTTCTGATCCCAAATATTTTTTCTTCTTCAAATATCCCCCTAAATGAACTCCCCAGAACCAAAGACATAATGTAAGCCATGAAAATCTAGTCCCCCTTGTGATGTCACTTCAATGTAAAATAATTAACCATGTGGCCTGGAAATTCACAGTTAATGGAGTTGTGCTATTTCATCCTCATCTTAGGTTTTTACCGTTTTGCCACAAGATGTATAGGCAGTCATCATGCACATGACAGACAATAATGTAAAATGCATGTGACTGAAGTGAAAGGCATTCTGCTTTTTAATCCTTAAGTGACAATCCTTTATTTTCTTCCAATCTTTCACTATTCCCAAGCAACTTCTTCCTTCATCCACACAGTTAATGGTGAAGTAATTTTAGGACACTGTGTCACTTTTTGGCAACTGATGCACACATATGTGCTTCACTCCCAAAATGAACGCATTGGCTGTGTGATATTTTTTTACCTTGAAATTGATTGGCCTTCAAGTTGTATATTATCTGAGAAAATACAATGTTAGCAATTAATCAACAGGCATGTATTTGTATTCAGGACAGGGTACACATTCTGACCTTTAACCAGAGCTGGAAAGTGAACAGTGAACCCAGCATCAACAAAACTGGTATTAATTGCCAGTGGCAGATCCAGAATGCAGATTCTGTGATAGCTTGAGAGGAATAAGTTTAAAATATCAGCCCATTTTGAAAGCAACCTCATATTTTCCTCCTTTTGAATCAAACAATTTATTTAAAATAACTCGTTTTTCTAATACTTGTTACTTCCATTCCAAAAAGTTCTGGTGTCAATTTTCCTAAAGTTGAACCTCTGTGGGTATTACCCTGGTGGCTCTGGTAATCTACTCATCAAACACTGGGTCTTGCTTTCTCGCTCGTTTTCCTGCATATCGATAGCAATTTGTTTGTTTTCATCTTCCATTATTTGCTGGTGTATTCTTGTACTTTTTAAAGGAATGGAAGAATACTAAGTTGGCTATGCTTAATGAAGATGGCTGAATCACCAAATTTGTTTGGTGAAAATTTGTAAATATGTTTAAGAATTACATGGTTTGGTGGTTCAGATAAGGTAAACATTAACTTGGCTATCTTACAGTAGTGTCCAAAAAATATTATATTTATCATAGATGTGCCAAGTTGGCCACAAGTCCACAACCCCACACCAGTCACCAAAGCTCACAAAAAACTTTCTCCTCACTTTGTCAACCTTGTCTTTGCACCCTTGCCATGTTTTTCTCACTGCATGAAATATGAGGCGATGCTGTTCCAGTAGACTACTCATGTTTAAATGAAGAAATAAATAGCTAAGTAACCTAAGATACGTCTGATCTGGTGCAAACTGATAGCCAGTTGATGTTTCAGCCACTGCCAGCTGATGGAGCACCTTCACTGGAAGATGTTCTTCAATTCTTCAAGAAGTAAGTCAACCTCACAAAGATCTTTACTCCTTGTATGCATGTCTCGCCTCCAGAATAGGAACTCCTTACTTCATTTGGAAAATATGAATGTATTTTAAACATTTCCATTATGCTAAGTACTTGCAAGCAGTTATGTTTTTCACACATTCAAATGATTCTTGTATAGTTTAGGTTAGGTGCACATTGTATGTATATATATGCATAGAACATTAATTTAATTGCATTATTTCGATTTGGTAATGGCAGTTTATCAGACACGTGAAACCCAAACCCATCTGCCACACCCACTGATTTGTTGAGCCTCTTTGCTTGTCCGCGGCATCCCATGACAAATATTGCTGATGATGCAGCGGATTCCAAGACCTAGACGATCTAGTTCGTATTTGAAGGTTCCACAGAAAGACCCACCTTTTCACTAGCGATCATTTATACGTCGTATGCATGATCTGTTTTTTTTTTTGGGGGGGGGGGGGATGGATGGGATTACTTGCACCATGTGCACTATTCGTCGTTTTTCGCTCATTCCTGTTGGATTTCTAAACTCCCGAACGCCCGTGGGTAGTGGTTTATGCATCTGCACCAAATATTACCAGCAATGCAGTGTATATTGCAGTGTAACTCTTGACTTGTGATTCATTTCCTAAATGTGTGAAGTGTCACGCCTTTCACTTACGTGCAGCTGTGGGGCGATAACACGAGCATGCTCTCCGATGTACTCTTGGGTTTCTTCGGTTCTTCAATGTACTCGGTTATGCATATGTATTTTACCAGTTGTAATGTGCAGCCTGAGATGTAACTATTCTCAATGAAAAAAAAAACCGTTTGACCATCTTTGATCAATGCGTGGTGACACCATGGATCGCCTCTTTCGTTTTTCAATTTCGCCTTTTCATTCGCTTATGCGCGGAGGGTATTATGGTAGAATTAAAGAGCTCTTTGATTGTGCTTTGCTTATGCAAGTTGCGATGCAAGCAATTGTACGTGAGCCTATCGTCAGACTTGGCAGTAAGATGACTTTAATAACTTTAAATGAGATATACAAGAACATCATGGGAGTTGTATGCAAATAATCGGCTTCAATATCCACTCCCGTTCCCCAACTGTGAGACAGTTCTCAGTCGCTGGATGCAAATTTTCTTACAATTAGTGCTTTTCACACTCTTTGATACCTTCTATGAATATATTGTGTTGCAGGTATGTGCTATGTGGATTTGATAATGGTACCGACGAACTTCCCAGCTTCCAATCAGTTCTGACATTCTATATGGTTTGTTTCTGTGAATCATCCTTGTTCTTATTATGTATTCGATGGGGGATAGAAGCTTGGTGCTTCTTTGAATATCGAAGTTCTTCTTCTCCCTTTGATTTGTCAGAAGGGCTATTATAATTTATTCTGTAATATTTGCTCATAGCCGTGATCACTTTTAACCCTTCCCTGAAGTGCTATGCATCAGTAATTCTGTGGCGAAGTGGTACCACTGAAGCTTCCGAATTACAAGATGCCAATATATGTTGCTGTCTCAGGGAGTCTGGAGTCACAGCTATCGTCAAAGTGCCAGAAGTGCCCTATGGGCACCTTCCATCCAGCACCTGCTCACATTCTCACGGTGCGCCTTCTCCCAGACACAGAAGGCTACCTGCGATACCATCGTTGCCATCCAGCACAAAGAGGTAAGGCCATCATCTTACAAAATTGCTCTGAATAGCTCTTTTATAAGTGAGCCATATACCAGTGAGTCGTAGTGTGCATATGGAACGTAGGTATTTTATAGGTGAACTTCTCCGTAAAATCGTTATTTTATTTTGCTGAAGCATGCTATAAGCAGAGTCAATGAGGCTCCTTGTGAATGCTTGATATAGGATCATTAAATCTGTATATTGGAGGACTAAGAATATGGTCCATAGTCAATATCAATAGGAATATGTGTGTGTGGGCGGGGGGGGGCGCTGATTTCGGTTGACGCATAGTTTAGAATGTAGCAGGTGTAACGATAACGTTTGCTTATGGAACGCTAGGTCGCTAAGAATATAGTTCGAAGCAATTCACTGGGCATTGCTAGCACGTTTGGTGGAGAGCGCGGATGGGGCAGTGGTGCATAGTGCTCAACTATGGCTTGCCCAAATATCAGCGACCGTTTGTGTCCCTTGTGATGTCATCAGTGCTCGGACCGGCGCACCCGGCGAACAGACCAGATAGGGACTTGGCCACTGATTCTAATGGTGATAGGTATACCGAGTATGCATTCCCCATACCGTCGACTTGCGTGTTGTATGCTTGGGTGTTGCGAATTCGATCACCGAAGTATTATCTATGATAACATTTTACATGGATCTTGGCAAGACAATTTAATGATTATGTCCATGTTTTAGGGGTAGTAATTTCGCTATGAGCTAAGTGTCTATAGAACCATAGCCTCTTCAAAGGTTCTACGTTTTAATAGAAATACGGTTATTCGTTAAGTTCAATAGGTAATTAGTGATGAAATGTTCCGCCTTGGCCTGGAGCTTTAAGCACTGTTTGTTCCTTTGCATGTCATCTCTTGTCAAGCCTTTTTAGCTTGGTGTTCTGTATTGACGAAACAAATATTTGGTACGCATTCCTGGGTGCACAACAGTACAAGCTGCGAAGCACTATCATGTGTGGCTGGTGAAGCACGGCCAGATGCTCGTCACCAAGCACTTCTGTGCAGGTTTTCCAGTTAGTCCAAAGTATTGTAAGGTCGCGTGTGGGAGCTTGCTATATAGTTGTGGGGAGCTTTTTGCAGTATCATAGCAAACGATTATAAAGCCACACCAACCGCGCTGTATTTATTGGCGTTAAACCCCACTTAGTCTGCGAAGCATAACAAAAATATGTTAGCTATCGGTGGTCGTGATATTTACGTTTATATGGCTCGCTTTCAGCTCATGCATTTCCCCCGCAGTGGGGTCAGCCTCGTTACTCGGCTGGCCAGGGAATTGGCGCTCCCTCGGGATAACACAGCCGCCCCGATAAGGGGTGTGGAAACGCGGAGGTGTTTCCGGGGACTCGCGTAGTCCCCACCGCCCATCCCTCTCTCCCTTCCCAATATCCACCCCGTGTCTACGTCCCTTTGTATGTCTTTCATCCAACCATGCAACACCAACCCCTTCCTTGTCACGAGCAGGTAGGTCAGTTTCCCCTGGTCTACCCATCCGCTCAGTTTTATCGGGGTAGCCGCGCCCCCTCGGCCCGTCCCCCGGGGTTGACGGAGTCCTGGAGGTTGAGGTCCCCCGTCGCACGGTGCTAGTTGTGACGGGGGACCAACACACCTCTTTGGTCCTGATATCCCGGAGGGGCGGGCGGGTCCGTGGGGCCTCACGCGGGCCAAGTGGCTAGTCGCCTCGGTCTGGGGGCCTAGGTCTCGGCTTGGTGCTTGCCGGACCGGCCGGCTGGGGTTTCCTGCCCGAGGCTTGGGCCAGAGCGTAGACTTCATTTTCGGACTGATCACGCCCACTCCCTTCTAGCAGTTTTAGGTGACAAATCACCGGTCGTGCAATCTGGAAGGCTCTTCAGCTTCCTATCTGATGTAAAGTTTTGTGTTATTTATCCGGGTCGTTAACATCAAAATGCACCAGGAAAGATAATACTTATTGTACATGGGGCATCCTATAGCGACGGCTGGAACAACTAACTGTTATGGGCGCTAAATGACCTTGTAGTCGGCGCGCCCTTAAGCCCAAATAATCAATCAATCAGCTCATGCATTTATTTTTGCAGCAATGCCCAAGTCACAACTGGTGCCATTGGTCGCCGGGTGGCCCGCACCTCTTCTTCGGCAACGGCAAAGTCGCACCGTAGCCGCTCTCCGCCGTCTACGACCGGAACTTCATCTGCAGACTTGGCAGATGCCATGTTATGGGCAAAGCCTACATTCCAGCCCGAAGACTTCTGCCATCCGGCGTCTTCCACGCCTGGAAGTTGGTCTGAAGAGTCGGAGGACTACGTGACGTGGACAAAGGCGGCGTTTCGTGCCGAAAGCTCGCACCGCTCGTCATCGTCCACGTCTGATGACTCAGCAGATGACATTGCCTGGGCAAAGACGACTTTTCAGTCTGGGAATGTTTGCCGTTCGGCGTCTACCTCGCATGTAGAGCTGTGTGATGAATTCGAAGCAAAGGCGACACATCGGCTGGATGGTTCTTATCAGTGTTTGACGTCGGAGAACGCACATTTGCAGTTTGATGGCTCTTCATCGCTTGATTCGTCCAATGTGCCGCATGAGCTGGTTAGCGATTCTGAAGCTTCGTGCGGTAGTGTAAACGCACGACTTCTTAATGGCGATATAGTGGCCGCGGAAGGGAGCCAAAGTGCTCCTGTTGTGTTGAGCTCCACTCAAATGGAAGTGGTGCACTCAAAACCGTCCGTTTATGGCTGTGCTTCGAGTGTCGGTACGAGATCAAGAGAACAGTATCGTTCTCGGGCGAATATTTTATCCATACGCAAGGTAAAATGTCTGCTGTCGTCGAGCGAAGATGAATACCTCGATCCAGATCATAACGAAGATGAAGACAAACTGCCAGTTATACTGGAGTCGGACGGCGGGCACAGACGCATTCGACCTATGCTACCCAACCAAGACCAACATGGCATTCCCAACAGGGTGGAGCCAGATCAGGGAGGCGGTGGAAAATGCATCAAGAGCACGTCGAAACGCTCGAAAGTGTTCTCCACTCACCAAAAGGGATCTGGTAAGTTTTTCTTTTTTGTTCGCCATTAATTATTGTACTGACCTGTCTACTTGTGGTATTACGTAGCGTTAGCTTGTATCTGTTCCGTTAGTCTCCACAATGTTCTAGTCTCTTTAACCCTTTTTCTGGCTTTTGTTGTCGTTTATCGCAACGTGTTCTGTCTAGTCTTTAATTAGATCAATGTGGTATATACGATAGTTAGATTTTGTACCCACAAATATAGAAGGAAAAAATAATAGTTGCATTATTCAGCTGTGCTGCGAGGAACGAACTGGCACGATGCACGATCTTATCGCCTTACATAATCGACACAAATTGACCCAAGTAATCGACTCGTCCTGAAGCAGAAGTCCACCACCACCTCGCATACATTGTCTCAATATGTCCATTTGTTCGGGTTCGAACGTACATTCATAATAATGCGCTGTGCTTTAATCACCAGCGATGTTGGCACAATACTCAGCTGAAGGTGCCGTCCTGCCTGCGCCAAGTGTACCCCTCCCCGAGCACGACACAACCATTGTCGTGCTGGCGCGTACAAGATACGCCAACCTTGAACACTGCCAGATACCTCGCACAAGTTTTGACCCTTCTTGCTCATGTTGCGTGAAATAAAATGAATTATTGCGCTGAAATGTACCCGGGACGTTCCACGGAGAGCCAGTGATTGGCTGATGTCATTCGGTAGACGGTTCTCCTGCGCTCTCGGCTGAGCCAACAGCGCGGTGACCGACACGGCCCCACTCCCCGTTCCGGACGTGGTCTGTAACAGCTGCCGGCGTACCAGTTGCTTCAGCTGCAGCGGTGGCAGCACCACCTCAGTAGCAGCGGAACTGTAGGCAGCTCCTCCGCCAGTTGTTGAGGAGGCGGAAGGCTATGAATAACAGGGGATCACACATGGCGACGAGGCCATCCCAGTCCTAGAAGGGACTGACAAGGGGCAAGGGCAAGGGTGCACCCAACCAACACCTGGTGAATGTGGACGAAAAGCCGGAGCCTATGACAGTCCATCGCCTATGACAACCAAGGAGGTCGCCCCGGGGCAGTGTCGCATCCCATCTATGACGGCCCGTTGCGGCCCTCGGCAACACGTTGTTTTTCCACCCATTCCACTCCCACAGCGTGGTGTCCAGAACGGTACTCACTTGAAAGCGAGGTGCACTATGACAATGCCCTAGGACGGCATCACTCTGAGCCGAGCCGTCCTGTCGCCGAGGGGACCCAGACCCAGATGCGAAGATGAATGATGGTCATCGATTGTCATCTATGATATTT
This sequence comes from Imbricaverruca yamaguchii, assembly GCA_034440575.1. Lineage (NCBI taxonomy): Eukaryota > Metazoa > Arthropoda > Thecostraca > Neoverrucidae > Imbricaverruca > Imbricaverruca yamaguchii. Next base: position 39,732 of record JAOTOL010001223.1, read on the forward strand.
TGTTATTTCCTTGCCGCGTTTCAATGGGGAAGTTGTGATCCATTCTTCAGAGGAATTGTAGCGGGCAACAACCGTCCAGGATCTCCAGGAAATTGTATACCGGCTCTTGCCAGTAGCCATTTATATTCAAGAGACAAAACTACCTGCAGACTTCTCGCTGGAAAGCTGTCATTTTTTTTCAAACATGTCTTCGGACGCGGTTACTTATGAAGGTGTCTTGCTGGCTATTCACCGTAGCATACCCTCGCAGGAACCGGTGATTTGCAATGGGCGGCAGGTTGTTTCTGTTTATTGACATCATATGTCGACGTAGCAGCTTGACCAACTGCCTGAGCCCCTGCAGGCTGTCCTGCCCAGCTAAAGATCACTTTCCACTTATTTCGCCCTTCCTCTTGGAAAAGTGGTAAGCGAATTGGGGCGAGCTTCCTGTCAACACGATCAGAGGCATCAAGCCTTGTTTGACCAGAGCACCCGACCTATCATGAGGTCAGGCGGGGAGAAGTAACATTATATCGTCTGGGCATTAGACACACCTATCCTACTCACCGCTACTATCTCATCCCGATACCCAGGTATCACTTTCGTCCCATAGCATTATGCGTTTTAGTGTTTTCGATGTTTCCTGGCTGATAGGTTATGCTTTAATCGTGTAGACCTGAATACTCACTAGTATGTCCTTACCGAGTTAGCGCGCTTTAATGGAGCTGATAATAGGAAGCAAGAAGCATAAGAGCAAGAAAAGAGTCCGGGAGCAGGACTCCGTATAAACACAAGCTTGATCCTTTCTACACGTGTGTGCAAGTACAGAAACGACTTCTTGGTAGACCAGAACGATTACTGCACTATATCAACCCAGCGAACTCGAAGACGCATATTCAAACAGAGGACATAAGACTGCGATGTGGCGTCAAATTTGATTTCGGCGTGACTGATCACCACCAGCAGCTCCACGGACCTGGTTGGCCATATTCAGCTGGCGCGAGTGTAATAAGTCGGGCGCGGTAAACCTCACTCCTCGGACACGCTCGACCAATCGGCGAGCGGATGTTCGCGTGCGGCGGCAGCGGCTGGCGTTGAGCGCACCCCCGGGCCGTGCCGACAGGCTGCCAGCGGACAGGCGATCTGCAGACGCCGCCTGCCCTCCGCAGTAGTAACTGAGAATTCGACGTACAGTGAAGAGGCGCGCATGGTGTAGCGAAGCAGTAAGTGCGCTGTATTTTGTTAGCGGCACGTTGTGCTGGTACGACGGCTGGAAGGGCCGCTAGGTTGCGCGCGCGCAGTTCCCTTCGATGCGGCATCCTTCGTGCAGACGTCGGACGCGCGTGGACCATCGTTGTTGGCTGTTGGCCTGCCGGGTTGAATCGCAGCGACTGTTCGATCTTAGGACTGGCCGTTCGCCCTCGGAGAACCGCAATGCCGTGTTGGTCTTAAAACGGACCGACAGCATTCTTCCTCATCTACTGGTGGTCTATCATTTCCGATGGTGGTAGGGTAGAGCATTCATGCTCTCGAAGTCTTAGAGGCGACTGTTGGCCGCCAATGTCGCGTATTGGTGCTGATATCGTTCGCCAAGCCATCAGAAGGGTTATGCTGTAAATTCCACAGGCATGGCTGCCTGTCATCGTCGTCAGCCTCCATTGCGACAAGGTGTGCGACGCTCTGAATATATGAGTGCAGATGGTCAAAGCTGATCGACCCGCCCTGAAGCACAAATAACTAACTAACGCTCTCAATGTAGTTCGCAAGCATGGTTGTAACTCATGCTTTTAGCTTTCTTATAACACTGCAAATATTGATATAATGTATACCTTTAGCGTTACTATATCCTACGCTAAATCCATTCCGTGGTTTCAGTCATTGTTGTGTGCGACATTTTTTGTAGTTATGTGAGGTATATAGCTAGGGATATATCTGGTGATATTTCAAGTCATGGATTCCCAACTGAGGGTGTTTAACTTGCGGTGTTGAGGGGAAATCAGTTTATTGCAGGTTGAATACATATTACACTGTTAAGTTCAGTACCTGCTGCACTTTGTGAGGCCGGGGAATCCGAACACTGCGAGCGAATTGGATGAAGCAAACATTCAACATCTGCAGCTTTGTATAGCTTGTCTTGCTGCCTGTATGGCTTGTCTTGCTGTCTACTTGTCTGGAGAGCAACCGCCACGGGACGTGTGTTGCAGGATTACGTCGAACCAGTGCGAAGAAGAAGCAGCTGGGGACTGAGCCGGACAGCGGTATCGACGACCGGAGGTCGGCCACTCCCTCCCACAACGAGCGGGTGAGAGCGGCTAACGAACCTCACGGTCCGACCCGAGCGCTGTCTTGAAGTTGTGCCGCCCCTTCCTGCGAGGATTGTCGTGCACGAAGGCATTGCCCAAACATTGATTGATTCATTGATTATTTGGGCTTAAGGGCGCATCAACTGCTACTGGTTATGTAGCGCCCATTGCCCAAACATGATGAGATGCACGTGTCGTGGCCTGTTTGCTACATTCGTTTTGGGCTTCCTCCATTATCTTTGTGATGGGGTGACGGGGATCGTGGAGAGATGGGGTGACGCCGATCCTTTTTTTTCCTGAAATGGAAACTCCTTAGGGGAAATGAGCGGGTTTCTGTTGATCGATTGTGTTGTATCATATGCAGCGTGCGTGCTCCCAGGGCAGCAGAAGTCACACCCGAGACCAATCTTAGCCGAAAATAATTACGCTCGGGCAATCTTAGCCGTAATACAACCTTTATAATCACCCAACGGTGCTATACACTAGGCAACATGAGGAATGACCAGGGTGGGATGGCATGTTATTTCGGGCATTATTCCAAAGGAAATCTATCACCTCCTTATTGGTGACAATACATTTCTGGTTCTATATAATATTAATCGGTCTGTCGGATTTATGGCTCCTTCACATCGTAAAATGGTGCAAAATAGTAAATGAAGCTGATGAATAATTGCGAAATATAACCACTGTATTTCGTTGCTTCGTTCACCTGACTATTTATTGCCCTGAATTGCACCTGCGTCGTGTATGGATGTCACGAAAGGATCCAAAGCGTGTGATGGAATAGGAAATGCTCACTTTCGTTTAAGCATGCAGAGCAAGCCCACTCTGTCCAAATGAGTAGTGCAGTGATGGCCGGTGGATAAAGGCATGCCCCTCAGCGCCAGAACCAAGTTTGCATGTGGTGAACAGGCATTTTGTCGTTCCAAATGCGAATATCGCGATTCAATTTCTGCCATGCTATTTTTGGGGTTGATGATCTCGTCAAATTAATTTGCATAGCTACGGTGATAAACAAGCAAACAAAGCATGCCGTTTGCAATTAGACACATTGTGAAAATCATTTCTTTGATGTCTAACACCTTTGAAGTTTATATCCACGTTCGCCTACTTCGTTTCATGACAGGATCATAATCGCATGTGATGTCGACTTTTTTTGGGAAATAATTCGATGAACCGCATGCAAGCATGAAGAAGAAAACTGAAGAAAATTTTCCGACGAACCCGGAAAGGGATAGAACTGAGTATCCTCAATTCGTATAATCAAGGATTGTGTTAAGGTAATATTAACACATTGCGTGAGACGAAATGTACGACCCTCAATATACCAGGAGGTGCTGGGTTTACTCAACATCAAAAGTAGCGTTAGGGATCATGCTATATTTGAGTAATATAGCATGATCCCTGACGCTACTTTTGATGTTGGTAAACCCTCCTATTGGGTTACATTTGTCTCACACAGCTAAACGGCATCTAAGAGCCATTCTTCGTTGTATTAAACAATATTAACACAAACCATTTTTTCAATATTGAACTCATAATTTGCTTCGTTTTTACGGGTTGAACAATGTACGTCATCTAGTTATGTCATGCGTGGGTATTGTCGCTGTGATGCTAAATCTGTCCCGATCCTGTTACAGATACCGTCTTCATACGACGACGACGACGACGATGACGAGCTAGTGACGTGCGACCTGTGCGGCACCGAATGGCCGGACGCGCAGTGTCCGCAGCACGGGCCGGCCATCAGCGTGCCCGATGCGCCGGTGCCAGCGCAGTCGGAGCCGACGCAGCGGGCGGCGCTCTCCTGTCCGGTGTGTCTGCGCGTCGGACCGTCGGCCGTGCACGTGGGCGGCGCGGGCGTGTGGGCGCGTCGGCCGCTGCCAGCCGGCCTGCGGTTCGGCCCGTACCGCGGCCGGCGCGTGCGTGACCGCGCGCGCGCCGCGCGCGCCGGCTTCAGCTGGGAGGTGGTGCGCCGCGGCCGGCTGCGCTTCTGCGTGGACGCGGCCGACCCGGCGCGCAGCAACTGGATGCGCTTCGTCAACTGCGCCGCGTCGCGCGCCGCCGAGAACGTGACCGCCTACCAGCACCGCTGGCGCGTGTTCTACCGCACGGCGCGGCCCGTCGCCGCCGGCGAGGAGCTGCTCGTCTACTACGGCGACGAGTACCGCGACGAGCTGGCGCGCGAGCGGCCGCCCCCCGCCGCTGCCGCTGCCGACGGTGGCTCGGAGCTCTAAGGCTTAGAGATCAGCTGAGCAGGACAGGGCTGTTGAGGCAGAGTCCGGTCTGCCGCTGCTTGATCGGCTAGGGAGGATGCCCTGTGCTGCGTTTTTGAGTCTGCAGTATGCGTTTTTGTTCTACCTATGTTGCAACGCAGCTATATTTCGGCGAACAGTGTTTTACGTTTATCATGCCGTCCCGGTGTCATGCCCGATACTGTATGTACGATTTGTGTTCAATTTTAGCCAAGGCACATGTATGTATTTTAGAAAGTTGAGAAATATTATGGCTAAAGTACAGAGCTATGCGTGACCATCTTCAGGAAATTGTAGTAGTTCATGCAAATTCAAAGCTTGGCGGTTTGCAAAGCTTTACTAACATTTCAAGACTACTGTGTCTAATTTTGTCGGCATTCCATGCATTTCCAATCCACATTGCACTATTCTCAGCCTGGGAGTGAGACAATTTTCTATCCTGTGCCGTGTGTGACAGTAAGGTTCATTTTGTATTCTTGAAAATCATTAAGAACGAATAATGTGGAATTACTGTATTGAATATCTCAACTGTATTGACGACTACGGGTGTGATTTGACAACCACTGGATTACATAGGTAACGTCACAGCATTGCGTAGTAAATTTGAATCCCACTAATTTTGTATAGTCCGGTAGTTAGGTGCGTTGCATTGCATGATATGCCTCCACTCCTGGACTTTCAAACTGCTCGAGACGCTTTTGGACGTCGCAACTTTTGTCTACTGTGACCCCCAGCCTGGGGGTCACAGTCACACAGGTCACAGATCTCACCTGGGGGCCCCAGGTGAGATCGAATGTATCAATGAAAAGATGTTCGCAATCGCATGTATGTTTCGATAGTTTTCCAAGTCTGGTTGTTTAACAAACGTGGTTTCGTCGTTCAAAACCGGTGCAATGCGTGACGTGGGCGTCAGCTAAGAGTACGCTACCAACTCTCAAGGTTAAAGGATTTATATGATTTATATGTCATTGATATGTCGGAAACAGCTGATGTGAGCAAATTTGAACATACTATTCCTCAGCCATACCACAATGTGGTTCATGAATATGAGAAAGAGAAGTGGACCTAGAACAGAGCCCTGTGACACTCCACTCAGCACCCTTCCATTCAGATTGACATCCATTTGACATCACCCTTTGTTATCGCCTCCTATACCGTGCTTTATTCCAACCTGGAATTTTCCCATCAATCCCATACTGCTCTAGTTGATGAATTAGGTGTCTGTGTGAACCTCCTGAAAGGCCTTGCTGCTAAAGTCCAGGCATATGACATCTATCCTGCTTTGATTGTCTCATTGTTTTTAGTTGCCTATTTCTCTAGTTATGTACTCAATGAACTCCAGTAGGTTGTTAAGCACGATGTTAAGCACGATGGCTGCATGACCACGGCAGTCGATGCGCCCTTAACCCCCCAGTTGAACACGAAATCCCAGTTGGAGGTCCATGTTTATTTATCCCTTAGAAGGTTGTGCCTTTATAGATCAGTTGGAACACTCTTTGACCAGTGTTTTCTAGCACCTTGCAAACTATTGCAAACTAAGTCAGTACTTTGTGGGGACGAGTGGCCTAGGTGTGACTGCACATACGTACGAAGCAGTACGTCGGGAACGAGTAGTCTAGGGGTAAGTTGCTCGTCTCACAATCGAAAGGTTGTGGGTTCGAGTCTCACCTGTCGCTACTCGTCGCCCGCGACCAATCGGCGTGAGAGATTGGCGACGCTACATGACTCAATGGCCGATGTGTCGTAAAACCAATAACAAACAGGTCAGTAATTTGTAAACTAAGCCGGACTGACTGGCACTTCATACTTCCTTTTTAAAATTTGGTACTGCATTTTTGCTTCGCCAATTTTCAGGTACTTCAGAGTACTCCATATGCCGTTTGAAAATTATAACTTGGGAACCGCTAGCACTAGAGCACATTCGACTACGTCGTGAGTCATAGTGTCATGTATAAATGTTTTCATACGGTTAATGGAGAAGGCCAATCACAGACCTGAAAAACGTACAATAATCACTGTGATATTACTGATGTGCCCCTTCGCTTATGTCTTTCGGATGCTCAGTGCTTTGTACGTTTGAACCTCGGAAAAGTTGGCTGGTCTCCCATGTGTTCATGCCTGTTCCTACGCTTGTGATCTTCCAAGCTAAAATACATTGAGTTATGCAGTTTTCTTATTCAGCCTACACACCGCATTTGTGTGCGCAACGATATTCTTTGTTTTGCAAATGGCAGAGGGTTTGACCAGCACCACGGGAGTGGATTCGCTCTGCAGAACAGTGGGCGGAGCCCCGGCAGCGGGAGTCGCCCTCAATCTCAGAAAGACCCTACAGGCGAAGAGCCCCAGCAGCTGAAGCTATCCCGGAGAGCCGAAGCTGCCTCCCTCAGAAAATGGGCGCCTTGTGGCCGGTGGCACTCCTGACAGCTACGGCGATTTTGACGAAGAACAACACCCGAAGTGCACCGATACCCTTGGAGCGAAGTTCGATCTAGACTACTACAGCCAGGAGAAAAGAACCCTCTCACAATGAAGTGAGTTTCCATGGCTGAATGGTCTCCCCTAATGTAAGCCTGACGCACAAAGGGATCCTACACCAATGAAGGCTACAAAACCCAAAAATGTTCTGGTTAGCTTAAAACTAGTAGGCGGTCGAAAAAGCTGTCCGTCGAAGCCAAACCACTACGAAAGCACATTCCCGACAACGAAAGAGGCCTCTGACACCGAAGCTGCCGCTCCATGATCATGAATCCCGGCAGCAGAGGACGCAGACGCGGCCACAGTCGGTGTCGATGCACGTGACACATGTCTCGGAGGAGCCTGCCCGGGGGTTACAGCCAGGCAGGACTAATCCTAATGAAACAATTACCAACAGGCCGTAGCCATTCAAAAATATGCGAACCAAGTTCGTGTCGTTGTCCGTGTTCGTTTTCATGAGCTACGGCTTGTCGCAAATTCTTCCAGCGCGATTGATCCTGCCCAGCCCCAAATACCAAGCACCATATTCCGAAAAACATTCGCGTCCTAAATCGGCCGCCAGAGGCGCTGTTCATCTATGTAGGTGTCGCCACTTACCATCTTCAGCCAGAAAGCGAGTGGATGCCGCGCGACGAAGGGTAAGTACGTTTAATCAGGTCCTTTCACCGACGAAGGTTTATGGATTCGAGTCGAAGAGGAGCAATGCATGTGTTCCCTGACAGTATTCGAACATCGAGGGACATACTACACCGTGCCCATGTTAAATATAGAAGATAGGAAATCGATCATGGCTGGGTAGATGGTATCATTCGGGTGTGTATACGATGCTTCCGGTATCAGGAACACTTGAACCGGGGCTAGATCCGCGCCAAATCAGCGCTCAGTCGAGTCTGGGTCACTGTCACAATCATGCTGAGTCACTGTCACAGTTGAACCTGAGTCACCGTCACAGTCGAACCTGAGTCACTCATAGTTGAGTCTGAGTCACAGTGACAGTCGGGCCTGAGTCACTGTCACAGTTGAGCCTGAGTCACTGTCTGATGAATCGCAAAGTTTGGGTTGGTTACATTCGTAGATTACTGACATTGTTTACTTACGTACATGACACGTACACACGTAGTACGTACTTGCATAGGTGTATTCTGTAGTCTGTACGATATATCATCTATTGTATGATTTATATCTGGATTGAAGATGCATAGTTGTATTTATATCTTGAAGAGTAGAAGGGGTATAAATGCTGATTTATATGCTGTCACTATGGTTGTAAAAATTAATATATAAGTGCGTTTGTCATGGAAATTGTTATGTCTATAGGCGGTCATTTTGACATATTTCGCAAGATGTAATGCTATGCAATTCGAAATCCGCTAATTTGGTATATGTCAGCTCGCGTTAACCCGCGCCGTCCCGGAGGGGTCGCTGACGACGACCCTGAGGTTTTCCGTGGACTGCGAGAGAACGGCACGCGGCATCGCGCCGAAATTTGGGCATATCTTTTTCCACATCAATTTGGCATGTTGTGTACAAATTTTGATGTTAGGTTATATAGGATCAACAAGTTAGTCAAGGTCAAGTAAGGTCACGTCCATATATGTTCAGCCAGTCGTCAAGCTTTATCGGATAAGGATATTTGAATAAAGCCTTCAGCGTTTGCTTATATTTGGAGATGTAACAAAGCGCACCAGAGGAATTTTTATTTTTCAGTTTTTGATTACTTATTAGTTTTGTATATTTGTCCATTAGAGTTAAAATCTAAGATTCCGGCTATAGTAAGCATTTTGTATTGGTGCAAGTTGACTTCGAACAACATTTTTCGGTTCCCTCTTCCCATTAGAAAAGGAAAATTAAAGAAAACACTGGAGACACCGACCTGTATTGTAACTCCACAGGTGGTACATGTGATGCTCAGCTTGTTCATATCAGCCGTTCCGTAAATAAAAATTAAAACGAAGTCGTGCTTCGTTACCACATGTTGGTGGCGCCACCCTAGCTTCTATTCCCCATCGTTGAATGTACTTGTGGGAATAAATGCTCGAGAGCCGACAGGTCAAGTTGATGAATAATGTGGCTGTTTTTCCATTTGTTGCGCATGCAGAAATATTTGTCGACTGATCCCTCCTCCACTGTTGGCAACAACTGTGGAGCTGACATTATCTGGTGATGGACCATCGCACGAGTTGTCGGTGAGTGACGGTTCCTCCGGAGACGGGAGTGCTCCACCAGGCTCTCTAATGGGACACAGACACATTGCCGACCGCTACAAGCCAAATGCTTCCGAGGTATGTCAGACATATGCAGCACCGTACCGCTGCACGTGCCTTCAGCTCCTGTTGGATGCACAGGGGCCATATTTAGACTTCCCCCAGACACCTCTGTTGACACCCCTGACCTTGAAGACCGGTCAAAGTTGGTGGGTCTGTGGCGGGCCCGATCGATGGGAGACGACCGTGCGACCACCGGTCGGTCGGCCAGGTGAACGTTCTGCTGGCTGGGGGTGCGGTGCAACAGCCGCGGTATCACCTGCGCATCAGCATCGGATACACCGGACGCGTACGTCAGATGCTGTAGATCTTTGGTGTGTGTGGCCCGGGGACATCAGAAACGATAGGCGAGAAGGCTATTTTGATCTGAGGTCCTCGGTCCAGGTGGGCTGTCGTGGCTTTGGTTACGTAGTGTATCATGGGACCGATAGCGGTGCGATCTAGGTGAACAATGATACGAGTACAATCCGTTTACGTGCGCCACTCCAAGTCTCGGCTGTTGCGCAAAATCCATTGCAAGCTGTTAAGAGCACTTTGTGCCACCACAGACATCTTTCTTAGAACAAAGAAGACTTGAAGCCTGAGAAGAAATGTCGTGAGGACGTTGGTAAAAATGCATTTCAAGAGTAGGTCTATTATAGATATTAGTCAATGAAGCAAACCTTGAATGAGCAGATACGAGCGGGCACTGGGGGCGTGTGCCTCCCGTGGAAGGTGGACTTCCGTACGGTCATGTGTGCAGTCTTTAATGCACTAGTTGTCATGGTACGTTACGTAAACTTAAGTAACGATTTTGTTTTGGCCAGAATTAATTGAACTGAAAGATCTAATGCAGCGAAGATATTTCTATGGCATTTCGCATTTCATAATTGTATGGATTGTAAGTACAGCGTTTTGTAGTGGAGATATGAGAGATCAAGGTTACCCCTTTAGGTCTACCTCTCAAAATGTTTCAGGCTGTAACTTCTAAGCCAATGTTCTGATTATCAGCAAACATTCGCAACTGTATTCGAAGCCCAAGAAGACACCCATGCAAGCTTATTTTCGTTCACATGTAAATATCATGATATCAAGTTATCATTTTGCCCACCGATTCGTGAACTGCTGGTAAAATGTTAAATGTTATTCACACGCCAGCTGCGGAAAGCAATTGTGACTGGCATGGAGATGCTTTCCGTGGTTCGTGAAAATCTAACGACTTTTTGCTACTCTCTGATGGCAATTAAATGTTTTCGGTCGCTGTTAACGGAGATAATGTTTTGCATTCTTGCACCGTAGCCCACGTCTAAGAAATCTGAAAAAAATGAACTTGTCTAATTTGAGCATTAGCGACCTATACCAGATCACTTGGTCGTGAAAGACAATGGAATATGAACAGCAGCATTGCGGCATGTCAGTGACCTGCGATACAATAGTGGCAGCTACGCATCCATTTCACTACACCATGTTCCGCACAGTCCTTATAGCAGACCAGCTCCATGCCCTATCCCCTTTTCTGTCCAACGCTGATGTAGCATTGCTTCGAAACTAACGAGCACCTGCCGCTTTTCCCGGCAAAGAACGGCGAACGGCGAATAAGCGAGTTCGCCATTTGCTGAGCCAGGCAAGCGCGGGGCGTGTCGGTGGCGAAGTTTCCGGGCCCAGGAAATGTTCGCGATGGCTGACACAGCACATGCAAAACAGCCGGATGACATGTCCGTCGGTGGCATGGAGTCTGTGACAGGGTGCGTGTAGACATAGTCCGCCAATCAACGCCAGCGGGTCGTGTGTGCAAGTTGAATAGCGGGTAGATGCAAGCAGGCCACGGTACATGTGGAGAGATTCAATATCGCCTGGCGGTATTGTTAGTACTGTCATTTGAACGACGGTTTTATTGTTGAAAACGGGCTTCAGAGCACTACAAATGCGGACATTTTGGTGAGCGATAAAGGTGTCGAACTCTGAAACCACTGGATTTGTGGATTTATTCTTCGGGATCCAGAAGTGGAATATTAATAGCGAAGCGTATTGCAAAGTTCGAAGCACAAATTCCGTTGGTCGCGACAGCCTGTTCTATTGCAAAGAGGAACAAATCATTCAACTTGTCAAATTCCGTGCATTAACATCTCCGTTGCAGACATGACCTCCTTATAGCAAAACTAATTGCTTTCTTTGACGTGAATTTTTCGCTACGAGCCATTGTCAAATAACCACGGTCCGAAGTAACGCATACACCTAGCACAACTTACCAAGAGGGGTAACGACACACAGGAGCATAGAGTACTCAACGAGGCCGATCCAAAGATATGGATGGGACGGATATGCTTTTTGAATATTTTCCAAGGCCGAAGTTTGAGGCTCAAAAATTAATTGCCTAATTTAGATATACAAACCAAGAAAGTTGAATTTGTATCTGATCGACCTTCAGCGGTGCGATGCGCTCGTTCTCAGCGCTTACATGGAGCGCCAACAGTAGTCCGACTGCTATCGTCAGCTGAAGTAAATGAGACCAAACTGGACTGCCTCAACCGTTATAGGCGAAGGTTGCATGAGTGGGACTATTTTCCGTGTCCGTGGCAATGGTAGTTTGCTGAAATTTGTTCAGTTGTCCAGGGTCTGCTTGGGATGGACACAGTAGGGTCCTGGACCCTGGGTATCTTCTTGTTCATGGAATATTGGTGAATGCTCAATTGAGACAATGTTTCTGTTAAGGTTGTACAACTTAACGCTTAGCACAGAAAATTAGGTGCCCGGCAGATCAGGTAGTCGGAGGGCCGGTCTGCAGTGGCAAGCGACTTGAATCCTGTCCTAGCAAGACAGGATTCAAGTCGCTTCAAAGCCTCGCAATTGACTCTCCCACTGGAGTGGGAGCGTTAGTTTACATTTTAGCTACGGGGGGAATTTATCCCCCGGCTGAGGGAGTCAATTGGCAATTTAACTACACGGGGCATTTAGTTCCTGGCTGGGAGTCAGTGGGCAATTTAACTACATGGATCAGTTAGCCGCCAGCTGGGACTGTCAGCTAACGGCTTAACCGCAGGATGGGCATTTATCCACCGGCTGGGAGAGTCAAGATCAATGCAACTTCAGGGGGAATTTAGCATCAGCTGGGAGAGTCAGTTACCAACTTAGCTACCCCAGGTTGGGAAAGTCAGTGGGAATTCAACTACAGTGAGCTGCCATTCGTTCACCGGCCGCTGGTTAGTTTTTCGGCCTGCCGTGACGTCACGCTGCCGACGGACGGAGGCATGCGAGAAGTAAGCAAACTTGCCGAGGCTCATTTGAAGTCAGTTTCCGGACGAGCAGCGGTTGGGATGAGAATACAAAGTGTGCGGCGGTACTTCGCATCCTTTGGGTGGAACTCGCAGCACCGTGTTGCCGTGGTTTGATATGGGAACTATGTGAGTTGACTGGAAATAATGGCATGAAGTAAACTAATCTGAACTCCTTTCAATTTGGACTGGTCCCACCTCTTCCAGCGATTGCTATATACTGGTTGCATAGGGCGGAATAGAATATTGTTTTCGATGAAGATTTGATAATTGTCAATTGTTGCGACCGTTTAAGGTGCAGAGATCAGTAGCATGTCCAAGACTCTTGGGCATGCTCGGGAAGTCAAAATTCAAGGAAATGCCAACTTTTCCAGCCGTGCTAAGGAGTTCGTGGACAATTTCGCATAGATGTGTGCCTGGTCATCACATGTGTGACCACTTCGTATTTTACATTGGTAAGTCCATCGGGACCTTACCGACTCAAAGACCTTCGTTCTTTGGCTCAGGGACCAATTGTAACGTTTTGATGTTTAGCAGTTGACTTCACTTGGCTGGAGAATGGCTCTGTTACCAACCAGTTGAAGGAACACATAAGGAAATATAAACAGGCGAAATTGAGTACCATTGTACCACTGACCTGACTTCCTCCATTTAGTGTACATTACATAGCGATGACTGAATATTAACAGCCTTGACATACAAAGTATAGCTACAAATCATGTGCCAAGCAGTGATGTGCGTTCTCATTTCGGAAGCTGCAACGCCTGTTATGTGCTACCTTATCGTCGACTAAGCACTATGCGAATTGCATGAGTACAGCCGATACTGTTCCGCACCGCGTGCGCGCACGTGTCTCCATGTGGCGTGTGTCAGGGTCGTTCCTTAGCTCAGCTCCATCAGTCGCGCTGTATTATATCCATACACCACGTGGCGGTAGGGTGACCCGTGCAATTGCTGGCCTCACTGGCTTCTCGTCCAAGAAGACATTTTGTTGTTCTATGCCACAAGGCAAGCGGGTACCGCTGGCTCTTTTGTCACATGCATGGTAAAATTAGCTTATGCCAGTATGGCAAGCCGGATGCGGCCTATGTCAATTGGCGCTCGAATCATTTCGCCCATAATTCCTAAACTATGTTGTTTTTCGGAATGATTGTCCTTGTTTCACATGTACTTGGTGATAGCAACAATGTTGTCGTCGTAGGATGACGTACGAAAACTTCGTGGCAGATTTATGCGTTTTGTGTTGTGTTGCGCTGGCATTGTGTTCACGTTACGGTTCCATTTTCATTGTGTGTTAGTTGTTAGTAGCGGGTTAGTCTAAGGATGCTATGCAGGGTTGTCAGTTCAGTTAGTACGGTGTTTTGCAATTCGGCTCTTCTACATCCGATGCACCTCTGGGTAGCCGTTTACGTTGAGTTGCACGGCAAATCGGCTCATCTACGTCCGATGGCTGCTCTGGTTAGTGGTTTTGCGTTATGCTAATCTTTATTTATATTTTTAGCTTTTTGTTCTCCTAAAGCAAGTCGGTTCATCTAATTCCGACGGCACCGCTGGATAGCTATTTATATTTCTAATTGGGAAGTAAGTCGGCGCATGCACGTCCGACGCCATGTGAGGATGGCTATTTGCATTCTTCCTACGAGTGTTTCGCGGTCAGGCATTGCGAGTTTATGTGAATGTTGGTAGTGAGGTGCCTACAGTGCTCCTGCTAGTTTTGTGGCATACAGATATTCAAATAGCAATTAAATGAGTTCTGGGTGTTTTTCACCGGGAAGCGGGGGAAGCGATATGGTGATACCCTCTCTTTGGCAGAATGCCTTAAGTGGTTGTCTTTGAGAGCTAAGGCTACTACAGTCTGGCAGGATGTGGCCTACGCTTAACGTGGTCTTGCAGGTGTCGCAGTGAGGTGTTGTGCATTGGCCATCCTCGAATTGATGCTGTGTGAGTTGTGTGTAACCAGTTCCGAGTCTAGTGAGAATGACCTCTTTTTGTCGGTGAGATTGATTTGATGAGTTCCATGTGCCTATTGTTGGTTTGATTGTGTGGGTGTGGTTATATTTGTGTTGTGTTGAGCTGTGTTGAGTCCATGTATTCTTTTGATGTTGGCGAATGTGGTGTTGCAGGAGTGCTATGCAGTAGTCTGCCGAATACTGCACGCTGGGGTAAGTGTTTGATGCTGAGGCTTGCTTTGCGAGCCGGTCTGCTTCTTCGTTACCTGGGATGTTATGTTGTGCACCATTCATGCAAGCTTGCATACAGTACTGTTGTGGCGAGCCTAAGTCTTGGTCCAGCCACGCCACATGGCAGAATACATTCAGGCACCGAAAGGTTTTACCTGTTATGTAAGGCCTTGACTAATTTCAATAATGTGGCGAATGAAAATGCCCGCGGTTGTTTTGGTAACTTCCATGGACTTAGCATGCAGTCCGAAACGCTACACCGGTTTATACTTCAAAGTTGGTGATTGTGAGCTAATTTCTCAGCCCTGGGCTGGAATATAATATTTCCTTGTGCCGAAGCATCTCCTATGCACTGACACGATAATTTAGGAAATGAGCTTGATCTGCTGCAAGCCACTTTAACGTATTTTGAAAACGACTGAGTACAAGATCGCATTTAGGTTTCTGAAACATGAATGTCACGCAATTTTCGAGTTGAAGCAGACATATAAGACGTCATGGCTAAGTTCATAGCTCTATGTTCCTTTCGATAACAATGCTTCATGTCACTGAACCAGTGCAAATGAATACACATAGATACATTTTCACTTATTAACTCTATATGTTCATTGATGCAACACATCATCAAATTGTGCACATTGTGGAAAATAGACTGAGCCTCAAGAGCATATCATAACAGCTACAGATAAACATTGCGGCAAAACGCGGGTCGTAGTCAAGGCGAAATATGACACGATGGTTGAGAACCCCCATGCTGAACCTCTCACTACTGTGCTCCTTACCTCCGTATTCTGTGGCTGTTCCCACAGTTTGGTATGTTGAAGACTACGGAAGGCTTGAGCTGAGGTCGTCACAGTGGCCGACATATCACGCTGAGTACCTGCTGGGACGCTCGCAGATATTGCTCCCTGCACGACACTGTCAGCAAACATTTCTTCCTGCACGATGCCGCCCGTAGACATTGCTGACTGCACGACACTCTCTGCAGACGTTGATCCACGCTTCATGGACGATTCATGTGTGACCGCCCATGCAGCCTGCACGACATTCCTCGCTACATGACGCCTGTGATATTGCAACTAAATAGGACAGATGGACATTGTGGCAATATCAGCGGCTGAGTGGGGACCGTCTGCCGTGTCAAAAACAATGATGGCGCGACACCAGGCCGGCCGCCCCAGGGCGAGGTCGATAAGAGCGGCTCTCTGGCAGGTGCTCGTGGCGCCCTCGCGGTGGCCTGCGCTCTGAACTGACTCCCAGCGGATTCACAGGTCGGCTGGCCTGTTGCTATCTACTCCCATTGGTCTGCGGAAGGCTGCGTGGCATTTGAAAATGGACGTGCGCGGCCGTGTTGGTCTTATGTCGCAAGAGCACGAGGCTGCTCGAGGCTGGTGAAAAAAAAAATATAGCAGGGCAGGGCAATGCTGACAAGTCCATGGGTGGTGAATGCAGGGCGCGAACTGAGCGGCGGCTTCTGCTATGTTACTGTGGATTTTTTTTGTGAAGTGGAAGAGATAACCTTCAGAGGAAACGTGAGAGGGAGTACGTGTGCTTTGGCAGTGTCATGGAGTGAAGAAGCTGAAGTTCAAGAGAAAGTATTTGAAGTGCAAGGTTTCTCTCAATCACTACCATCAAAACTATTCATGTCCAATCATCAAATACTACCAAGACAAAATCCGGAAATTGTGTCGGTTTTGGCTGGGCTGATGGTATCGACTATTTGCTATCCCATGTTGCATTGGTGTGCCATACCAAAAGAGCAACATTTCCTGAAGAACGTCATGCACACGAATTCACATTTGGATAATCTTACGTTCCGCATCCTTCATACGATCAGCCCCTGTCATCATACTTTGCCTAGTTGCACTCAAGCTTATCCGATCTCTTCGTTGATCGGAAGTATTTGAGGAAAGCCAAATCAGTTTTTGCCTGCATCACACGAATTTGTGCCATCCATCAGCTGAAGCTTTTTCTCAATGGGCAAAACTGTTCCTGCTTTGTCTAATAGTCTTCCAGCCTGGAACCCTGCCCGCTCATCCCCCTGGTCTCGCTAGATCGCCCGAGGTGGCAGGCCTGTCGGTCTGACTCCGGCTGGTCCGCCTCCGGCCCCTGGTCTCGGTAGGTCGCCCGAGGTGGCAGGCCTGTCGGTCTGACTCCTGCTGGTCCGCCTCCGGCCTCTGGTCTCGGTAGGTCGCCTGAGGTGGCAGGCCTGTCGGTCTGACTCCTGCTGGTCCGCTCCTGCGGCCCCTGGTCTCGGTAGGTCGCCTGAGGTGGCAGGCCTGTCGGTCTAACTCCTGCTGGTCCGCCTCCGGTCCCTGGTCTCGGTAGGTCGCCCGAGGTGGCAGGCCTGTCGGTCTAACTCCTGCTGGTCCGCCTCCGGTCCCTGGTCTTGGTAGGTCGCCCGAGGTGGCAGGCCTGTCGGTCTGACTCCTGCTGGTCCGCCTCCGGTCCCTGGTCTCGGTAGGTCGCCCGAGGTGGCAGGCCTGTCGGTCTAACTCCTGTTGGTCCGCTCCTGCGGCCCCTAATCTCGGTAGGTCGCCCGAGGTGGCAGGCCTGTCGGTCTGACTCCTGCTGGTCCGCTCCTGCGGCCCCTGGTCTCGGTAGGTCGCCCGAGGTGGCAGGTCTGTCGGTCTAACTCCTGTTGGTCCGCCTCCGGCCCCTAATCTCGGTAGGTCGCCCGAGGTGGCAGGCCTGTCGGTCTGACTCCTGCTGGTCCGCTCCTACGGCCCCTGGTCTCGATAGATCCCCTGAGGTGGCAGGCCTGTCGGTCTGACTCCTGCTGGTCCGCTCCTGCGGCCCCTGGTCTCGGTAGGTCGCCCGAGGTGGCAGGTCTGTCGGTCTAACTCCTGTTGGTCCGCCCCCGGCCCCTAATCTCGGTAGGTCGCCCGAGGTGGCAGGCCTGTCGGTCTAACTCCTGTTGGTCCGCTCCTGCGGCCCCTAATCTCGGTAGGTCGCCCGAGGTGGCAGGCCTGTCGGTCTGACTCCTGCTGGTCCGCCTCCGGCCCCTGGTCTCGGTAGGTCGCCCGAGGTGGCAGGCCGGCAGCCGGCCTGGGTCCGGCCGGCGGCCTATCGACTGGGCGGCGCGCCGGCCGGTGCTGTGATCAGCAGCGGCGGTGCAGTGGCGGCGGCGGGCGCGCGCAGGCTCGGCCGGCCCGGCCGGCGGCTTGACTCCGGCCGGCACGCCTGTCACGTCAGGTCACACCGGCGCGCCGCTGGCCCGGCCTGCCAGCACCGGCGGCCGCCGCAGCAGCCATGTCGCTGCGCAGCCTCACCAGACACCAGTCCGGGTAAGTGGGCCGGGTCGGGTCAGGCCAGGTCACGCCGCGCAGACCGACCTGGTCCGCGCCGGCCGGCTGACTGCTGTGCCGGTGCCCGTCGGTCGTCCAGTCCTCGGCAGGGACGCGGCGTCCGTCCGTATCAGTATCCCATTGTCGGACTGAGCCCGTGACCCAGGGTGCCGCCGGCTCGGAACTGGCGCGGCGGAACGGTGCCGCTCGCAGCGTGTCGCTACACGGCCGTCCACGTCTGTGCGAACCCGTCCCTCCCCAACCCTCACCTACTGGGAATCCGCTCGCCCAGTGCGTCAACGGCCGCCGCATGCTTTAGCAATCGCTGCGACTGATGGGTGACCTTCCATACTGATCTCGGAACATGGACGCGCTGGGGACATATGTGTACTGCGTGCCGGCTTTGAAGTTGTCTCCGCATAGAAGCGAGAACACAGTGCTTGCCTCTTTCAAAGACTTTTCTTGAAACTCGGAAAAGAGTTCCGCGACGGTTGGGAGCCGTAGACAGCGCATTTCGTGAAGCCAAAGCTGTATGCGAATATTTTGTCGACACCGGATGCCGAAACATTGAACATTCCACGTCGTCAAAACTTTAGATCTTGGTTTGCTTTGGAGCTGGTGCTCACTCTTGTGACCTTTTTGTGTGGGGGATGGGATGATGGTGGTGGGGGACGGGAGGCCATAACTAGAGGAAGTACCGCCTGAGTACAGCACCGAGGCGGTGGCTGCCGTTTTAACCCTCACCACCCGACAACCATAAATTTGTTTTGGCACCAGAGTGCGTGGATTTGGCTGCCACCCCTCGCTACGTCGCCATTAGTTGAAATCGAGCGGCGAGACAAAGTGGCGGCATGTTGCTTGCGAAAAGACAAAGGAGCGACATGTTGCTTGTGAAGAGGAAAAACGGCCGGCATGCTGCTTGTGAAGAAGCATACGGCCGGCATGTTGCTGGTGAAGAGACAAACGGCAGGCATGTTGCACATGAGGAGACATAGTTAATTGTATGTGGCAGACGTCTATGTATCAGTCAGTGGGTCACATATGAATGAACAGAAAATTTATGACTTAAAATCCAGCCGTTCACCAAGCCTGTTGAGGATGAGCTGAACAACATTTAGTCAACGCAATATGCAGTTGACAGACGGATTAATCGGTATTCTTAGTTGATCTTACAAGTGCTTAGCTGACCAGGGATATTCAAGCCATCTGTAGCTTTCACCATATGTGATATACCATTGCTGGAAGCTGAATGTCATCGAGTTCTTTCGCGGTTTAACGCTCGGGCAGAAACATAGCTGATAAGCTATTCTGGCTGAAAAGGAAATTGAAGTTGAATCGGATCAAAAGGCGTGATTTGGCTATCTATGCACCAGGGAAGCTGCAGCATCTGTAAAGGTATAATATCACTGATGTGTCGACACCTCGCATGTGCAAGCGCCTTCGCATATGCAAAGCACAGTCGAAGCAAAATTAAATCTGAGCAGAAATTCACTGGCCATGCTTTACTAAACGGAGCGCAGTAACGGTAGCGCAGTAACGGTAGCGCAGTGATGCTAGCGCAGCAACGATATCGCAGCGCACTGGCCCTAAATAGTCTGGCAGCTTCTTATGCTTAAAGATCAGCCGATAGATGTAATCATCTTCCCATGTAAATTTTCCTGAACGATATTGGTTTCTTGACCTGGCTTCTGTTGACCTCCAAGTAACAAAACAAGTTTTCTGGTGTCAGGCAGCTAATCGAAGTTTTAGCTCAATCACAACATCCATTTTTTCCAGGTTCACAATGCTGACAAATGGTATATGTAATTACTCTCGTAGGCTGCAGTGTATATTACGAGCTATGTAGTATAATAATGGAAACCAACACCTGCTGAATATAATAGTTAAGCTGACACATTTCTGACAGGATATTTGAACATGACGAAGTTCTCGCACTCCAATTACTGGGTAGAAAAGGAAACAGCAACCGGAATGCAAGTTAAGTATTTCACTTGTCTTAAAATAATAGCAGCCCAATGAATGACACTTCGTTACACCGTAGGTGTCAGAAGCTTGGCGTCTGGACCTTACACGCCCAATAACCTGACAAATCATATGTATTTGCATTATCACTAATAAGTAACTTATTGGTATCTAGAGTTATAACTTACGTCCCCCGTTAAAAAACCACTTCTTTGTAACCATGCGCGAACTTGAAAGGGCCCATACGTGATGCTCGCAGCGCGTATCCATTTGTGCGGACCGACCTGCTATTCTCGTCCACTATGGAAACGCTTAGGCCATGAAACCGAGCTATTTTAGAGGGCTCTTAGCGCCTGATGTTTCCGTGCGAAGCAGACAGAAAGAGCTTCAACCTGGCGGGAAAATAAACGGCAGGGTCTGGATGGCCTCTTCGCAGCCTGCTCCATCGCTATTTGTCTACTTGGCGGCACTTCGTGGCGCACATGGAAATGCCAACACCTCCACTTGCAACGGATGATTAGACTTTAACTCGTTTTAGTTTGCGACGACCGTGCACGTCTGGTATGTGGCTGTAAGGCTTCAGTTGCCCGGGTGGCGTCGTGGTCGAGGGGAGCCTCGTAAGCAGGCTCACAATTGAAGAGAAGACATTTTCGGGATTACAGCCCAGTCTGCAGCAATGGAAATCGTGCGAATTGAGTGACTTGAGGTTGGGTTTCAATCCATGTCACCCAGACCACTCTTATAGATAGTGCAAGCTGAAAATGAGGAGGGCAATCCATGGCAGGAAAATCCACCAGATCAAGCCATCCATAGACCAGCTTAAGCTGTACCTACACATATTTTGTTGAACTAAAATATAATTGTAGTCTGCTTCAGGGAAGATCAATTGGCTTATTGCTTGTTCAGGTACCAGTGCTGCAATGCCTGCACGTTCAAAACATTAATTCCAAATTTTATTGAAACATTTGTGTTTATTGATGGTTTGCTATAAATACCAACATAAAAGCTTCCATATTTTTCACAACCTACTTAGCTAAGTTAAGCAAGTTGTTGCATGGTTAGCACTTAAATCTGGAACAACTTTGCGGCTCGGTGTACGCTGAAAGCAAGCCGAGCAACACACATCTTTGAGGTTGAAATAATAATAAATATTGTTTTAAAATCATATTTGCAGTCAGTTACATCTCCATTGTTCCAATTTAATTGAGATCAGTAAATGTGCATTGCTACGCCGGGGTTAGTTGTTTGGACCTACTAACACTTCGCCCAAAACAAGATCTGGTAGCTCTCATGGCATTTGCGCTTCATAATCTGGTAATAGATGCTACGCTGTTGATTGTATCACCTTCAAGCGGATCGCTTTCAGATATCGGAATATGTTTCCAGAGTGAACTATTTTCGCATCACCCGGCAGCCCGTTCCCATATATCAAGCTCCGTGTGCTATTTCCATAAAACATCCGACACGCCCGTTCGAAATGACGGCAAGTAAACAGGAGACATGTCGCACAGTCGGAACGCCTCAGCTTGGCTGGCGGCGACTTCGCAGGACAAGGCCCGCTCAGTCTGTGCTCACTGGTCAGTTGCCACTCTTCCCAGTGGCGGTGACGACCGCCGACTGCACTTCAGCCGCAGCCGATGGCGAACACGCTCTGGGCGTGGCGTTAGCACACCTTGCTGGAGACGATTGTTTACGATTAGCCGCCCTATCGGGTGGGCAATGTCGACCGCCAGTGACCTGAGCAGGGCACTGAGCTCGGCAGGTCGGGCTGGGTGGCGGTCACGTGCTGCTGCTGGGTGGCGATCGTGAGAGTGCCTCCGGCTACGTCTGCGCAGCAAACCTTTTCTTGGGCTTCCTCGTTGTACACGTCTCAAACTGGACGAGAAGGAAGGTGCATGGTGCACATCGTGGCTAACAATTGTTTGTCCTGAGCGCACACTGGACGAGAGCGGCCGGAGGTTGGTCGCGGCCCCGGACGAGGACCACATTTCATACACCTCGATTTCCACGAGTAGCATGTGTCGCCCGAGTGCTCTAATCAACATATATTCCGCATGCTGTGTGGGTGGTGTTGAGTGGTGGTGTACCACTGCCATCATTGCAACGCATGTTATGCGAAACATATATTCGGAACTTAACTCGAATGTAACCAACGTATATTTGCGACCGGTAGGTTTGTCGAGCTCAATATGCGAATTTGCTGAAAACGCATTGGTCTATATGTGTGACAAATTTAGCGGTTTTTTTTCTTGCTAGACAAGGATGCTGATTGTAAAAGAGTAATTAGCGATTGGTTAACTAACCGATGGATTAGCATACCGAAATTTTGGAGGGATTGGCAATTTGGAGTGCTTAGGTCTTCAAGCTATCGCTGATTAAGAACCAAAAATGCAGAATCTTGAATTTGCTCCATCACCCAATAACCCTATAACCAAACCAAACTCAACAACTGGACAGAGGGCGCACTTCGTAGGCAGGTTCATGGGGATCTCCGACTTTTATCAGGAGATAAGTTCAATCGTGCGCAAACAATATTACACTTCTTAGTCTGCTGGAAACGATTTGTTTTTCGTTCAGAACGGCAAGAGCCGGTGAAAATAGCCTCAACCTGAAGGCGCTTGATAGGAATTGGCTGGCTTTCAGAAATTACTTTTTATTTCGTTAGTCTTCGTCGGCAATCGATTTTCCTCGATGCATTGCTAAATCCCATGCATGGGGCCTAATGTTCGACTTCCGACGTAGACTTTGATATTCAATATTTCTGCTTAAAAATATGCAAAGTTTGTTCCAAAAAATCAGGTTCATTCGTGTCACTCCACCAACGTCCCGAATTAGGTTATGCAGCAATCTACTCGCCATGGTTATCAGTTCAGCCATACGTTTTGGGAGCTAAAAGGCCGAACTATTCTTGCGGCCCTTCAGGTGATGCCATTTCCAAAATAAATCAAATGCTTTCGCTTTAGAGTGTAACTATTCCTCATGTAAATGTGTGAAGTTCAAGTGGGAAAAATGTTTTTATTCTGAATACTTGATCATATCTAATACACGCAATGCTGGTCATGGCCCGTCCCAGCTGTTCCTAATTTGAATCTAATCAACTGAGATTGCGGTTCACGGCAGTTTTTATCTGCTGTTTGGCCTTGCTCCATAATGTGCACTCCATGGCTGTATCTTGTGTATGGCGTTCTGTACCGTCGGTGCTCGTTTTACTGTTCCGTGCGCAAGGTGTACTGTGCTGTGTGCCCGGTGTACTGTGCCGTATGCACGGTGTACTGTGCCGTGTGCATGGTGTACTGTGCCGTGTGCCCGGTGTACTGTGCCGTATGCCCGGTGTACTGTGCCGTATGCCCGGTGTACTGTGCCGTATGCCCGGTGTACTGTGCCGTGTGCACGGCGTACTGTGCCGTATGCACGACACGCCGGACGGCGAGGAGTGGATTGTGCCGGCGGCTGGCTGGCTGCTAGGCTCGGCTCAGGAACCGCTGGCCGTAGTGTCACGTGACCCACTCCGGACTCTGGCCACCCACCCTGGCCCTGCCGTCGACTGGTCAGGAGCGGGAGCCGACCGGCCCGACAGTGGCAGCGCACACTAAGATAACTCGAGGGAAAAACTGGCCATAAATCATAGCGAACAAAGTATGCTAGTTACCGGGGCGATTTCGGTCTTAGTCAGAACAGCTTCAAATTTGGATCACATGGTGAAGATTTATTGTCTTAAATATTACCTAGCCCAAGAATTTCAGAGGTTAATCCTGCTAGATGCAAGGGAGCATTCCGCTCCATTCACTTTGCTTCCACGAAATATCTCGGGAACCAATTGAAATAGATAGTTCAAATTGTGCAGACACCTACATGAGTATCTAGTGTACCTTGTATTGAAAGATCGACATCCGGTCATCCATGATGACATCATGATGACGTCGTAAGCGAAGTCCGTTGGCGCTCATATATTGGACAATTATTAGTGAGCGTTTGCTATGCGAGTATTCTGCAGTGTAATTGCTACGCAGAATAGAACCAAGATCTTGTCCTGAGTTTCTGAAATTACGCCAAAATACATCACTAAGATATGCACTCAGGTTGGCTCACTTCAGAGCTTCTGAGAGCCCTGCGAAGCTTGGTGGGCCGATTCGGTGATGACCCATCTGTCGCAACACGAAAGCTGCGTCCTTCATGCCCTCAGCACGATCACTTTGCCCAGCAACCTCCACGAGCTGCAGAGAACTATGCTGTTGAGTAACTCTTGAGGATGCCAGACGCTGAGAACGGGCGCTGGGGTGATCGTAGATTCTAGTTGGTTGCCCTCGCGCTCTCTCCACGGTCTCGTAATCAAGGCTGGTCTTGGCTTCCTCATCACTCACGACGTGGTCACCACGCTTCTGGTACAACGAGAACACCTCGTCTCCCGAAAGACTAGTCGCAAACTGACTTTTGAATTTATCCTGGGCTCGCATGCACTTAACCCACTTTCCTTTTAAGTTCTTGGCGATAAATCGGTCGCCCTTCTCAAGTCCACAATCGACGACCCACTTCGGAGGCATCCCTGAGGTATTTTCTCCATGATCAACTGCAAACTATAATTAAACACATAAGCACAATAGTTTCCACGCCCAGACGCTTTTGCACTGGTTAACAAGTCCACCAATTCCTCTGCTGATGCGCACCTCCATGTTCACTGTACGCAAAATCCACCCACAGTGACCCGAACCTTACAGGCAAAGACAGCTTCCCTGTCGTGGGAGACGCTGTGCGTGACCTATCTCGACTCAGTCGCCTCGTCAGTTAGGGGACTTTTTGGCATAGCAACAACTGGAACAGGTTACCCGGTCAAGACACCCCGCCAGCCGGCACGTCGCGGCGTCCGGCTCGGGCTTCCCCGTGCCGCCCTGGCTGACCACCGCACCGCACCGCGATCTATCGGAATATAATTGATCACTATCGATGTAAGAGCAGTTAGGTGCAGCTGAAACTTGCGGTACACATAGTCAAAGGACCACTGATTTCATTGGGATTGGTCTCTAGTTGTGCGCTGTTGTGCGTTTTTTTAAAACCTTATTTGAACTTCGAGGTGTTAAAAATTCGAACGACTGTTGTAATTACTGATTGTTTGATACCAAATAGCATATTGTTAATTGGTCTATGCCTTTTTGAATTGCTTAACACAAGGAGAATGGTCTCAACTACCATTTCATATTTCACTTGTCCAGCTTTTCAGAAAGTAGCTTACCTTTATCAATCGTCAAACTGCGACAACATTTGTGCACGTGTGCGCCGTTTTTTTCCACACGTGATGTCCATGTTCATTGACTTATTACCACATCAAATCTTGTGAAAATGTTCATAAATACTGTGACTTCGTCTGCTTCAATCATTTGCTGACACAATGGCCCTAGAAATACGGCATAAAAAGTAGTCGAGAAATGCATTTATGGCCAGTTCTTCCCTTGAGATATCACACTGTGCAGCGGTGCCCTAGCGCTGACACGACACGCGACACGCCACTGCCTGCGGTGTTATGATGGGACACCACCGCTGGCCCTACAGCCAGCGGTGGTACGTGACCCGCGCTCTGCTGACTATGCACTGCGGTGTTGTGGTGGGACACCACCGCTGGCCGTAGTGCCACGTGACCCGCGCTCTGCTGACTATGCCCTGCGGTGTTGTGGTGGGACGCCACAGCTGGCCGTAGTGTTACGTGACCCGCGCTCTGCTGACTATGCCCTGCGGTGTTATGATGGGACACCACCGCTGGCCGTAGTGTCACGTGACCCGCGCTCTGCTGACTATGCCCTGCGGTGTTATGATGGGACACCACCGCTGGCCGTAGTGCCACGTGACCCGCGCTCTGCTGACTATGCCCTGCGGTGTTGTGGTGGGACACCACCGCTGGCCGTAGTGCCACGTGACCCGCGCTCTGCTGACTATGCCCTGCGGTGTTGTGATGGGACACCACCGCTGGCCGTAGTGCCACGTGACCCGCGCTCTGCTGACTATGCCCTGCGGTGTTATGATGGGACACCACCGCTGGCCGTAGTGCCACGTGACCCGCGCTCTGCTGACTATGCCCTGCGGTGTTGTGGTGGGACACCACCGCTGGCCGTAGTGCCACGTGACCCGCGCTCTGCTGACTATGCCCTGCGGTGTTGTGGTGGGACGCCACAGCAGGCCGTAGTGCCACGTGACCCGCGCTCTGCTGACTATGCCCTGCGGTGTTGTGATGGGACACCACCGCTGGCCGTAGTGCCACGTGACCCGCGCTCTGCTGACTATGCCCTGCGGTGTTATGATGGGACACCACCCCTGGCCGTAGTGTCACGTGACCCGCGCTCTGCTGACTATGCCCTGCGGTGTTATGATGGGACACCATCGCTGGCCGTAGTGTCACGTGACCCGCGCTCTGCTGACTATGCCCTGCGGTGTTATGATGGAACACCACCGCTGGCCGTAGTGTCACGTGACCCGCGCTCTGCTGACTATGCCCTGTTGTGGTGGGACACCACCGCTGGCCGTAGTGTCACGTGACCCGCGCTCTGCTGACTATGCCCTGCGGTGTTGTGGTGGGACACCACCGCTGACCGTAGTGCCACGTGACCCGCGCTCTGCTGACTATGCCCTGCGGGGGCGGGGATGGCCGAGTTGTTAAGGTGTGGGGCTATGGGTACCAAAAGTCCCGGGTTCGACTCTAGCGCCACTCAGGACATTTCCAAATCCCGCGGCCCACCGGCGAAACAGTGTGGGCGGCGCCATTAGCCGTCAATGTGCATAAAGTGTGTCGTGAACCAACCAATAAACAAACAGACTATGCCCTGCGGTGTTGTGATGGGACGCCACATCAGGCCGTAGTGCCACGTGGCCCGCGATCTGCAGACTTACTATGGCCCTGCGGTCCTCTTGGCGGGAGTAAGGGGCCGACCAGGCTGGCAGTTGCCGGTCACCCGAAGTTAGCATGTTAAAATGTCCTGGTGCACATGCAAGTTTTCTTTCAATGCTCTCTTCACAGCAGCCTTGCTGCAGCCGAGCTGGCGTCTAAGCGGTTTTCTCGAGCCATCCTCGAAAAAGTCTTGCTTTTACGATCAATTCAGATATTCTTACAAGCTGAGATGCTCCAGTGGAGCCACTCTACAGATGTTCTCTACATTACCATTCCTAATGAACTTCTAGGATGGGTGCAATATTGTGCGCCTTGAAGATGTCATCTGCCTTTTGAAGTTACAATTGAATTGCAGACGTTTGGAAGTTTTCTAATTCATCACAAAGTTGAATTGGGCGAGTTTTTGTATTATCATTAATATGCAAATGCATGATTTCGACTGAAATACTTCCATGTCTCAAAGTTTAATTGTTCCCGAACAATGATCTCGTGGACAAAAAATTGTACATTAGCCTACAATCGAATGCTCAACATAAACTTATAATACAATTGTTCCTCGAGAGCCTCCCTGTATTTGAAATAGGAAATATTCGCTACAGTACTTTTAGCACGATGATCAAGGGTCTTCCAAGATGATATGATTCCAAGATTATATGACTTCCAAGATGAGGGGGTATATTGTTTACTAAGGCTGATCATTCTCGCGAGGCTGAACATTGCTTGACACTCCTTCAATCATGTTGTCCCTCAGCGCCGTGCTGATGCGTCTTTCATCTGGTTGGCGGCAGTACGCGCATACCAGCACCAAATCTGCACTCTATCATACATCGCCAAAGTGACCACGAATGATGTGGCTTGTGCGGACGCAGCCTGGCCGTTCGATAATTCTCACCGGCGTTTTCTGTTGCCGAAGTTGAACGCAGTGGGTGGCGCGCGTGTCTGGAATACGATTGCGCTTGCGGCGTCCGCGACAATGCGGCGGCGGCGGCGGCGACAGCGGACAGTCGTCGGTCCGGAGCACGCGGCGGCAGCGCCGCCTGACGTCACGCGTCACGTGACGGCGGTGGCGGCGGCGGCGCCACGTGTTGGCGGCGGCGCCGCGCGCCGTGTGTGTGTTGTTGATCGCGGCCGGCGGGCGGCCGGCCGAACCGGGTCGGCGGCGCCGCGGCCGCCAATCGATTCCGCGCCGATCGGTCGTCGGCCGCCGACGCCGCGGCCAGCCGCTAGAACCCAGCACCGCCAGTTATTTGGGGGATTATGAAGCGCTCCGACCACCGCAAACGGCGGCCAGCGGCGGTGCGCCGTGTTCGGACACCTGCGACCGGCTCTGACCTGATGACTCCGGCCAAAAGGTGGCGCCTGGCGACTGCGCGACCGACTCGGATTTAACCCGGCGGAATCGAGTTTTGTGCTCGAGCTTCGGCGAGCACAAAAGTCGATTCCGCAGAGTAGAGTAGAGCACCGGGTTAAATCAGAGCAGAGTACTGTGTGCATTCGTAAGTGTATGCACAAGCATGAAGTACGGAGAAATATTGATGCATATATTCGTTTCTAAACTGATTAAATGGGTGCCCTAACTAATCATGAATTTGTTTTTACGTGTCTCTCGAATTACAAATATCCCGATAATGAACATACTTGATGTGGCATTTGCAGGAGTAGCATCGCACTTTCGATGTGCTGAGAAAGAGATGGTGGTGTGGTTTTAGGCATTTCTTCCAATGCATGTATGACGGTGATTATGATATAAGTGCATGACATCCACGGACGAACCGACCGAAATACAAATGGCAATAACTCGTCAAGTGTGACCTGTGACGTTACAAGAATGTCAGACTGCTATTTTCCACAACTCGTGTGTCATTGTTTGCATGAAATCATGGCTGGGAGACATCTAAGCCATTGCCAATCGAAAGTAGTTCCACAGTCTTTTTATCAGAGAACCGGTTGCCACACGCACGCACGCACGCACGCACGCACGCACGCACGCACACACACACACACAAACACACACACACACACACACACACACACACACACACACACACACACACACACACAGACACACCCACACCGTCTCACACAAATCTGAGAAATAGCGTATTGCGTGCCTGGAGGTTGATGTGGCTCCACCACATACAATCTTTCTGGTTTGTTTATTTTTGTTTCGTGCAGAGTGGGTCAAATAAAAATACACATTGGATAATCGGCTGTTGAGAATTAAAGGACTATGAATCAAAGTCGGTCCATAAGCCAAAACCTGACTGAACCAAAGCCGGACTCTGAACCAAAGAAGCATGTCATTGTAACTTAGTTTCATTCAAAGCTATCGACATTTTCCTCATCACTTCACATGCCGCCTTAAACGACCAACTCAGGTTTAGCTTCAGTTGATGCCAAATCTGGCACGTATGTGCCGTATTCCATCACTAAGCAGATCGCTGAACTCCATTTAACACTCGCACATTCGGCGGTCCGCGCCAACTTCGCCGGTCCGGGAGGGGGGCAGATGTCTGCTCCTAAGATCTCCAGAACTATGTAAACTAGCGGAAAAAGGTACACAGCATTGGATGGCTGGTGACAAACTCAATCGGAAGTGTTTTGGTCATTTTTTGCTCAGATCAACATTCAGGTCACTGATTGGTCAAATTCGACCAGATCGGGTGGGACTCTCAGATATTTACACATATATCAGAGCCTGTAACACGGCGAACGCTATTCGATTTACAGAGGACAATCGAGGCGCCAACTACGTGCCCAAGCAGGAATACTTCTTACTCCGAAACTATGACCTTAAGTGAAGGTCATGAAGCAGGTATGGTATGTAATGCATCAATCGACATGTCTTGGCGATTCAAGCACAATGACGGTAATTTCAGCCTTCTAGCTCAATGCAGTGCGATATAATGCACATAAATGTGATAGTGATATCAGGTGACCTCAGATGACCTTGGTGAGGTCACTGAGCAAAAATATCAGCGATAACATTGAGCATAGCTTCCAACTACAAGCCACAACCGTTGTGAGCTCATTCCGAGAGCAAATATGTAACCAGGAAACATTTGTATATTTTACCATAGCCTATGTATATTTTACTATAATGGGGGAAGCCATGACCGCAGCCTGACCTCAGGTCAATGCTACAAAAAAACCCAAGATATATATTATGGTCCCCTATGAGATCATGACGTGTTATAAGGTTGAAATCAATCGTCCAATTATTGTAGAAGTTAGTCCACCTAGAACTCCATGGGATGTTGGGTCACTTCGCCTGACCTGGTGACCTGACCTGAGATGACCCAGGGCTAAAATGCATAAGGATATGCGGAAAAGACGAATGAGCAGCCATGCGAGGTTTGGCCTTGCTAACCCGATTAGTTTGGCTGCAAATTAGGAAAACCGCATGGGAGGAGATATCTGCCCCCCCATGGACGTGCGCGTGTTAAAGGTGCAGAAGCATCATAATGTGAATGTTGTGTCACCATGAACCTGCCGGCCAAAGTCTCCATGACCTGAACACGGTCACGAGTGGGTCTATGTGGCGTCGGGGAGTCCACAGCCACCAAGTATTCCGACATGTGAACCGAGGCAAAGCAGCAAGAATACCTTGATGACAAAATGCATTCCACACTCTCGGAAATGAGGTCACAGTTTACCGATCCGACAGGACGTGATCACTAGCTTTGAGATGAAGCGATCTCAGACGGACTGACCATCAGCAATGCCAAACTGCAAGTCGCAGGCGCACATGGTTTTCTAGTGGTCGTGGAAAAACACATTGGAGAGAGTAGAGGCGAGATCCATCATCAGAATAACGAGGGTGAAGATCACTAGAGAAGCTAAGCTTCTTGTCTACGAAGTTTGTGTCAATTCTCTGTAAAGCAGATATGGTGAAGAGTTCAATTGGAATGAAGTTTCTTGGACGGGGTGTCTGTTACTGTTCTTGCAATAATATAACATTACATTGATATTAGTTTGTCTTGTCATGGTAAGGGCATGAATCACAGACATTAGACGTGACCTGGTCTGCGAGATGCCGTGATACAATCCTGCCTCTTATTTTCATTCCCTACATATTTACTTCATAAAAGCACACAGGTGAATTGCTTGCAACGTCGGCGAACTATTGAAACGAAGAGCAGGAAGAAATGGTGTCCGTGTCAATGTGTAGACAGCATGATGCGGTTTACAACTATGTCGCGACTCGTAAGCGTACATAAGTATGTTTGTTTATTGCGAAGTGTATTTGGAGCTCCCAAAAAAAGAAACAAAGTACAGCGAGGTGATCCCAGTATTTTGTACGCCGGAGTTGTATTTTGTTATGGGAACTGTTGTCCAATATTCTGTTGCTTCGGGTAATATAAGCTGTATTACATTAGGTCCACCCGAACTATCCATTTTCTGTTTCTCTTATTTATCTTGAAGCCGACATTCTACGCGTAACAACAGATCATCGACCTTCTGCTCCGTACTAATTTCAATGTATTCGAGGGTATTGCGGAAAGCTGAAAAGGAACTGGCATTTCCACTTAATATAATATTTTGTAGATCTGTTTCACAAAATGAAATTCCAACAGATTGGAAAATGGCAAATGCAGTTCCTATTTTCAAGAAAGGAGAAAGAGGGAAAGTTGAAAATTATAGGTCAGTAAGTCTCACATCCATAGTCTGCAAGGTACTCGAATCAATTATCAAGGATATAATAGTTAGTTATCTGGAAGGAAACAGATTGATTCAAGATACTCAACAAGGGTTTAGAAAAGGACGGTCGTGTCTCACAAATCTCTTGGACTTTTTTAACTTCGCCACAGAACAATTTGATCAGGGAAATCAGGTTGATGTAGCACATCTTGACTTTAGTAAGGCCTTTGACAAGGTACCCCATAAACGGCTAATGATACAGCTTCATGCCCATGGTATTGCAGGTAGCATCTTAAAATGGATAGAGTTGTGGCTTTCAGGTAGACAGCAAAGAGTGATGCTAAATGGTACAAAGTCATCATGGAAAAATGTTCTTAGTGGAGTCCCCAAGGGGTCAGTACTGGGGCGACTACTGTTCATTATATTTGTAAATAACATCTAAAGTGGGTTAAGCAGTAAAGTCTTGAAATTTGCAGATGACTTGAAGGTCCTTAGGACAGCAACAGGTCAAAATGAGCATATCTCGCTGCAAAAAGAATTAGACGAACTTGTGAAGTTGTCCGAAGAATGGCAACTGAAATTTAATTTCGCTGAGTGCAAAATCATGCATGTAGGTAAGCAGCATATGAAGGCTCCATACTTAACGGGTAGCACTTGTCAGTGACTCAACAGAAGGATTTAGGTGTTATTCTAAATACAAAATTGGGGGCATCAGAACAGACAAGAAATTCTGCACCGAACTTAAGAGCATGTTCAATACCCCATTAACCCAAACAATACTCCTAAGCCTCATATACCCACGCCAACAATCAGAAGCACCTTATGCCAAACCACAACACTTCACGCATTCTTCACTGCGCCACAGCCGAATCTTAGCCAGGTTTTAAAACGATTTGGAATGGTTACGTGACTTCACTACATATACCAAAATCACGATAGATTATACTTTAAATCTAACACAATTCTGCTTACGTCACCTGGACTGGAACTATAAAACATACTAGGTTCCGTTGTACCCTTTAGTCTTAATACTCAGAGAACAACGGATGAGCAGGTGGCCAGATCCAGGGGTTCCACCAATGACGTCTGTGCCCTGGAGCCGTGATCGCCAGCGCCAGAAGACAGGCTGAACATGCCACTGATGGTCTGCAGTTGCAGTTTTCCTAATGCATTTATTGTGTAGTTTCCTGGATAAATGAGGTGCCCGTGGTCTCTGCCTTGCTGTATATGGCTACCTTCCAACCCACATTCGCCCATCAGAGTGACTGATGTGAAGCACAAACAGTTGTCAGAGTATGCGCATGCAAACTTTTCGCCTTGCGCACCTTCTTCATGAAGCGTCTTATTGCCACAAAGAACCCTTGCAGAGTATGATGCGGATCTTCATTAGAAAGCTCTTCTGGTGAGAATCCGGCACAGTAGGTTTTCACGAGATTTGTCGACCCATTTGACGTCGGTCGATTTTCCGTCATTGAAAATAAATCGTCAATATCAGCTGCCGACAGGAAATTAAATCGCGTCAGCAACCAGCGATATTTGCGAATTAAGCCGACTAGGACCGGCGATACTTGCAGTTGCAGGATATAATTAGAAATAAACGAAGTGAGGGACATAAAATCGACCAGCTTTTATAGATAGTCACGTGCTGTGTTTCCTTGACACTGGGCAATAGGAAAAAGTAAATAAATGTATCACGTGACCATTGCGTCACACCGTGACACTGGGATGGAGTATGAGCCCGCTCATTGCATTGGCAGTTCCGTAGATCATGTAACAAAGGCTAAATCATTGAAAGGTTTACTTTTTATTGTTGTTTGCTTCCTGATATCTACATTTTTCGGCCAGCACTTTTCTGATCCTATTCTTGTTTTAATTCGGTGACATCAAACGGATTACCGTCGGTGATCGAACAGCCATACCTCACCATAATATGTTTTTTTTTTGCAACTGACTGATGTCTGAGAAGTATTGGCAGTTACGCCGAGCTACACTGGCTCACGCCTTCATTACTGCTTCCGCGGTGCATCTGTGTCGATGGAACTTGAGTCTCACACAGAGCCACACTTCCACACACCTTCACTGCTGTTTCTACGGCGCATCTGGGTCGAGGGAACTTGAGCCTCACTCAGACTGGCTCGTGTCGGCCTCAGACAGGCGGCGAACAATTTGTATTTGTGGCTGACATGTCTGAGACAAAGGCGGGCTCCCTCTGACTACTTGGCCGACCCTGGCTTCGGAATCCAGACATCGACCCGGTTATTTACACTCACTGATGAGAATATATGTCAGGAAGAAGTGGATAAAGAAGCCGGATATATGCTAGTGCGTGCGATAGATGGTAGGAGTGGAGGGGAATATCAACCATAGGACTGATGACTACGGCTGGAATCACTATAGACGAGTTAATGAACTCCTCTTAGCTGACACGCTGGAGACGGAACAAGATGTAGGAAGCAAAGATGAAGCTACCTTGTCTCGTATGCATCTATTATATCAAATATGCACGGATAATGATTATTAATCTGTGCTATATAAAAGTCCAATTTAGTTAAGCCCCAACAAAATCCGTTCATATCGTTCAAAATGAGAGAATTATGCGTTCGATCGAAGATGATTTAAGAACGTAATGATTGAGCTAGATCTATTCGAGAATATTGCACGCAATTCATGGGACAGCTGCCCAATGAGTGCTACATACTGTGTGCATCATGTGCGCCAACAACGTCGGGAAATAATCAGATATAACACCCAGATCACCCACTGTGACGTATGCCCTGAGATGCTCTGGATAGTGTTTTTGTTGTTGTTAACTTAGGAATTAAATAAAGGCACACAAAGCTTTAACTAGGTCAGACTACTACGGGAGGTAAGGGAAATACATTAGTTTTATGTGACCTGTCTGGAACCTAATTGAACTAATACAAAACCAAGAAAATATGTGATGGAGCAGAGTCTTCTATGAACATGCCATGCTTCAAGTTGATATCTGGTCAGGCCACGGGCATCACTCGAAATGCACAGTGGTCACATACTTCCACTTAGTGACAAGCTGTCGCGTGGACACATCAGTTGCACTGATCAGGTTGAATATGAACATCCTGTGCTATTATTGGATGCTTTCATGTGATTTTCGATGATTGTAGCTTTTCAATACCATCCGAGATCAATAGCATTGGCGACTTGA
Source organism: Imbricaverruca yamaguchii (assembly GCA_034440575.1). Classification (NCBI taxonomy): domain Eukaryota; kingdom Metazoa; phylum Arthropoda; class Thecostraca; family Neoverrucidae; genus Imbricaverruca; species Imbricaverruca yamaguchii. The sequence continues at coordinate 74,384 of JAOTOL010001223.1, forward strand.
CGTTACCTATGTCGACCTACTTTGTGTGAAAAATTGGCTTCCACGGTAGCTTTTGGTGCCGAATTATAATTCAGCGGTTTTATCCCCAATGAATGCCGAATTCCAGGAATGTGACAAAGGCCATACCAAATCAACGACCTGAAGAACATGGTGTGACTAACGTTGACATATGTTCGTGGTAACGTGGCATTCAGGGTAATTCTGGGTGCCGAAGTTGAATTCAGTGCTGTTTTTTAGCCATAATGCCTGCATTACAGGGATACTAGGTTTCCTTTATCATTCTAGGTCATTCTAGATCAATGACCTATGTGACTTGACGCGGCATAATATAACTATATTGTTTCAAGAAATTTACTCACAGAAAGAAATTTACTCACAGCTATGGCGCTGAATTCGAATTTGCCAACCATCCTTCCTTCGATGATGTCCAAGCCCCACGAATAACACATGCAGCCCCAAACGTGCCGTAGCCGTGCTGGACCAACTACTTGACCTTTGGTAGATGAATTGGTCATCGGAGTTGGCATCTCGTCATCCCACATCGACTGGTTCTTGGGTTGTGAGTTACGGTAAATTATTTCCATGTGTAGAAAAGACCGTCCCTGCTCACGTTCCCTACCCGAAAAACTTCACCTTGAATTCGGGTTCCAATAGGACCCACGCATTCGCAAGAAGCTAAGCTATCTATATATTTGTAGTTGCCCCGGTAACTCCATGTTGTTTGTGGCCAGACGTCGAATACCGACAGCATAAGCGCGTCGATCGTAGCACACCCAGACCTTCACCCTCTGACCTGATCTGGAGAACAAGCAAGACTTTGACATACTTCGTTTACATCCTTGAGTAGTTGAAAGACGGGGCTACGCGCTGGTGAAAACGCATCAATCTAGGTAGCTTATAGCAGACGTTACTGCGGGACAGACGTGGGGGTGGGGGCAGGACATCTACCCGCGCACGCAGACCTAGCGGTATGAACTATGTGTCGCAATTAGCAGATCGCAGCAGCATTTCATCCTTGTGCATCTTGCGAGTGCCTTTGGAACGCATCTCCGAACCACCAAACACTGGAAACGCGTGCGCGATTTCCCCCGTTGTGGCCACGTCACGCATGCCAAATACTTCAGGCGGGATCGATGTGCGACGGCGGCGGGTGCGCTGCGAGTCGAGTGGTTGTCACTGATCCCTTGATTACAGGCTGGGTGTGCGTGTGCACTCCTCGTAATAGGGATGACGTGCGAACCGCCACGATGACGGGCCGCGCTGGGTAACACCGGCCTGGGCTGCAGCGGTGTCGGTATTGACGCCACCGACTTCAATGCCACTTTCAGCAGGCGAAGGTCGATCGCGCCTTTGCGGTTAGGTCAGTCCACTCCGCGACACGGATCACAGCACTGAGCTGAATCAAATTATCGTCCACAAAACTCATGCAGACAGGGAGTGGAGCAGCCATGCGCTCAACTGGTGCTCGTGCTCGACAGGGCTTTTGCGACCTTCCAGCTGTTTGGCAAACTTTTGGTGAAGTGAAGCGAACACGATGCATCGGTTAATTTGAGGATTTATGTCGGAGTTGTTCGGATGCTGGATAGATTAATGCGCAAGTAGCGTTTTTTTGTTATACTTCAACTGCTCCGCGAAGGAGCCGCCTCCATCCTGAAGTTTATAACTTAGACTATATCTGTCACACCTGTGGATAAATACGCACCGCTTCATAGCCTGCAAGTTGTCGGAAATATTGTCTGGCAGCTGACTACCTGTCACAGTCGTGTTACTGGACCAGGTTGAGAGGCTCAGGCGATGAAAAGTAACACTGATTGATGTTGACTTCAACACTCAAGTATGGGGCGGGGATGGCCGAGTGGTTAAAGTGTCGGGCTATGGGTACCAAAGGCCCCGGGTTCGACTCTAGCGCCACTCAGGACATTTCCCAATCCCGCGGCCCATCGGCGAAACAGTGTGGGCGGCGCCATTAGCCGTGAATGTGCATAAAGTGTGTCGTGAACCAACCAGTAAACAAACAAACAAACAACACTCGAGTATGTATTCTACCGACCAACAACTCGCCTGGAGTTCCTATCAAGGTGATGTAAACGTCCCCCCAGTGGCACGATCACAGTAAATCATAGCAGCTGACAAGTTCCCAGTACAGATGAGGGACAGCGAAGTACAAATGAACATATGCGTCGTAGGCATCGCGATGTCGGCAGGACATGCTGTACTGAATTGCACAAAATGCCATGTTCAGCAATTTGGCCACCTACTTGTGGTGCACCCACACGCACAGAGATATACGAACACTATGCCTAGTATGCATATTAGTTCACCTACATGCAGATTACTTGTGGTGCATCCACATACACGAAGACGTGCGAACACTATGCATTGCATGCACATTTGGTCATCTATATGCAGATCGTTTGTGGTACACTCACACGCGCAGAGACATGTGGCCACTATGCATAGCGTGAACAGCAGAGATTCCTAATTCCGGGGGCACCCACGCTGGCCAGTCTTGTCACGCGCCTGCTCCGCAGTTCCCACGGGTCCAGGTTTCTCGGTCCGGGTAAGCAGGGATCTGGTCTGGTGGCACCAGGTGAGACCCAGCGCTCGGACGTACCACCGGGCCGAAGGACCTGTAAACCTTGACCGGGAAGTGCGGGAGGTGGCACAATGTGAACCTCTGCGCTGTGCTTTGTCTGGAGTTTCGGCCGTTCCTGAACATGACGCATCACATATTTTGCATGATGGGAACGGAGACACCATTTCAAATTGCAAAAAGTACACAGCTGTTGCGTGAGACAGAATGTACGACCCTCAATATACCAGGACGTGCTGAGTTTCCATCAAAAGTAGCGTTAGGGATAATGTTATATTACTCAACGTTTCGGCCAGGGGCCATCGTCAGGAGTGACGATGAGGTTGTTGGAACAGTGCCACTCCCTCCTTCGTCAACTCCTAATGATGCCCCCTGGCCGAAACGTTGAGTAATATAGCATAATCCCTAACGCTACTTTTGATGTAAACTCAGCACCTCCTGGTATATTGAGGGTCGTACATTCCGTCTCACGCAATGTCTAAAACCCAGGAGCACTTAAGAGCCATTCTTCGTTGTATTAAACAAAAGTACACAGCTGCTTTGATTGAAGCTTTTGCAGCAAAATTGACAGATCGGGCAGTCCAGCAGCACCCGATTGCACTAGTGTGTCACGCGGGTACTCTTTCACGGCTGCACAAACGCATATCAGAAGCAACAGTGACTGCAGCCTTGCAGTCCATCAACCCTCACAATGCGTGTGGGCCAGATCATGTGAGCGCGCGCAAAATTCATGAATATACGGAATAACTCACCACAAAGAACTCCCAACAAAATATTCAGCCTTTCAGTAAGCTCAGTGGTATTTTCAGACCGACATAACCAGACAGGCAGTATTCCCATATGCAAAAACGCGACAGGAAGGATTTCAATACCATTCATCGGTATCCTTCTTATCCTTACTCGGAATGTCCCATGGGGCCTTTCCGAGTAAGGATAATAAGGATATGATGGGCTGAAATAATGCTGAAAAGGTACATTACATTCTCTATCTCTGCAGAAATAGAGAATATAATGTGTTTTTTTCAGCATTTCGTTTATAGCACCTCCAGCAGCGAAATTTCATACCAAAGCCGGCACGCTGCATAGCGTTAGCCACCCATATTTATTCTGCTGAAGGAGTGATGTCAGACGCGTACAAGACGAATTCAGTTGACAACGATTATTGGATCGCTTCTCAAAGTATAAATCATATCTTGTTCACCAAAAAGCTGAAACAAATCTGTCACCACCTACAATCCTTTTCGAACCGTTCGTCTCGTGTTTGCCTGATGGGACTCAGAGAGCCATTTTGAATCGGCACTCCAACTTGAGGCCAGTGGTTTCCAAGATCTCCGAAAGATCCGTGCTAGCTCATCTTCTCTTTTCCACATTTATTAACGAACCACCGCCCCCTCCCGAATCTTCGCTCTGAGTGTGTTCTTTATGCAGATGATGTTAAAATATTCAGCTCAATTACTTCTCCTGCTAACGACTTATTGCTGGAACAGGACGTCGAGAGTCAGCTCGGTTCGTGGCATGGAGATTAAATCTAATATTAACGAATTTCAGACGGTCACGATGACTCTCAAGCGGACGCCTGTCCAAAATTAGATACAAAATGAACAATTTCGAATAAGAAACGGTGAACGAAATTCACGATTTGGGTGACCCGCTGGACCAAAATTTAACACATGAATACATTCCAACTTGAAGCACAATGCTGCAATGGCTGCCTGCCACGTTAATGTACGTTCTATTTTTGCACAGGTCAGCGTCATTTGGCGTCATTTGGAGGTGCGCCGCTGCCACCCACACGGTGCGGGTCGATCGAACACAGCACACATTCGTGACGTGGCTGCTGTTACACACGCCATCTAGCTCGACGTTCTACCTATTCTAAGTTGGCCTATGACATTAGGAATATATTCCCTAGCTTCCAGGTGCAGTCAATTTCACTTGCTTTTCATTAGTAATATCTTCAAAAACCGTTTAGACTCGTGCGACTTATTGGTACACTTTCCTTCGCATGTGCCAACTCGATTGGCGCTCGCACGGCGATATGCTCACACCAGGAGCACATGCTAACATGATGCAGTCTGGCCTACTTTCAGACTTCCCAGTCCTGCAAAATGTTTCCTTTCGAAGTTTCATATCATTGGTGTATTTCACACTGCGTCAGCCTCGTGCAGGGTCAATTGTCAATTGTGGATGACCTCAATAAAGTCTGTCTGTCAGTCCCGAGCCTGACCGGAAGCATTGGAGGCTCCACCCCGGCTGGTTCGTGCTCGCATGTTTCGCCGTGGCTTTGGCGCACCGTGACGCTGCCTGTTAGTGCAGGCTGACCCGGTTCGCGATTGCGTGCGAATAAACAATGAGCAGTAGACAACGCTTGATGCCATCACCCCATAACGTGGTGACGTTTCCAAGTGTACTTTGTTGTTCCAAGCGCACCATTTGTCCCCTGCCACATTTACATAATGTGGAAGGCACTATGTTCTACCACCGCTTTGGCACTATGTGTGAGTATGTGTGAGGAACTATTTTCACCCTGCCACTTTGGTACTATGTGCGAGACACTATGTGCGTCCTACCACATTCGCACAATATGCGAGGAACCATGTGCATCCCATCACCTTGACATCATGTGCGAGGGATTATGTGCCCCTGTCACTTTGGCACTACGTGCTAGACACTATGTGCCTCCCGTCACTTTGGTACTATGTACGAGGCACTATATGCATTCTGCAGCTTTGACACTATTTCCGAGGAACTATGTGGGCTCTCTCGTCTTGACGCTATGTACAAGATAATATACGCTCTCTGACACTATGGCACTATGTGCGAAGGGAACTATGTGTCCCCTCTCATTTCGACACTACGTGTGAGGCACTATGTGCTCCCTGTCTAATTCGCGACCGATCAGAGCCATCCTTTAATATGGGTTCCAGGCAGATCATGGTCGTGAACCTGATGCCGCGGGGTCTGGTCGATCAGCATTAATCCTGTTGAACTGCCAGTACTCCCTGGTGACTGCTATATCAGGCGTGAAACTCGGCTGACGAAAAGTCTACCAGCGGTCACACTGAAAACCAAGGCCTCCCTACTCCAAACACAGGCATTACCCAAACGAGCCACCTAGGCACCACCGGCCGAATACTTACAGGCAGTGGGAGCCGATAATTCGTCAGGCCGTGCCATTGGCCTCTCCTCCGTCTCCACCCGACCCAGTGCTCTGCAGGCGAGCGGAGGTTTACAGCCCCTCTGGCTGTGCGAATGCAGGCTCCGCCCATGTGGTCCACCTTTCATCTATCACAAGCTCGTGCTCGCCGTGACGTCTCCGCTCGACCGTTGGGAAATGCGGCCTGGGGAGAGATTCCTCATATGAGCGCCGCCACCTTCCGCGGCGTCAAAATTGTGCCGGCTCCGAGAGGAGCTGTAAGCCATTAAATGAAATCCGGTCGGGTGTAGAAAACGTTGAGTGGCGCGGATTTGCGAACTCCCGTCTTACCGGTGCTCGACATTGGGTCTTATTGCGCTTCCCTGCAACGTGCCGAATGCCACGAATAATGAAAGTGGGTGGACAGAGAGGAAAGCTGACGAAAATCATTTGAATATCTGTCATCACAGTGCGATATTCTGAGGTGGCAGAAAAGTTGTGAAAATCTGTGACGGTAGGTGGCAGAATCGTGTAGAAAATACGTTCGCTTCACTGGAAAAACGACAAATTATTTGCAGGCAACCTCCCAAGATGTATAGATTACCGCATGCATAGATTGCTGCTTTTTGCTTCCAAGGGGAGCAAAAAGCGGTAATCTATACATGCAGCTACATGCATGAACAACGCAAGGTTCCGCGCACGGTTATTGGTATTATAGCGGCTCAATTTCCCAAGGTTCCAATGTCAGAATAAGCGTAATTACCAACTGTGAAATGGTAGGATTGCCAGCGAATGCGTGTGTTTATGGAGCTTGCACGTTCGTATACGATTATCCGCACGCTCAGCAATCTCATTACATTCATTTTTTACACCGGATTGTACGGTATGCGGCTGTCCAGAGTGTGGTGTCTGATGGCACCCTGAGGTGCCTAGTGACCGAGCTTGTGGTGTCTGACGGCACCCTGAGGCGTCTAGTGATCGAGCTTGTGATGTCTGACGGCACCCTGAGGTGCCTAGTGACCGAGCTTGTGGTGTCTGACGGCACCCTGAGGTGCCTAGTGACCGAGCTTGTGGTGTCTGACGGCACCCTGAGGTGCCTAGTGACCGAGCTTGTGATGTCTAATGGCACCCTGAGGTGCCTAGTGACCGAGCTTGTGATGTCTAATGGCATCCTGAGGTGCCTAGTGACCGAGCTTGTGATGTCTAATGGCACCCTGAGGTGCCTAGTGACCGAGCTTGTGATGTCTAATGGCACCCTGAGGTGCCTAGTGACCGAGCTTGTGATGTCTAATGGCACCCTGAGGTGCCTAGTGACCGAGCTTGTGGTGTCTGACGGCACCCTGAGGTGCCTAGTGACCGAGCTTGTGATGTCTAATGGCACCCTGAGGTGCCTAGTGACCGAGCTTGTGGTGTCTGACGGCACCCTGAGGTGCCTAGTGACCGAGCTTGTGATGTCTAATGGCACCCTGAGGTGCCTAGTGACCGAGCTTGTGGTGTCTGACGGCACCCTGAGGTGCCTAGTGACCGAGCTTGTGATGTCTAATGGCACCCTGAGGCGTCCAGTGACCGAGCTTGTGGTGTCTGACGGCACCCTGAGGTGCCTAGTGACCGAGCTTGTGATGTCTAAAGGCACCCTGAGGTGCCTAGTGACCGAGCTTGTGATGTCTGATGGCGCCCTGGTGTGCCTAGTGACCGAGTGTGTGGTGTTTAATAACACCCAGTTGTCTCTGGTTGTCCTGCCCTGAAGTGCCTAGTGACCGCGCGTGTGGTGTTTGACGGCTGTATGTGTGCTTGTAATGCTAGCATGTGCACTGCTGGATTTGGGGTGTAATCTACTGCGCTTGAAATAGATGGTCAGCTTTGTGATTGAAGAGGACAGTTTTATCGTTGAAGTATCAAAAAACGGTTTTCGTGCCGTAGTTTGACATGATGCTCATAGTAACTCATAAGGGGAAGATCCGATAAAGAAAATAAGAAACGAATGTTTTTGTTCAAGCTCAAGAGCTCAGACTCAGCACTACGGACAACACAAGTCACGATTTGAGGTTGGCTATATCTTCCGACTGAGAGAGTTGGCTATATCGTCCGATTGGGAGAGTTGGCTATATTGTCCGACTGAGAGAGTTGGCTATATCGTCCGACTGAGAGAGTTGGCTATGTCGTCCGACTGGGAGAGTTGGCTATATCGTCCGATTGGAAGAGTTGGCTGGCAACTGACCTGATGACCGGTGGGGACGCGACAACGCGCCATCCACAGACACCCTGCACTTCCGATCAAACTGATGCGGTCCAGCTGAACCTATTCGACCTAGCGAAAGGGTCACGTATCAAGACCTGCCTACCTTATGCGCTGCACATTGGGCCAGCAGCTCCAAACATTCGGGCTACTATTGCTGAAACGAATCATGTTGAGTTAAGTGACACTCAAAAACGAACAGTGGATGGAGGTCTCCCGTTCCTCATTCCTACCATAATGAGATCATCAGCTGGAATGAAGGATCCTGTTGGATTTAAGGATATCACATGAGTTTTTATGACCAGTCTAAAATTGATTGGACGCTGATTTCGTTTTGGATGCTCTGCATGACCTTGACCAGTCTTATTGCATCACAATCGTCATCGCTGGTACCGAAGTCAATTCCGAGCACATATTGCACACACGACCGTTGACGAGATTGACCAGAAGCCGGCACCCGAATTCCGGTTGACCTTGCGGCAGATTGTCGGACTTGCAAGCCATCCGCGGCGGCACGTGGGTCCGGACTTTGCGCTCGTTGTTGAGCTCGGAAAGTCCGGCTCCTGCTCTGGCTCGGACTCGGGAAGTTCGGCTCCTGCTCGGGCTCGGACTCGGGAAGTCCGGCTCCTGCTCGGGCTCGGACTCGGGAAGTCCGGCTCCTGCTCGGGCTCGGACTCGGGAAGTCCGGCTGGAATTTCCCGATGGAGTGTGAGACGATGGTCGACGTAAGAGTTGTCTGCATCGTGCGCAATCTGATTCCGCAACGTCGAGCCAGCAAATAATATAACTGCACCTACATGCAAACAACAGACACGGTGTCAGACATCACCACTACAGCAGATCTCACCGTTACTCGACAACAACCGACAGTGTCAGACATCACCACTACAACAGACCTCACCGTTACCAAACGACACCCGGCACGGTACCAGACATCACCACCATTGCACACCTAACCGCTACCTGACGACTCGGATCGGTATCAGCCGATGTGAGGGAGGGGGGGGGGCGAGGTGCAATGGCATAGCGGCTACGTGCCTCTGGAAATCTGTCCGACAAACTGAGTGGTGTCAACAGTCAACTACGGGGGCCCTGAAGTCTCGCACACTATCATCCGTAGACAGACATCAGATTAAAATCACTGACGGCCACTACTTTGGTCATACTATTCCAAATAATGAAGTCTCTATTATTTTCAGATGTAATGGAAGCAAGATCGATTTTCCCCCAAAAACGTATTTGTGTAGTATTTCGAATGGCATAAAGATATGGCGCTTTAACAATATTCCATTGAAACCAGTCCATGCAAGGCCAAAGCTCTGAAACATAACCCGTACTAATAACTTGAAATCCGGAAATTGGAGGTAACTCCGCCTGTCACCTTGTCGAATTTGCATTTGAGAGCTCTCACGAGTCTGCCATGTCGAAATGTTTCGTGTCGGTAGCTCTAGATAACATTGACGATTAAGGTCCCAAGAATGAAGATCCGTCCCTCACGTGATACGTTAATTCAGGACCAGTACCAGACCGTGGCTTCGCTGGATATACCTAATGCAAAAAGCTATTTCCCAAAGCTTATGTCCGCTTGTTAAGTACGATCATCGCACAGTGCTCATGGCTGGAGTGTGATGATGAATAGTTGAATATCGAATGAATCAATCAATCAGCAAATGAACGAATGATTCCCAGCACCCCACGCCGGACTGCATGCATGGATCCAGTTGGATCAAAACACAATGGCTACCTGTTTGTGTGGGTGGGGGTGGAGGAGCGCTGGTATAGCGCGGGCCTCCAGGAGCCGCCTGACAAACTGAAGCGACATCGACCGATGTGCGACAGAGGTGCTGCAGCCAGACGACTGGGCGCCTGTGGAGGTCGATCTGAACGGAAGCGTCGTGTGGCCGCTGCCGGCAGCTGAAGCTGAGGTGGTCGTGCGGCTGTTGGCCTCTGCCGACTGGGCCGCCGGACTGGCACTGGACAGCTGCAGCCACTCGCATGCTCCGGGTATACGTGGATGGCATCGCATTGCGCCAACACTATTGTATTGCATTGCCCAAGCCATTGCACACCGGCACAAACAACAGGCAGTTGCCGTTTGATCCTACATCTTGCATGCTTTCAGATTTGGGGTGATTGGGATTATTCGGTTGCTCAATTATTCATTTATTCGTGATTTAGTTATCCATCACTCCACTCGACCCATGAGCACAGGGTGATGCTTATCCCATAGTGTACACACATAAACGCCGGATAAGTAGTTCTGTCAGGTTGGCACAACGTAGCGACCGGGGAAAGCTGCAAGATTCATTAAAATTGTGTCGATTTGACGCTTAGTCGCACCTCTTCTCCGTTTTCCTGGGTCGGTGACGAGGTGAGCATGTACACCAATAATGTCCGGCCACACCTGAATTAGAATTGCAAGATAACCTAGCCGCCCACCTGCAACAGCTATTTGTTTTCCAGGTGCAAAAGAAGGAACATTTGCGATCGTCTTCGTTTTACGTTAGCATTCGACTGAACGTCAGCTGAAAGTTTGTTTGGTCGCAGAACTCAACCGTCACTTCCCTGGATATTTAAGGATGACCAGCAATGAAAATGAGCCCAGAGCTAATTTATTTTGTCGCCACGGTTTTCCGAAAGGTTAATGGTCAGTGCACCATCGTACCAGTCTGGCTAGCGCGTTAGACGTTAGCAAGCTGTTGGAGAACATTGGGGTAACCGACCTGTATTAGAACATGGTGTCAGCGATCTGCCACAGAACATGGGTGTAACCGATAAAAGAGCATAGGGTGACCGATCTGTCAAAATGCATGGGCTAGCCGACCCGTTACAGAACATGGAGTGACCGACCTGTCGGGATATGTCGCTTGCTTGAACCCGCGCCGTCTTTCCGGTCAAATCCTCACACCCCGTTTTTTTGTGTGGGGGGGGGGATGATAGCAACCCCCTCTAAAATCCAAACTTAGCGTTGTACGAAAACGAAAGAAGTGTCATCGGAAAGTGCTCGACGAGTAGGGTCCGGATGCACCCCAAAAACAATTTCCCCAAAAGTGACGTAACCAGAGGGGCAAGATTTTCACGACTTTTACGACTCATATTATGCTCTGGAGAGTTAATTTTTAGGGATATTTGAAGAAAAAAATTATTTGGCGTCAGAAAAGGACAGCGAAATCGACCAGGCCCCAACATTTTTTGCCAACCCCCCAAAAAAAAAATTTAACCTTCAATATTTTGAGTTTTCAAGTTTTCTTTAATTTTCCTTTTCTAATGGGTAGGGTAGACCGAGAAACGTTGTTGGAAGTCAACTTGATCTTATAAAAAAATGCTCACTTTAGCCAGAATCTTGGGTTTGAACTGCAATAGGCAAATATGCTAAATTCATACGTATTCAGAAACGGAAAAAATGAGGAATTCCTCGCGTACGTTTTGTTGCATCCCTAAAGATAAGCAAACGCTGAAAGTTTCATTAAAATATTTGTATCGGTTAAAGCGTGACGACTGGTTTAACTTTTTTGGAGGTGACCTCACTTGACCTTGACTAACTCGTCGATCCTAAATGACCTGACTTGACACTGCATGCCAAATTGATGTGGGAAAAGGAATGCCAACTTTTGGCGCGCTACCGCGTGCCGTTCGTTCACTATCCGCGAAAAATCTGAGGGGGTGCGGTTGAAAAACCCCGAGACCGGACGGGTTAACGGTTGGAAGGATTCCCCCCCAGAGGGGGGAATCCTTCCACCCCTCTGGTTTTTCGTACATAACTCCGACTCCGCATAACTGCGATATATGCCATTGTTTACGTACCTGCTTAGAAATGATCGGCGCGTTGCCTAAAGAAAGAAAATATATAATCGCTCGAACATTTTTAGAGTTAGGGTCGTTAAAATAAAACAATCGCCAGACCACAAAAATCGGCGCTGATACGCTTCCCGTATATTGGAAAAAGGGAACTGTTCTTGGCAACACTAGGGACTTGTTTGATGTATATTGTTATGCTTGATAGTTTCAAAGTCACGTTAGGTCACCGAGGTCAAATCAGGTCAAGTTCATGGCAGGTTAATGGAACCAAACTTGGCCAACTGGAATGTTGTCATAAATGTAAATGACTGTCATGCAATTGATGTCACCGTGCATGTTACTCCCTGCACATCCTGCAAAACTACTGTTTGCCATTGTTGTCGGAGTAGTCGGGCGGGCTGCCCAGTTTCGGTAACTGGAGCAGGAAATGACCTCATAAAGTGCTGTTATACAGATGATCTGAGGTCAAATGCCGGGTCTAACATCTGTATTGCATCATTCGTAATGTTCAAAACATCATTGATGCCAATTTTGGAGCATTTAAACACAATCACATCGATCCATAACAAAGACAAGCCAAGCCACGTAAAACCTTTAAACAAAATATTTTGTCCTCATTTGACCTCGAAGATATTGACCTAAGGTCACGAAATTTGGCACGAAATAGAGTTCACTACCGTACACATCCACCCTGCGAATTTTTGTTGCTCCAGCTCTGATAGGAGCCGAGATCTTCGGGGCGGCGGAACCCGACCCATCCCCTCCAGGGCGCGTAATTTTCAGAGGCCCTCCAGGGCGCGTGTTAAGTCTCCCCTGATGAGGGAGACAAATACAGCATTGCCACTTACTTGAAGCAGGCTCTGTCATCCAAACTCAAATTTCCCGAAGTAACCCCTGCTCGGATCCCCCCTCCTTCCTCCAAATTTGGTACATGAAATACCCCAAACTCGAGTATCTCCTTCGGCAGAACAAAACCCTATTTGACCCCATTGACGTTCAAGTCATTTTCAATATCAAGAGGCCCACCCAGAACACACATTCTCTTACACCCGACGGGTCACATACCAGCAATGGTATGGGCGCCACCTGGTGCGGTGGGCCCGACACTGGCAAAACCAAATTAACGCTACACCATTCGATATACACAGCAAAATTAGTAGCCATACTCACTTGCCTCCAACACATCATCACACGACACATCACTACCCCATCACTACCACTTGCGTAATCTGCACTGACTCACGATCCTACATTGACGTCCTCGCGGCCATACTTAACACCACCCACCCCACACTCCACGCCATCCGACACCTCTTCCATAACAACTACACACACCTTCAGCTGCTCACCCTTCTCCAGATCCATGGACACAGGGGTATTTCGGGCAACGAGCGTGCGGACAACCTGTCACGAGCGGCAATTGACCTCCCTCGGTATAATTACGTCCCAGTACCACCCGGTGATCTCCTTACACTAACCAATATGTTCTTTCATAAATATGTGCAGGACTGCTGGTCACACGACACCACACACCTTCACACCATAAAGCCCACACTTTCCAACTGGCCCTCTTCCCACCAGCTGTCACCAGCTGTCCACTTGCCGGACTTCGCCCCGGAAACACCAACTTAACACACAATCATATTTTTTCTGGACCACGTCGACCCCAGAATTGCACCACATGTTGAGTTCGCCTCACTGTCGCCCATATATTACTTACATGTCCAGTATATGCTTCTCATCGCCGCCATATTCTCCACTATTTAAACCACTACCATCAGCAGATTTCGCTTCGGGCACTCCTCGGGAATAACCATCCGGCACTCCTGAAGCTGCTATTTCGCTTTTTACGAGATGCCCAACTTGCCAAACTAATTTCATTTCTCTTTCGCATTTTCACATTTTCACATTTCCTAGTTCAACCTGACCTGAAGTAAAGTCGAAGGACACATGCCGCGCGCTGCACCCTCTGCTAGCTGTGTGACTGCGTTACGCCCGTCTTCATCTCCGTCGTTAAAAAAACATACATATAGGATATTTTACATCAGGTAGATAGAGCCCGATCCGATTTGGCCAAAGCTGCCGGTTCTCCTTATAATTGCGCTTGGTTTTTTACCTACAGGTTTTACAAGCTGCTTGTTTTTCCCTTCGTAGGTTTTTCCAAACTTTAACCAAAACATACACCTGCACATACGATGTCAGGCTCGGCGCCTACGACTCGCCCTGGGCGCCGGGCCTCCGCTTCGTTTCAGGTCGTGGTGGGCAGTGGAGTTCTCCACAGGGGATGAGGCTGCCCACCCTCCAAATGTTCTTCTAGTGTTGTGCATGTACATATGTGTTTCTGTATGTATCACCTCTGTATGTATGTATCGGACCTCTACGCCACTTTGCTTGTTTGCCGACGTCTGAGCTTCCCCTCCGACTTATTTGATATGACCGGATGTCGCATAAGCCAGATTAACGTAGCCCTTTATTTAGCGTAACAATCTCTAGTGGATGGCACTTTGTCTCTGCTAGAGATGGAAAAAATCAAATTTCTTCAAAGGCGGACTCATCTCGCAGTGACGTTCCGCAGCACAGTGCTGGTCCCCAGGGGTTCCAGCACCACTCTGGCATTTTCTTTCGCTCGTCTGGCCGGTTCCGCATACTCGGTCTCGGTCAGCGGCGTCGGTCTGTTCGGCCTGCCGCCGCGGCTGGTCACCATGACGCGCTCCGGCGTCGGTCTGTCCGGCCTGCCGCCGCGGCTGGTCACCATGACGCGCTCCGGCGTGGGCCGGAGTGCGGCACCACATCGTCACGTCGATAGGCCCCCGGCAGTCTGCCGGCGACCATTCAGCCGGCTCCGGCGCGCTCCGCCGATAGCCTCCCCGCTGGGAATGCCCGGAGATATTCCGCGGCACAATCGGTTTCAGCACGTTCCGGAGCCACCACCGGCGGCGGGCCGGGCTCGCCTTTTGATCTTGTCGTAATTGGCCAAGCCGTAATAAGTTCGGTGTCTATTATCGAATGCAAGGAAGTGCCACATGGACAAAGTGCCTGACGATGTCAACGCTGGCGCAGCTGTTTGTCCTGGCATTGTCGCTCGAGTACGGTCCGGTATGGTTTCGCGAGAACGCCCAGCTGCAAGCATTTCGCATTCGGCCCTGACGAGGTACCAAATTAGCCGCACCGGAGATGGGATGCGTCCGGTCAAGATGTTGCGCAGATGGCCTGGGCTCAGCCGAGCTGTTCCCGAGCTGGCCCGGAGATGTGGACAACTGAGAGTTTCGTCGGAGCTACGCTGGCACCTCGTCTGTGCTGTGTTCAGTGTTGTCCGGCCTCGATGCCCTCCTGACCCGCTGCTGCACGGGCAGATGCCGCCGTGGTCTGGTGAATTGTTGCCGCGATGCTGTGTTGTCGCGGCATTATACTATCGCATGCTGCGCTATATTGGTGTAATACTGCCGCGATACTGTGTTTTCACGGCATAATATTGCCGCGATGCTGCGCTATCACGCTGTAATACTGCCGCGATGCTGTGCTATCACGGTAAATGCTGTCGCAATGCTGGGCTATCACGGTACAATATTCCCGCGATACTGTGCTATCACGGTATGATACTGCCGCAATGCTGTGCTATCGCCGTATAATACTGCCGCAATGCGGTGATATCACGGTATAGCACTGCCGCGATGGTGTGCCCTCACGGTATAATACTGCCTCAATCATGTGCTACCACGGCACAATACTGCCGCCATGCTGTGCTATCACGGCACAATACTGCCGCCATGCTGTGCTACCACGGTATAATACTGCCGCGATGCTGTGCCCTCGCGGTATAATACTGCCTCAATCCTGTGCTATCACGGTATAATACTGCCGCGATGCTGTGCCCTCGCGGTATACTACTGCCTCAATCCTGTGCTATCACGGTACAATACTGCCGCGATGCTGTGCCCTCGCGGTATAATACTGCCTCAATCCTGTGCTATCACGGTACAATACTGCCGCGATGCTGTGCCCTCGCGGTATAATACTGCCTCAATCCTGTGCTATCACGGTACAATACTGCCGCGATGCTGTGCCCTCGCGGTATAATACTGCCTCAATCCTGTGCTACCACGGTACAATACTGCCTCAATCCTGTGCTATCACGGTACAATACTGCCGCGATGCTGTGCCCTCGCGGTATAATACTGCCTCAATCCTGTGCTATCACGGTACAATACTGCCGCGATGCTGTGCCCTCGCGGTATAATACTGCCTCAATCCTGTGCTACCACGGTACAATACTGCCTCAATCCTGTGCTACCACGGTACAATACTGCCTCAATCCTGTGCTACCACGGTACAATACTGCCGCCATGCTGTGCTACCACGGTACAATACTGCCGCCATGCTGTGCTACCACGGTACAATACTGCCGCGATGCTGTGCTACCACGGTACAATACTGCCGTGATGATATTCTCGGTGTAGTATTGTCACAACTGGGCGTCATTTCAAGGATTGGACGGATGTACTGAACAAACATATTGCACCATGATTTCCTCCAAGCTGGAATGAATGCACTGTTAGTTCGTTCTTGCGCTATTGATGATGTGGACGAAATTCATCGTTTCTATTTCGGAAATTGGAGTATTTTGGAAGCATCTTATATCTCCAATCTGGTCGCTTATGTTCATTTTTTGTTGTTAATCTTTTGAGAAGGAACCATATTTGGTATGTATGCGCGCAAGTTCTGTATTGCAAATAATCTTTTGAACTTGATATCTACACGCATATATGTAAGCATATGCATATGAATATCCATGCGCATTTAATGTGCATCAATATGTAACCAAAATAATCGTCATGCAATGTATTATGAGTCCCAAAACATCTTCACTGGTCATGATGGACAATTGATCCAAGACGCCCACCACAATGAAGCAGATTGGCTCACCAGCTTCAACGCAAATCCGGGGATGAGGCAATACGTGAGGTATATTGATCTAACTACAACTTCGCTCAGCAGTCGCTTGGTGATGCATTTAGAGGAGTGCCTCTCCCCACAAAAAAGGAAAAGAAAAGACGCTCGCAGAATTACCACAACTCCGACCTTGCACGCTACATTATGACATCCAACACTATCATGCTTGTACAATGTAACAACCGCACAAAATTAATGACCCAAGAAAATTCGCATCAGGAACACCACACCTATCATCAACATTCAAGCCAAGCTTCAAGCAGCTGGCGGAAACAGCGCTGTTTGACAGTGCTATGGTGCAGTGATAAAGCATTTGACGGGGTTATTGGTGCCCGAAATGGAAGTGCTCTTCACTGAATGGGACGTTATTTATTGTGCCGATATTTATGAAGCTGTTGAATGTTTGTGGTGCTGTATGCATCGAATAGCTATCGAATCTCGGAAATGGCTCGTGTGGGATGAACAGTCGGAGTAAATATTAACATTTGGTAGTATTTTGCATCGACATAGAGCATGCATATTGATGATGGTTGCAGGTGAATTGGCAACAAATGCCTGGACTGGAAAATGCAAGCACAGAAATGTCATTTTCATCTGAGTATTATTTTAAAGTTCCCGGGCTTGCTTTATTTGTCCATTTTTATGTTTCTGTTTTTTCCTTGCTGCCTGCACATACGTACGAAGCAGTACGTCGGGAACGAGTAGTCTAGGGGTAAGTTGCCCTTCGCACAATCGAAAGGTTGTGGGTTCGAGTCTCACCTGTCGCTACTCTTCGCCCGCGACCAATCGGCGTGAGAGATTAGCGACGCTACATGACGCAACGGTCGATGTGTTTTAAAACCAAGAACCAACGAAGTAGTGCGTGCATGTCACGTGCCTCTTCATCCTTATTCTAGGCGACAACGTGAGCCTCATTGATCACTGCTGTGAAACCAGGCTAATCGGCAGACCTGCCTCGCATTGCGATTGATGCCACCTGTGCCAATTAGGTGCCGGTGTAGGTTTTTATATGACTTCACGCATAGTTGTAGATTGCCTGTTGGTGATTGATAAACGATACACTACGCACGTTGTGCATACATCTCTCCCAGCAAGGGATGGACCTATATACCTTAGCCGACTTCGACCTGCCCTTATCTATCGCCAGCTGACGCGACGCATCACTCAGGGTGTCGGTGATCTGCTTAGTGCTTCCAAAGTGGCATTTCCACTTTGTTCCGACACGACTGGGGATTAGTTGCTCTTCGCCACATGTGTTCAAAAACCCCCTGAGAATTACGGTCCCGTCCACCATGCAGATCATGTTCCTAAGCTCAATTAGGAGGGTATGCCATTCCTGACAGACTCCCGGTGTGCGTGCGTGCATGCGTGCGTGCATGCGTGCGTGAGTGCGTGCGCATAAATTATTCATCTCGCAGTGATATCTACGTATCGGTAGGTGTGAATGGGAAGTAAAGTCGGAAGTCAGAAGATAGTATACCATCCGATGTTCCAGGAACAGCGGAATGATAGACGGCCTCTGTCTCACACCAGTCAGGAAACTGGAGTCTAATTCACGAGAATAGAAACTATATATGGATTGCTACCAACCGAAGCGAAGGTCGAGCATTAAGAGTGCCAGGCACCGAACTCTTCCTGCCGCGGTTGAGGCCACCAGTCGCCGACGGATGTGGAGTATTCGGGAATGATTAATCGTGCCAATAGTGCACAAACACTCGCCGAATCTGTACACGGTGAACACCGATGTGATCCAGATATAGCGAGTATGTCAACTCACACTACTCTAAAAACGTTCTGTTATCGAATATTAGTCTCTTCGGAGAGAGTACAATTGATGACTTAGCGCGAAATAGGTACTCTTAATGGATATATGAGAAATCTAGCTGTTGAGCATTTCTCGTTACTGAAGTTCACAATGTGGCCTTTTCTGGCTTGAATATAAATAGGACCAGGTTTCGTGGCTTGATAGCTTAGCAAGGAAATCAATATTTCTGTCTGCTACATCTGAGGAGGAGAAAGGAACAGAAAACACCGCATTAAAATGGCAATCAATTCGCCCCCAACAAGCACGGCTTAAAGGAGACGTCATTAGCGGCAACACCAAGCGCCCGGGCTCAGCACCAAGCCCATCAGCCGACCAACAGCTCTCAGGTTGACTCTGATCCCTTGCTGCAATCTGCGTCGCACTGAGGAAGAGCCGAGTTGATCACTGATCAGGCCCGTGGGCGACCGCTGAGGCGGCGGCCAGACCAGCGGAGCCCGGCCGGGCGGTGAGCCGAGGGTGAGTGAAGCAGTGACCGGACCGTCACAGTCTGTCCAGGTCGCCGGAGCGTGCTGTGGACCCGGGAGGAGGAGGTTAAGGCTGACCCCGGGCCGTCACGGCTCCACGCAGGCCCAGCCTGGGTGGATGACGGCTGCGGTCACGGCCGCACTACTCCAGCTCCGCCCGGTCGGAGCCCGGCTGGAGGACGGTTAAGGTCGTGGGCGGTGGCGCCGCCAGTGTCAGCCGAGCTTTGGCCCAACATTGATTTTCGGAGGGCGTCGCCAGCCGCTCGGCAACTCGGCTACTGGACCCTTCTCCAAACACGGCCAGTCGCCGTCGGCCCTGCTCACCGCCCGGCCACTCACCGCCCGCCCACTCACCGCTCCCAGTGTGTCGGCACTGCTCACCGCTCTCACCTCTCTCCGTCAGCCCCGGAGCGTCGACAGACTGACGGGGGATGGCGTGGTGTTGGTGGGATTTCGTCCCCTTCCGTCCCTCGGATCCATGGGAAACTGGCCGGGCACGAGGCCTCACCGTCGTACTTCCATGGTAACCAGGCGTAACGGAGTCCGCGGTGCGGTATCCACAGTACTTCTCCCCGCGTCTCCTATGATCACCACACGCTACCATCTTTATGAACCCGTCGTCATTAGGTTTCCGTGTACATACAGGCAAATAGTCGAACACCATAGCCCATGTGTGGTCTGTGGTCGCGCCGTTGGACACACAGGACTGGGGATGTCAGTCTTCGCCACCAACCAAGCGGACTGTCTGTGTATCCACCAGTCGGACTGTCTGTGTAGCCACCAGTCGGACTGTCTGTGTATCCACCAGGCGGACTGTCTGTGTATCCACCAGGCGGACTGTCTGTGGTTCCCCAGGCGGACTTCTTGTCGTTTGTGTATCCGGGCCGGTATCCACCAGGCGGACTGTCTGTGTATCTACCAGGCGGACTATTTGTATATCCACCAGGCGGACTGTCTGTGTAGCCACCAGGCGGACTGTCTGTGTATCCACCAGGCGGACTGTCTGTGCATCCACCAGGCGGACTGTCTGTGTATCCACCAGGCGGACTGTCTGTGTATCTACCAGGCGGACTGTCTGTGTATTCACCAGGCGGACTGTCTGTGTAGCCACCAGGCGGACTGTCTGTGTAGCCACCAAGCGGACTGTCTGTGTATCCACCAGGCGGACTGTGTGTAGCCACCAGGCGCACTGTGGGGGTGGGTGAGTGGGAGGGGGCGGGGGAATGTGAAAGTGGTGCCGCGCTCGAGCCAGGGGTGGGATACTTCTCATAAAAGAATCGCCATCAGTGAGAGGAGTGATTTGGGTGTCACTTGAAGGTCAGCATTTCAACGGGATTGGGTGGGTCATCGTGGGGCCGGCGAGCTACGGCGGAATGTGGTCACTTTCATGCTGTGTCGTCCATGCTGTGTCGTCCATGCTACGTCGTCCATGTTGTGTCGTCCATACTGTCTCATCCATGCTATGTCTGCCATGGTGTATACCCATGGATTGTCGTCCATGCTGTGGTGCCCATGTAGTGGCGTTCATGTTGTGTCCTCCACGCTATGTCTCTCATGGTGTATCGTCCATGGTACATTGTCCATGGTTTGTCGTCAATGCTGTGTCGTTCATGTTGTGTCGTTCATGCTGTGTCGTTCATGCTGTATCGTTCATGCTGTGTCGTTCATGCTGTGTCCTCCATGCTGTGTCCTCCATGCTGTGTCCTCCATGCTGTGTCCTCCATGCTGTGTCCTCCATGCTGTGTCCTCCATGCTGTGTCCTCCATGCTGTGTCGTCCATGGAGTGTGGGCCACAGGTTCTGTGCCGTATATTTTCAAAGTGTGCGGAAGTCCATAGGATTTTCGATTTGTGTTATTTTATTCATGCTTCCCAGGGGATTGAGCAGAGTGACATTAAATACGAAGTGCAATGTTATTATGGAGCACTCCAGCAAGGAACACCATTGGAGCGGTTATCGGGAGCTGAAATTGATTGATTACATACTTGCTGATGGGATAACAATGTCCATTGTATTCAATTTTCGGACGCATCCACTAAAAGCGGCCATTAACGCACCACCATGCTATGCTGGTAGAGATAATAAAATCAGACATGGTTTGAAAGAAATAAGCAAGGATAATTGGAAGGATGACATGTTAAAGCGGACATGTGTTACTCAGACTGTAGCTCGACGACAGCCGCCTATAGTTTCATAATCCTCAGTCATGAACAGGATCAGAAAATACGATGGCAATAGGAAGCCGGGCGTCATACAAGCATGCATGCATACATCATAACTATAAATTAAATATAAAATGAGAACAATATAGATGACACAGATTCGGTCGTTCCGCTACATATTTGTATTAAGCTTGGTAAGCTGGTGTTGGCATTCACACACACACACACACACACACACAAACACACACACACACACACACACACACACACACACACACACACACACACACACACACACACACACACACACACACACACACACACACACACACACACACACACACACACACACACACACACACACACACACACGCACATACATACATACATATATATATATATATATATATATATATATATATATATATATATATATATATATATATATATATATATATATATATATATATATATATATATATATATATATATATATATATATATATATATATATATATATATATATATATATATATATATATGTAAAAATAATTTTCCGGTATTCGAAGGTCCAGAGGTCAACTCGCACAAGGAACATTGAAAACAAATCCATGTTAGAGTATGGCATCGATTGCTTCGAACGACGGGCTTCACCACCATTTGGGTTGAAGAGAATGTATTTCTGCGATATTTGGCAAATCGAACGTTGTGTCTGTGCACGCCGAATGGCAAGAATGGACCTAGACACCTTAATATCACTCAAATGGTGCCGAATGTGAAGAATGAACTCATAAACCTCAGTATGTCTTCTAGCCATCTTGCCCTGACGTAACCCATAATGGAATTCATACATGCTTCGGCCCACTCCGTAATTCATCAAATTAACCAATTATAACTCTCATAAGTGGGCCCGGCTGCCCCGAAAATTGACCCGATATACCGCCCAGGCACTTAGAGAGCAAACGGCTACGTTATTCAGCATGTTTGACGATGAGGTTTAGGTTTAACAAAGTATCAGATAATGTTTGAGTCTGCATGAGCAAGACATCCATCACCCTCTGATCAACCTTTCCCATGCTCAGTGTCCGAACCTGCTCTTCATGTTTTAACTATTACTTTTAGTTCCTCGCGCCAACATGGTGTTTTCATACGATCTGCACTCTCATGACGCTTGGCCACAATAGCCATCAGCTAGGTGTCGAAAGACAGTACATGCATATCTACACACATTGCTCGCCCCTTATCCTGTCATCTCTGCCGACTGTGAGAATACAGGAATGAGCCACTTGAACCAATCGTAGTGACTGGAACAGTTCGACTGTCCTCGGTTTTTTGCACGATCGTACGGCCACCAGCAGAGAAGCTGGTAGCATAAAGCCTGCATGTGCATACACACTGCAGGTGCCAGGCAATCGACGTTATTACTGGTCATATGTGTTAATCTTGATATCGTATTGGGCTCGAAATGGTACCACGAGACGCGATGGTCTTGTTGATAAAGCACGTGTTGTTTCAACGCATAGTTGTCGATTTTGTAAACACGTTTCGAGTGCTGTTAGAAGACGCAGCATCCCCGACCGCAGCCTATGAATGGTCCCAAAGCAGCAAATAGTTATGGGCTAATCCGCTTTTGATGGGCATTTTCCTTGGTCTTACAGCATGCTCCGCTGTAGTTTCACCAATGATGATCACTCTTTTCATGGTACACCCTGATACACAGCGGATAATTGTCGTAAGGTACTACCATCCAGGGCTAATATCTGGTGCATCTAGTATCTGAGAACACAATTCGAGGGTGGCTTCGGTTCCCCTTCCGCTGCGCTTGCTACTCTCCATAAAAAAGCTCTACTCTCCATATATGGCGTACATCAATATACCGTGAGGATCAGGTGAACAGCTACTTTTTGCCGCTCGTGCCTTTTGTGAATGGCCAGACAGACACCCACGCACAACTGGGAAGCTGCTGCACCCGTCGCGGAGGTTCAGTTGCCAACAATCCCTATCCTGCACTGCGGTGCTGCGCAGAAGGAGGAGAGATGCTGAACGCTTGCGAGCACTAATGAAATGCGCGCCGGTTATCAGCGTCCTCACCAGTCCCCGTATATTAATTCTCGGCTCAGTCATTATGCTTTCATGAAGTCGTAGCCGGGCGACAATAGCCGCTGCGATCAGACTGCATATTCAGCGCCAACTTCGTGCAGGCAGCTGTGGGTTCTCAGATAGCTCTCAAGTTCTGGAATTGGCAATGCTCTTGTGGATCAGCATCCATATGGATTTTCAGACTTGAGACCAGCACAAGCTCATTGGCACCAAGACACTAATTATTAGTAACCACGTTCAGCGGTGGTCTCCTGGGAATGATGTCGGCTAGTGAGCTGCCACATCCTGATCACATATTCCCCAAGTGTTGGTTTGTGTTCACCTGAATGCTTGGTCTGGGCGCGTATGCTTGAATTTCTACACTCTTGATTTCTTGATTCTGCTTTCGAGCCCCTGGCTAGCCTCTACCCCAGCCACTGGGAGTAGGATGTTGGGGATTTCGAGCAGCATGGCGACAGATACCAGAAGGCTGGCGCGAGCAGAACATAGTCATGTGACACAACCAGCGGCTCGTACCCTGTGGACATTTTTCTGAAGCAGTTGACACGGTTATGTCGACTTGGTCACCTATCACACCACATATCAATGCATTTTTCGTGTATTTCTATCAAAGCCACATATTTTGCCTACTTTACCGCAGTTCCGGAACGGGGAGAGGGTAGCAGAGGAGGCACAAACCCCACCCCTCAACCTGGGACGAATCTGCATTGATCCTATGAAATGCCTATATGCCTAAATGTCTGTTGCCTAGAAATAATCCACTTCAAATGACTTGCTCTTCCAGCATCTTCGAGACAGCTTCCATGCCACTGCTTGCGGACGCTGGATCGCGCAAAGCCTTACAGTCGAACTGGCCGACACAAATCGCTATGTATGCACCAATGGTAGTGGTGCACTTTTCCACATCCCGATACGCTTACGACACCACCAGCGTGAGTAGACGCAGCGCCCGGAGCCTTCTTCTGGACGAGAGCGCGGCCGTATGGGCAGCGACACGCGCACAACAGACGGCCACGGTCGGCTGCCTCGCAGTCGGTGCCACTCGCATGCCGGATACCAGTCATAAAGACGACACTGTTCGCAACCAAAGACCATGTCGTCGAGAGATCAAGCGGCGACGTCAGACCGGATAACGACGTCCATGCGCCGGGAAGCCCAAGTGACCAACGAAGTAACTGGCGACGTGAGATATCTCGAGCTTCCGAATATTACGAGCTTTGTACGGTAAGGAAGCTTCCGCATTGATAGCCGGCAACGCTGTCTGGCAAGAATCTCTGCCAGATTTCCCACCGCAGTGACAGGTGGCAGCCTACACCAGTGACGGTGGCAATTCCCCACCGCAGTGACAGGTGGCAGCCTACACCAGTGGCGGTGGCAATTCCCCACCGCAGTGACAGGTGGCAGCCTACACCAGTGGCAGTGGCAATTCCCCACCGCAGTGACAGGTGGCAGCCTACACCAGTGGCAGTGACAATTCTCCACCGCAGTGACAGGTGGCAGCCTACACCAGTGGCAGTGGCAATTCATCACCGCAGTGACAGATGGCAGCCTACACCAGTGGCGGTGGCAATTCATCACCGCAGTGACAGGTGGCAGCCTACACCAGTGGCGGTGACAATTCATCACCGCAGTGACAGGTGGCAGCCTACACCAGTGGCGGTGACAATTCATCACCGCAGTGACAGATGGAAGCTTACACCAGTGACAGTGGCAATTCCCCACCGCAGTGACAGGTGGCAGCCTACACCAGTGGCAGTGACAATTCTCCACCGCAGTGACAGGTGGCAGCCTACACCAGTGGCAGTGGCAATTCTCCACCGCAGTGACAGGTGGCAGCCTACACCAGTGGCAGTGGCAATTCATCACCGCAGTGACAGGTGGCAGCCTACACCAGTGGCGGTGACAATTCATCACCGCAGTGACAGATGGAAGCTTACACCAGTGACAGTGGCAATTCCCCACCGCAGTGACAGGTGGAAGCTTACACCAGTCACGATGAGTGTTCAGGTACATACATCGCACCACCATGAAGCCTCCTGGATATGTTATCAATGAAATCTTTCCGCTCAACACCCCTCACATATCGTTATCGACACTTCGAAATCATTAGTTGCGATGACATACTGTTTATGCAATAATCAGTGATCCATTTAGTGGATGTCGTTGCAGCTTATGATAACTTTGCCGGTGATCTATGGTGGTTGGTAAGATATTGCATTTGCTTTTTGAATGTATCATGTTTGCTGAAAATAGTAGCAAGGTATTTGTAGCTGCAAGCAAATAAAAGCTGCATGGGTAATTGTCACCTACTTATTATTCACGCCCATCGAATACTGGTGTTATCCGAATTTCATTGAAACTTCCTCGTATCAACAAGGTGGCAAGCGCACTGATGGCCAGCTTACTGCGGCATCTCACCAGCTGACTGAAATCTTTCGCGCAGCTGTGTGCACTGAAAACCTGTATATTTTGCTAGTGATTGATGTACATAATGGCAAATAGTGGAAGTAATATTCCAGGGATTATTCTGAAGTCTACGAGCAAACCACTGCCTTCATAATCAGGTAATTTCAGCTCAGGGTTGCGCCTTGATGCGTTCAGGCTTGGACACCGGTTGGGACGCAGCCTATTATTTGCAAATCTGGCTAAGATATACGTTTTGGATGAGTCCATTGTTTGCGAGGGTGGTCTGACAATCATCTGTAAGGCGACAAGTGTAGCGAGCAGAAACCTAGCGTAATATCTTCACGCCAGGAATTGCCAGCATGAGGACATCACCAGGTTAAAAACGAGAAAGTACGTTTGGAACCTGAAATTACCTTCAATGCGGTCACGTGTATGTCATGTCTATTCAAAGAAATCGTCGGTGTTGCATCGGAACCCGCATACATGCATTGCGCTACTTTTCCACACACTAGCATTATCAATAAGCGATGGAGTACCACCACCCGCAGTTGCTTTTGCAAAATCAATAGGACATGGTGCAAGAAAACCTGGAACCGGCACTTCCTTTGCGCCACTCGGTCTTATGTACTCATCTAAAGGAACTAAAAGTTTCAACTCGGTATCAGCAGTGAATTGGGAAAATAACGTGCGCGCAAAAAGTGCATGTGTGTGTTGGGCACAAACACACACCTGGGTTCCGCTCTCCGGCCATTCGGCAACGGGAATCAATCAGGTAATAGTCGCACAGAACCGTGTGCAGCACTCCTCGCGATATAATCCCGCAGAGTTATCCGACCCTTGATCGAGTGGACGGCTTTATGCGCCAACCCCGTGCTGGCCGGTGGGAAGCTCGTCACGCGATCCTGCAGCTTGTCGGATCTTCGTCTCCACCCCGCCCTACATGGCCGATTTGTGAGCGGAGAACGGGGGGGGGGGGGGGGGGGGCGGCGGATGTTACCGGCTGCGCCGTTTCCGTGGAGCTCGATGGGCTCGGATGTCGTCTATCTGTCGGTGGCCGCACCGCCGTGCCTCTGCATATATCATTAGAGGCACTCTCCGCTGCCGGTGCCCGTCCAGGGTACCCGAGTTATCAGCCGCTACTTCGGCTATCAGCTGCTACCTGGCCGGCGAACTAGACCACCCCTAGCCACAGGGCCATCCTTTGGAGTAGCGGGCGGGAACTGGGCAGGGGAGGGGGGCGCAGAGTCGATCTGACGTGCCGAGCTGGTCCAGCGGGCCCAGTATTGATTGCCGCCGGACAAGATTGCGTGCTGGCGGGTCGACATCGCGAGCGCTGGCCCCTGTCACTCGGTTGGAACGTCGGCAGGTGCTGCAGTCACATCCGCACCGGCACACTGATCACTGTGCACGGCTGCCTCTGAACATCTGACGCATTCCAGGGCCAGGCGGTCCCCTGTGGCACCCATTGCCGACCGGGCGGTCTCCTGTGACACCCACTGCCGACCAGGCGGTCCCCTCATGTTAGCTCCTGTAATGTAACGATCTTAGATGTGAAGGAAGATCCCAGACGTAATAAGGATGTATAAACGCCTTGTGTCCCAGAATGCTCACATAACGTCACGTTGCAGTTCCAATATTCATTTGACTGCAAGAGAAGCAACATATGTGCTGCTAGTTTTATGTGAAAGTGGAGCAACTACTTTTGGCATTTCCTCAAACCAGCGGAAGAAATTTCATTTGAAGAAAAAACGACAGATCCAAATAGCGAACCATGCATAATCCACACAATATATCGACAAATGAATTCATGGGAACGGGAAGAAGGGGAAAGGATTCACGGAACTAATGCATAGTGCGCGCTAGGCCCACATGCCTCGATAAAGCACTTGCATCTATCAATCGATGGTGTACTACCCTTCTCTCCACAATTCATGATCGTGCTTGCAGCACACCCGGCGTAGGAAATCACCCTGAGCTTCTCTGCGAACCGAAGACCTGACCCGCAGGAACGCTGAACCGTTTTGCCAGATTCATTTCTTGCACATCTCATTTGTATCCAGTTGTACCCAGTCAGCCGTGCTGGGAAGGCCCAGCAATTGCAAATCTAACCAGGAAATGACAGGCAGATCAGTCGTGTCGATGCGACTACCTTGCTTCCAGTATTTGTACGTTTGTCTCACTTATGGAACCAGGTGGTCATTAGTTCAATGACAGAGGCAGGATTTACCGCTAGAAATGCGTTGCATGTTAATGAAAATCGCAAACGCCGCAGACACGCATAGTATATTTGATATATGTTAAATTGATCTCTAAGAAGCTGGTGGGTGTTTCGGGAATAGATATTATCAGCTGAGAATATTGAACACAATCTTTAGCAGTCAGATTCTTAGCTGAAAAATGAACCGTCTCCGCAGATTGACAGAAGCCGAAGCTATTATCATTAATATATTGCAGCGTAGATCCTCTGGTTATGGTTATGGTTATCCTCGGGTTGTGGGTGGTCTTCACCAGACTCTGGATCGAACAACTATTCTCGTTCATTCTATGGTTAGTGTAAGTCAAGGTTGAGGTTCAAGGTCAAGCAAAAACAATGCTTGCCCCACGTGACATCCCTCAAGGATGTCACCGATCAACTATGTACCGATCCTTTTATCTACGTGCCGTTCGATATTTAATTTCCATGATGAGGAATTTGCTTCCGCCTCAGAAAAATATGGTCAATCATTCGGGATAGAGTTGAACAAATCCCATGATTCGACTTGGCACAGATTCATTCGGTTTGGTCCCGTCGGTCACTCAGGTATCACTAGCGATACGCAATGACTTCACGGGTATAGTCGCACCACTGAGCCATGCAGAAGCTTCAGCAAGCAGTCGTGTATTCATCACCTCGTTGAAGTCTCAAGTTCATTTCTTTTCAAAAGCAGGTCCTGCTTGCCGGTCGAATTTATGAGGCGCCATGGCTCTGAGGGATATTTTTGTAAGTGCAATGCTCATTTGATAAATTAAATGCTGATTCAACGTCCATTCCCGCCAGATTGGGAATTAGATATATCGTGCGGTCTGCCTCTCTAGTTTCAGTTTCGGAAATTTCCGGCAGCACGACAATCTCAACCCGACCCGAGTCGTTCCCATTAGGTGACTGAACTGCGCGCCATTTCTCGCCGAGTGGCTGAGCCTCTCAGTGGTTCCTGGCAGATGATGGAAAGATGCATGAAGAGACTGGCCCGCTCACCTTTAGTGGTTCAGGGGATGAGGCACCATGTCAACTGTCAGCACACATATATACACACACACACACACACACACACACACACACACACACACACACACACACACACACACACACACACACACACACACAAACATACACACATACACACACACACACACACACACACACACACACACACACACACACACACACACCACCCCACACACACACCACCGCCACCCCACACACACACACACACACACACACACACACACACACACACACACACACACACACACACACACACACACACACACTTTTATGTTTTCTTCTAAAGGAATGGTGAATGGAATAACCCAAGAATGTTCTTGCGAATTAATATAATGCCTAGCGACGCGAGACTCCTTTCGATTTGACTAAACCTGCTCTAGCACTAGACAAAAAGAATTGCAAGATTCCTTAGATGTCCAAGTAAATACCAAAAGTACGACCGATTTAATGTTGGGTGCAATTTCATACCTGGGCGAACCACCTCATCGGCTCCCCCATCCCAGTGACATTCCATCGATCGGGTCATGTTAATTAGATATAAGTCTTCCTCCTCCCACCTTTTGAACCGCTCCTTCACGCATGTGTCGGATAACTAGACTCCATGGCAGTTGCCGCTGGATGACTGGACTGCATTGCAGTTTCTGCTGGATAACTAGACTCCATGGCAGTTTCTGCTGAATTATTAGACTCCATGGCATTTGCCTCTGTATGACTGGACCACATGGCAGTTGACGCTAAACAACTGGACTCCATGACATTTACCTTTCAGTAGCTGGATGGCTGTAATGTTTCGGTTGCCACCAACAGGACTTCTTTTATACCCGGCCAATATGTCACAACGCTATCTATGGGCGCCAAGACGTGTCCAATTAGCGGCCACACACGTCTGTTTGGTACCACCCCCCCCATACACATGATGGTGATGTATGGGGTGCGGAAGTTAAGGCGCTAACGTCTCCCCGGCATTTGTCTGGTCAGCCCTACTGGAAGCAGACCAGAAGACCTGCTGCTGCCACGTGCACGTGCATCGTCTCAACACACGACCTGGGTCGCGCTTCGTTGCAATCGGAAAGCGTGTTCCCCTTTGAAAGCCATACGCGCAAACCATCTAAATCGGCTGTCGAATGCCGGACAGAATTATCAGAGCCGCCAGACCGGCGTTCGTCAGATTAGCTATGCGGCGCTGCAGAAGGTGGGACGTGATGATCGAGTTGTGAAATGGACACATTTGTTCTCGCCTTGACTTGCGGCCTGATGTGTATTTAGCATTGCGCCTTTGCTGTCGCGGCAAGGGCCACACACAGCCAGACCAGCCCCCCCCCGTCCCGAAATGGAACGTGGTCCTGCTCATACCGTCGCCGCCGGCGCGGCGTCTCGACGGGCAGACGTGATTTCCTCCAGGGGGGGAGTACGGGTAATATCCTGCAGGGAGCTGCCGGGTACGGGTGATTTCTCATATGAGAAATCAAATCTCTATGTATAGAGAGAGCGACATGTGGGGGTCGGTTCGGGTGTTTCCCTCCAGGGAGCTCCCGGATACGGGTGATTTCCTCTAGAGAGTGCCTGGTACGGGGAGGGGGGACGGTGTCGGTACGGGTGATCTTGTTCAGGGAGCCGCCGGTGAGAGTGAAGGGGGAGAGGTACGGGTTCTTCTCCACGCGGTCCACAGAGACACTGACGCTCTGTTGGTGACGTCAGCACGCAATGGCGACTACCGACGGCGCCTGGCACAATTAGGCGGACCGATGAGAGTCATCGGTGCCAACAAGAATGCAATCTGCACCAATGCATGGGACTGCCTTGCAGCGGCCTGTCCACGAGGCGGATTTAGATCTGGAAGAGTGGCTTGACGTTGAGGCTGATTCATCGGCAAGCCAGCTTGCATTGGAAAACGCCATTGTCTCACCCTTCTGGCACTGTGAACCATGCAAAACTAATACCGCATCGGTGAACCGCTCAGGTCTCGTGTTCTGGCTAATGATCCTGAGGTGGCGCGTTTCGAAGAGCAGGTCAGACGGCGTGTTTCAGTTGTCAGTGTCGAAATGAGATCTGGAATGGGGCGACCATCGGGCGTTTATGGAGCACAAGTGTGAGGCGAGCCACCGAAACTGCCGGAACGAGCCGCGGATGGCTGGTCGGATATAATTCACACCGCTGTAAATACAACTAGCCGCCTGAAATGTCGCTACTCGGCGGTGGCTAAGGACAAAATGGCACGGTAGCCGGTGTGCTGTGGTAGCAGTGGTAGTGGTAGCCAACACTAGCCGTAGCCGGTACGCCGTGTCGCCGGTCTTGATTCGACGAGAACGTCCACAGCCTGCCGCACAATGACGATATAGTAGCGTTTAAGAGGAGCAATCAAAACAATCAAACAATCGAAGCAGGGTTGGATTTCTATGTGCGTCGGCTGGCCACAGCTTTGTTACACGTTATCCTTGTAGAACGACCCAACGATTGTTTTTTTTTCTGTTTCGATTCCTACATGAGAGATGCTATTTAACCCGTCCCGTCTCGGGTGGGTCTTCAACCAAGAAAACCTGAGGGGGTCCCCCTCAGGTTTTTTCGTGGATAGTGGACGAACGGCGCGCGGCAACGCGCCCAAATTTTGCATTCCTTATCCGACATCAATTTGGCATGCTGATTCAACATTTGGAAGTCAGAGGTCATCTAGGATCAACGAGTTAGTCAAGGTCAAGTGAGGTCATCTCCAAAAAAGTTCAACGAGTTGTCATGCTTTAAAGGATACAGATATTTTAATGAAACTTTCAGCGTTTGCTTATCTTTAGGGCTGCAACAAAATGTACGAGTGGATTTTCTTTCGTTTTTGACTACATATAAATTTTGCGTAGTTGTCAAATTACAGTTTAAATAGAAGATTCTGGCTAAAGTAAGCCTTTTTAGGGCAAGTTGTCTTCCAACAACGTTTCTCGGTCTGCTCTACCCATTGGAAAAGGATAATTAAAGAAAACTCGAAAACTCAGTTTTGAAATTTCAAAAAATATTATAAAAAAATACTTTTGGGGCAAACATTTTGTATGGCCCTGGATGGTTTCGCTGTCCTTTTCTCATTCCAAATAAATTTGTTTTTCATATATCCCCAAAATGAACTCCCCAGAGCCAAAAACATAATGTGAATCGTGAAAAGTCTTGAAAATCTAGCCCCCTGGTGACGCCACTTTTGGAGGGAAATTGTTTTGGGGGGTGGATCCGGACCCTACTCGTCGAGCGCTTCCCGATGACGCCTCTTTCATTTTCGTGCGATGCTTAGTTTGGATTTTAGAGGGGGCTTACTAACCGCCACCCCCCCCCCCCCCCCCCGAGACGGGGTGTGAGGATCTGACCGGGAAGACGGCGCGGGTTAATATTCATCTTCTTCGTCCACTTTCCTCTAACCTAAATATTCGTAGCCCCTGAAAACCTAGCTCCATTCATGGGAGTCACAAGAGATGGAGTGGTACTCTTCCTCCACACAAATCATTACCGAAATATTTCATTGTCCCTTAGCAAACTTCGCAAAATTGGATCGGACCCATCATGAGATTGAACCAACTTCTATAATATCTGCAAATAATGACCCGGCTACACGAGGAATCACGTTCACACATCAGGATTTCATCAGGCATCGCTGTACATCCTTCTACTGTCACACACCACCACCGCTAGATGAATCAGGTGTGCCGCAGCCCAATATCATCGGCCCCCAGGCAGCTGTGCCGCCACCTGATACGTAGGGGAGACTGGTGTAACACGCCCTCTTAAAGATATTTGATCAGTGTGCCTTGGGCATTGAATTTATCTCTATTTTTCTTTATAAAATAAACTACGCATCATTTTTCTTTGCAAATATAGCCACTGAAATGGATTCCCCACCCATTCCTTGAGGTGAGAGCGACTTTGCTGGAGTATCGTAAAGGAGCGTCTTACAAGCGGGGGCAGGTAAGTTGCCTCCCATCTGGGCGTCTTAGATATCGCTCTTTTATATTTGGAATCCAGTTCATTACTCAAGCTGCAGGCAAAGCGTGGATAAATCTGGTATAGTTTGACCACTACATGTTTGCTTCAATAAGGCTAGAACGGATCCAAGGGGCTGAATGGGCATTTGCCCCTTCCAAAGCCAAATCGGGGGAGGTGTGTTAAACTATGTTTTACCGGTTCTCAATGCCGGTCAAATGTCGAAATTGCTTTTCATATGCGAAAAAATGAAACTTTCGGCGATGCGAGGCAGAAACATGGGGTTTCTCATTTTTTTAATCAGCGAAATATTAAAACTCCATATACAAATTGCACAAAATCGCAAATTTTCGCCACTGCGTGACGAAAATTTTTAAACACCCAAACGGTCCGGATCAATCTGCCCCTGAATGAGGCAGACACCAACTGGAGGGACACACCATGATACATAATGCAGTATTTATTTAAGTTTCACTTCAGCACTTAAAATTTAAAAGCACGATGAAGCAAAGGAGGGTTGAATCTGTGAAACAATCCGCAAACAATATCTATGATCAAACAAATCATCCAATGAACATTTCAAACATTCAATGAACATTCAAATGAACTGGAAACAAAAGTTAAAAGAGCAAACGTTTAACATATCTGGGATGACAACAAACCACAAGCATGGCAGAACAGTTGGTCCTAAAAAAATATACCTATCTATGACCAGTGAGAATTTCGAAATGTGTGATGCCGTAACCCAGGCAATGTGGCACAAATCACGTGTGACAAGTTGCAGTGATCCAGTGGTTCTTTCAATGAGCATTGCGCAATGTGAGAAGCCGAACTTAGTTGGGTCGGCAGAAATCACACATGTAATGCCGTTGACCATCGTTCAGGTCTGTGCACGGCACGCAGGCCCACTTCGCACAATCGCCACACTGTACCCATTCTTCACAAGACAGTTTATATTGCGTACCGCACACAAAACACGAAGTTTCGTCATCTGACGCTTGTTTCCTCCGGGTGTTTTTCGGAGCTATCTCACTCTTTTTCGGAGGGGCTTTCTTGCCCTTGGAGAGGCGAGCTTGTTTGGCCAGATTCACTTTTGTCAGATGCTGCTTCATCGGAGATGACGTCCATCGGAGAAGAACCTCCGACTTCTGTGCACGTCGACTGCGCTTTCTGGTTTCAGCTTTAGGCAATGCACACAGATCATCTAATATCTGACTCACATGAGATGATCCGGGTCGAGATTCAGAAGATGGACCGGGTGCAGCCTCGACACTAGATGGGCAAGGTCCTGTCTCAGCAGAAGATGGGTCAGGCCGAGCGTAAACACGAGAACGGCCTGGTCTGGACTCAGCAGAAGATGGGTCAGGTCTGGGCTCAGCAGGAAATAGGTCGACAAAGTCTCATCAGTGCGACTGGTTGAAGGTGCCCTTGCATCTTCTATTGGATCACACTGGATCTTAGGACCCTGTGTCTCAGGTCCACCTTCTACGAGGTCTGCCCCCGCGGAGTCCGGTTCCGCTATGCTATGTTCCGGTTCATCAGTCAAAAAGGCTGCAGCATAGTCCTCATCGGTGAACTTCTTGTCGTCAAATGGCCAGATTCCACTTGCGTGAAAATCCCCAACGATCTTCTGTGCCGTGGCACACTTTAGGTACGCCGTTGAGAAGATTTGACTCAGTTCGTGCTCGGATATCCTTCTGCCTGGGTGTGCCCTCATCCAGTTGTCGGCTGCCACGCCGTATGTTGCTTAGAAGGGCTTGAACCACGATACGTCGAGAGGTTGGAGCTTGTGGGTCGAGTGAGGAGGAAGTGCGATAAGGTCAACTCCGTGGTCTCGTGCCAGGTCCACTGCGACGATAGTCTTGTGGCGGAAATGCCCATCCAAGATGAGCAGATGCCTGTGCTATTTTGATGGCCGCACGGTCGAAATGAAAAGGTGAAGCCGCTTGATAGAACACTCTTCGTCCGTCCATCCCGATTTGGTACACATGCCGATTGCTACTGGTGGCGCACCATTCATGAGTGATTCGTTCATGCGAATTTGTCGAAATATCTTCGCCGGCATTACAAACTGTCCACCCGCATTCGCGGCACAGATGACCATGACCGTTTCCCCTTTTCGCAATCGTGATCTTCCCTACTTGTTTTTTTTGCCCTTTGGAGCGATTATACTTCCAGGTTTCTGCACGGCTGATATACCTGTTTCATCAGCATTCCAAACCTGCCAAGGGCCATAATTGCTCTCGTCAATAAGCTCCTTGTACAGGGCGAATAAGCGATCCACTTGGGAGCGGTTGAACCCAGTCGCGCCCGCCAGGCTCGTTGGTTCCGGCTTTCTGATACCCAAGTCAGGGTGGCGTTTCAGGAAACCCCGAAGTCACTCTTTCCCTGCCATCTGTGTGTACTTGGAGAAGCGGTGAGGGATGCTAAGTTTCTCCGCGAGTCCAAAAGCAATTCTGCGAATGTCGATCGTTGTTAGGCCAAACAGGCACTTTTCCATGTCCCAAATCTTTTCAAGTAGAATATCTTCTTGTTCTGCACTGAATTCGCAGTTAAATCTTCCCAGTTGAACTTTTCGAGGCATTCTTTCTTTCCCGTCTCGGTGATTCCTCAGCGTTTTCGGCGGCACGCCCCAGCGTTTTGCCGTACTTCGAACCGATCGTCCACTGCGGATGTCCTCGAGTGCCTTCCTGAGATTTTCTTGCCCATATTGACCCCTCTTGCTTGTTCTTTTTCTCGGCATATTCTGAAATAGGCATGCCAGGATTAGGAAAGCGGGAGTCAGGGATTTAGGAAGTCAGTTATCAAGGTCAGCATTGAATATGAAAATACCTATTGTTGGGATTTGAAGACTTGTTTCGCTGTTAAATATTTAGGGAGGCAGATACATATTTGCCCCTATACACATTCTGAGATCAGGTGGCCATAATTCAGGTAAGACGCCCCTGGTTGCGTACAGCACGCCTAGCGGGGCTAGGCGTGCTACATGGGGATGGGGCTTCCTGCAGAATGGCAACATTATTTTTGCGCGCGGATTTCTGAAGTTTGACAATTGTGGTGCATTGCATCATGATGTTTTATCGCAGAAAACGGACGAGTTTAACTAAAAATGCTTACAAGATTGCTCCCACATATTTAGTTAAGCATGTGCATTGCCGTAAATAGCCCGCTATGACCTAAACCGGAAAATATATGAAAACTCACCTAAAACGCAGAGCAACCGTTCCTGGCTGGCGAAACTTTAGTCGGCAGCAGAAAGGATGTACTGCTACCAAATTACTGCTACCAAACAATCGGATGAAGGATTTCTTTTTTAGAGGCCATGGGCGTTTTACCTACCCTGGGCCTTTTACACCGGTCTCCCCTACTCTCTCTGACATCGGTGAACCACAGGCAGTTGCCATGCCGCCAGCTGTTGCATACTGTCTCTGACATCGGTGCACATCCGCATTAAAAAGGGAGTGGGATAACTCAAGAGGACACTGACCACTCTAGAGGGGCGCCTTGATCGTGCAGTAGTGACGCCGTATCACTCCAAAGGAGACCGTGATCATTCTAAGGAGGCGATTTATTGGCTTTTCAGAGGAGCTTCTGCCATCCTTGTGGAGCATCCTAAACATATCGCAGGCACTTAGAGTATCCTGAGCTACAATAGAGGAGTATCCTGAGCACATCACGAACGCGCTTTGTAGCCCCTTCGCCCAGGCAAAGGCGCTGGAACAAAGTAGCAGTGGAAACAGTGTCCCACCCACACACACCAACGTTGCGCGAGTTTAACCCTACGAGCGTTGCCCTATTACTCTTATAACTCTATGCGCTCTGCATTGAAAGAATCGACTTCACAGTGATTCCTCCACCTGCACAACTTCGAGACAGCTCTCGAACCACTGTCCACTGAGCTGTCAAGAGGTCTGTAGAGGCGTTCTGATATCCCAGAGGAGCATCAGTGTCACCCTAGTGGCATCCTGGTTAATCGAGCGCGGCACCTGTTTGTTTCCAATGGATGCCAGGATCAACTCTGAGGTGTTTGGGAATCGATGACAAGGGACAGACTATGTGATCAAAAGACACTTGACACACGTTCAGCAAAGAAGTGGCTCCGAAGCGGCACCGCATCGTGGCTATAAGAGGCGCCTAGGTGATACGTACTCCGACAAGAGTAGTTAGTGATCCGCCTCCGTCTCTCGTACCCCCCCCCCCTGATAACTATGTCCATGATCGCCATGTGTACAGCCATGTCCACACCAGCTGTGTCGCCGGCCGAGCTAACACTACACTTCTGTCTGTTCAAGGCTGTCCCAGGACGACCCTTCTGTGTACACACATTTGCTGGAGAGGTAGGCTGTTTGCCGGACGGCGCGCGCGCGCGCGCTCGCGACCGCGTCGGTCCCCTGGTTGGCCGCCGCGTGTGCATGCGCCGTCGACACTGCCCTGGCCCGGCTCGGCCCCGCTGTCGCTGACGTTTTCGGACGCAGATCCAGCCGCGCTCGGTCACCACCCCACTGCCGCACCCGCTTCCGCTGAGAGCGCGAGACTCGCTGAGCCACTTCCAGACACTGTGTGCCGCACTGTGTGCCGCACTGTGTGCCGCACTGTGTGCCGCACTGTGTGCCGCACTGTGTGCCGCACTGTGTGCCGCACTGTGTGCCGCACTGTGTGCCGCACTGTGTGCCGCACTGTGTGCCGCACTGTGTGCCGCACTGTGTGCAGCACTGTGTGCCGCACTGTGTGCCGCACTGTGTGTCGCACTGTGTGCCGCACTGTGTGCCGCACTGTGTGCCGCACTGTATGCCGCACTGTGTGTCGCACTGTGTGCCGCACTGTGTGCCGCACTGTGTGTCGCACTGTGTGCCGCACTGTGTGCTGCACTGTGCCACTGCTGTGCCGTGTGTTGCACTGTGTATTGCACTGTGTGCCACACTGTGCCACTGCTGTGCCGTGTGCCACACTGTGCTCTGCACTTTGTGCCGCACTGTGTTCTGCACTGTGTGTCGCACTGTGTTCTGCACTGTGTGTCACACTGTATGCCGCACTGTATGCCGCACTGTGCCACTGCTGTACCGTGTGCTGTGTGCCGCACAGCATCACCGCTGACGCTATGTGCAATGTGATTGTGCTCGCTGAACACCGCTGGCGCAGTGTGGTCGTGCTCGCTGAACACCGCTGGCGCAGTGTGGTCGTACTCGCTGAACACCGCTGACACAGTGTGGTCGTACTCGCTGAACACCGCTGACACAGTGTGGTCGTGCTCGCTGAACACCGCTGGTGTAGTGTGGTCGTGCTCGCTGAACTCCGCTGACACAGTGTGGTCGTGCTCGCTGAACACCGCTGGCGCAGTGTGGTCGTGCTCGCTAAACACCGCTGGTGCAGTATGCTGTATGCATATGCATTAGTGTGACACGTAAGGTGCTGCTTACGCCGCATGGAGGCGGTACTGCCCGTGACACGAGCGAAGGAATCCACGAGTAGCACTTCCCAAGCGCACAGCTAAGTTGCGATGAAAATGAGCATGCGGCTATGCACACTCAGTTTTGTATGTGCCTGCATGCATATATCTGTACATATATTCATGACTGTAAAGTAGTCACGGAGGTTAACTTCACACTTCAAAAATGAAGAAAAGCACCGTTCTACCTTCCGCCTTCCGTAAAAAGTAAGTCATGATCTGCCAAAGAGTCATCAAGTGTACATTTGTCAATAGTACACCTTGTACTTCTGTCCCTGCTCCATAGCTGTCATCTATGTTCAACGTGCTGACTTTCGTTCTCACAGAAGTACAAATACGGAGGAAGGGACCCTTCTAAGAATATTGCTTGACTAAAGGGGGCTAAATGTTAAGGGGCACCCTTCGTAAAGCAACGTTTGGACATCGTGCTCCTAGATGCATACGTAAGATGTCTTCATGCATCGCTTCCAACATTATCAGGTGAATAAGTAGCATGCACTTTCGGATAATGGTACACATAGTTTCGTAGTTCAAAGCTAGTTAACCCGCGCCGTCTTTCCTGTCAAATCCTCCCACCCCTTCTCGGAGGGGGGGCGGTTGAAGACCCCCCACCCCGAGACGGGACGGGTTAATGTGATTAGCTATGCTACAGTATGTTTTGCAACACCGGCTGTTGATGCAATATAAGTTGCTAATATAGAATACAATTAAGAGCAGGTGCAGTTTTAACATTCGCACGTACCGCGGTCCGCGCCAACTTCGCATGTCCGGGGGGGGGGCAGATGTCTGCCCCCTAAGATATCTAAAACTATGTTAGCTAGCGACAAAAAGAAAACGGCGTTGGATAGCTGGTGACAGGCTCTATCGAAAGTGTTTTGGTCATTCTTTTCGCTCAGGTCAATATTCAGGTCACTGGGCCATCATAGGTCAAATTCGACCAAATCGGGAGGAACTCTCACATATTGACACATATCTCATGATCTGTAACAACTAGAAACAAATGGCGAACGCTATTCGACATTCCTTGACATGTGCTATCGACAATAGGTGGTGTGATTTAAGGTCAGGTCTACCGAAACTATGACCTCAGGTCAAGGTCATGAAGTAACCTAGGGAGGGCATGCAATGCATTCATCGACACGTTTTGGCGATACAAGCACAATGACGGTAATTTAAGCCTTCTAGCTCAATGCAGTGCGATAGAATGCGCAGAAATGTGTAGTGATCTCGGGTGACCTCAGATGACATTGGTAAGGTCACTGAGCAAAAATGTCAGCGAAAACATTGAGCATATCTTCCAACTGCATGCCACAACCGCTGTGAGATCATTCCGAGAGCAAATATGTAACAAGTAACCGTTTGGATATTTTATTATAGCCCTATAATGGGGAACCCATGGCCGCGACCTGACCTAAGGTCAATGCTACGAAAAAAACGATACACATATTATGGTCTCTGATGAGACCATGACGTGTTATAAGTTTGAAATCAATCACCCAATTATTGTGGAAGTTATGCCACCTAGAACTCCGAGTGTAGTTGGATCACTTCACCTGACCTGGTGACCTGACCAAAGGTGACCCAGGGTTAAAATT
The DNA here is from genome assembly GCA_034440575.1 of Imbricaverruca yamaguchii. Lineage (NCBI taxonomy): Eukaryota > Metazoa > Arthropoda > Thecostraca > Neoverrucidae > Imbricaverruca > Imbricaverruca yamaguchii. The sequence continues at coordinate 114,310 of JAOTOL010001223.1, forward strand.
GTATGAGGAGATGCGGAAAGGACTATTGAGCAGCCATGCAAGGTTTGGCCTTCCTAACTCGATTAATATTGCGGCAAATTAGGACAAACCGCAGGGGGCAGATATCTGCTCCCGGACACGCGCTTGTGGCGTATTGGTTCCATGTGGAGCTCGGTGAGCTCACAGCATTGCATATGGCATCGGTATCATGGCAACTCCCGCTATCCTTTCACATTATTTTCAACATGGCACACCTAACGAAGACATTACCTTCCGTTCGCACCATGTCACAATAAGACGAGCGGCATTATTATAATGAAATGGCACCAGCTTGCCCAATTTGCATAGTTCTGAGCTGCGCCAGGTTCGTTAACTTTGAAAATGGATCGATTTTGGCCGTGAAGGTTTTCTAACACCATCTATGTATTGTTTACGTCGGTATCAATTTTGAATTTCAACTAACACGCGGCGGCGTCATAGGCTGTGTGGACAATTACCGCTAAAGTCCGCACCCTGGCAAAATCAACTGATCTCTCAAAGCACCCCACTCCAACCCAAGCTACAAATTATTTTGTTGAGGGGTAAAGTAAAATTTAAACCATTTAAACATCAGGTAGATGTCCCCAACCCAGCCCCCGCCTTCAGTACCTAAAATATCACACAGAGTATAACGTAAAATTCCCTTAACGTAAATGTTCACTTGCCTGCACCTTGATCGCAAACACTCGCTTATATACACATAAATGCAACGTGTTCCTTTAAAGGCGGCGCAAGTGACCTTTATCGTCCGGCACGACTAAAAATCACTCTCCTCCATTTTGATTTTTAACTGTTAGCTTATAATCGTATGCAAGGATGACGTTTACCGACAGGAATATTTGAATAATTGTCGTAGTAATGTTTTAAATACCGTAAGACACAATGAATTAACGATATTCTTCACATCTCAGCATAATAATAATTAATGACATTTAGTGGTTATTAGCAAGTGGCCGATGGCAACGATAGTAAAGGAATCCAATGCATGCAAGTGTTCGTAATTATCTTCAGCAGACAGCATAGACGTCTCATATTTCAAATTAGAGTAGAGGTTCCATTCTTTACATTCATAAGAATTTCTTACAAGTCCACGAGAACGAGAATCTTATGTGGGTAAGGCGTTACGGAGTGACCTGTAACCAGACGGCAAAGGGAAGGTGTCATGTGTAATACGCCACGCTACCACTCACTTTGCCTGTGTACAAGTTGAGCTTTCCTCGGATCTGCCCAATCTACCAAAACATCCTCCCTGGCCCGAGTAAGCCAGTCATTTTCAACGTGATTTCACTTCGGATAGCATAATACCCAACGTTACCTCAGCCCTTATACATCAGATACCCTTATACATCAGATAGTGAGGATAGTGCTGGTTCCCAAGTAGTACCTACCTCAAGACCATGAACCATGAACCATGATCCATGAACGATGTCATTCAATTGACCTACAAATCCTACACAATTGTATACAATTGTATCAATTGTATCAATGCCGCCAGATATCCCAGACGCATCGCAATGCGCCTACACTAGAATCAACAATGAATGGATCTGCGTCAAACAGGCACTAAAAGCAGTTCCAGGCTTTTAATATAAATGCAATGGACGATTTCCAGTGGCATCTAAGATGGACACCATACGAAGGCTTGCTATTCGCCTGCTGTGCTCTAGATAGGCACCATGTAAAGGTTGGTTATTGGCCTGCTGTGCTCTAGATAAGCACCATGTAGAGGTTGGTTATTGGCCTGCCGTGCTCTTGATGGGCACCATGTAAAGGTTGGTTATTGGCCTGCCGTGCTCTTGATGGGCACCATGTAAAGGATGGTTATTGGCCTGCCATGCTCTAGATGGGCACCATGTAAAGGATGGTTATTGACCTGCCGTGCGCAGACACAAGCGCTTAATCAGGACAACCTTAAATAATAACGTTAACAGAGAAGACAAAATTTGGAACGTAAAAGCACGCTAAGGCCGCAAGAAGAGAAGGAACGCATGAACTCATGAGAAGTCGTGACGTGTATTACCCCGTTTCATCATTTGTTAATAGTTCGTAAGTTCGTTTTCCACTGAATTGTGTCATGGGTGTCACAATTGTCTAACTGACATTCCCTTTCCAAAGTTCAAAATTTATGCCACAGATGTAATATGAATGAACGTGACTGTTCATGTAGCTTGATCAATTGTGCAAGCGCAGATCCATTCATCGTTGATTAAAATTTAGGCCCATTTGGAGGCGCCTATAAAGTCCGGCACATTGATCCAGTTGCATCAATCGTAGGACACATATGTAGTGTTGAGGTAGACACTACTTGGACACCAGCAGTATCTTCATTGTGGATGTAATGTTGGTGTTCTGATGTCGGGAGTGAAATCATGCTGCAGATCATTGACATACTTCGGCCGGGGAGGATGGTTGGGTGAATCGGGTAGATCTAAGGCAAACTAACCTTGGATTTAGACCAAACGAGTGGTACCGTAGCATATTGTACTTGAAGATTTCCCTTTTCCGTTGGTTTACAGATTACTCTTTAACGTATTGTTCATCCTAGATTCTCGGCCTCATATATAAGCAAGAATATTTTAAGAATGCAAAGAATGAAAACCTTGTGCTCAGTTGGAAGCGCAATATGTTTATGCCGCCTGTTTGATATGATTGTTAACTCCTAAATAACTTGGGTGTTTGCACTGATGTTGCCGTTGATGGCCTTGTAGCATCCATGGAATATTATGAAAGATTAAAATATCGAGATGTCTAGAACACCCTTAATTCATCGGATCCCACCATGCTTCAATTTTTGTTATATCAAATTATTCAAGCCGTTCTTGTTGACGAATCTTTGCATATGATTCAAAGCTGGATGTATGCCGATCGAAATTGATACCAAAGTAGAACGAAACTCTGCCGTAACGTCAGATGGACTTGAAGGACCAAATCAATGCGCTTTCAATGTAAAAGAATCTGGCGCAGCTCAATTCTACCTAAATGGGGCACTCTACTATGATTTCACTAGAAGGACGACATTTGCTTCTTTGTGACGATGTGAACGGAACATAAATTGTATCCGTCGTCATTAGCCGGTTTGTTCCCCAAGTGGAGCATAATATCCAGTGGATATCCGTACGGGAATCCGTTGGATACGGATGTCGGAGCGGATCGAATGGAGTTTGGCGAAGATAAATGGATGCATATTTGATAATGGATTGACTCCCTTTTGTCATGGATACGAAAATTGAGGAAATCTAAACATATTTATTCATATTTTACAACTATTGGTTTGCACTTTCACACAGTATCACTTTTTGAGACTAGCTGATGCTGAGCTGAGTTTTTCCCAAAATGATGTGATGCGAGTATTTAGCGACTACACGGTCATGCTCATTCTAGCAGTCACATTTATTGCCAAACACATGGAGAAATCCGCTGAGCTGGATTCATTCCATTGCTATATTTATTTCCCGTCATCATCATACTTGTATGCAATCTACATAATTGTCATCACACAGCTGCCAATGAGTTTGTCGATGTACTACCCCCACAATCACATTTAGCAACATACCTATCCTATGAGTACTTTCATTTTTACCTATAATGGTAGATACACATATACACATTAGCATTATGTGCGCACCGAGGTAGGCAATGCCACCGATACTAGTGCATACATTGTCTGTAAACGAAGCACATCGTTAAGGAGCTGTTCCTGACGTCATTGTGCCTTCTGAAAAGATACAAAGTTGTACAAAATTATAGAACAAACGTACCGGCCAACTTAATTTGCACCGGTACAAATATATTAATGGAGTTCATAAACGGGATTTCAGGGTGTGTGATGAGCGTGTAAGGGGAAATAAACCAGTACCGTCACCTGCAAACAAAACCTGTCTTTGAATATCTGGGCTAATACGTCGTCATCTGTTGCTTTGCTTCGAGTGAAAATAATAAGATAAATGCTCACTTTGGTTAAATGGATTACTCAATCGAGGAAAACCTTGGTAGCGCCAACCAACTTCCCGAACTAGCATGTGGGGTCACTTTTTCTAGGGCAGCTATAACGCTGGTTTTTATTAGTACATCCGACGACGTATGCCTTCGTAAACGTTTTTTCTTCTTCATTACCACGAGGAGAAAATGTTGTCATGCAATACTAATAAGATAAAAAACAATTCACCCTTTTTCTTACTACAAAATCTAGCGTTCCTTATTGTTGAACAGAAGCTAAATGTATGAATAAAAACATGCATGATGCCGTTAAAAATTCGTCGAACTGCACCGCAGCATCAAGTTAGCAGCGCTTCTACTAAATGGTGTCGGAGATATCCTAAAATGCATAGTAAGAAATTATGACAATTTAGGATACAGAGATCCACACAAAGGAATTAGAAATTACCATAACTGAAGCGAGTGTGCCAGTAATAATGCTACCAAAAAACAACCTGAGGGAGTTACCGATAACTGTTCTGCTTTTACATCTTGAAAGTAATTCGGAAAGAAAAATACGTTGCCATATTTGAAGAAAGCGTATGATGGCCAAATTCGACGAAATCAGACACAACTAAAACATTCCTTCTGCAATTGATGAGGTATGCCATGGAACTCCATTAGGAATGTGAACATGCACAGGGTATTTACAGCCTAACACAGAAGTTAACTGCGAGGTATATATAGCCAGAAATCCAGGGCAATAACTGTCATGGCGCTTGCCGTGGGCAAGTGCTGGTAAAAATATGCTCATTGCCGGTAGTAAGTCGTACAAATATGTGGTGTCTAATAGCTACCGACATACATCGACCTGGGGCTGTGCTTCATTGAGTGTGTAATTTCCTAGTCAGGTGCCATAGCTGGTTACGGCAAGGCATATGGATGCCAATGACACTGCACGAAAACAATCTACTAACCTCAGGACTTAGGCTGTGTGTTTTTATGCTTTAAATTAACCGAGTGTAAGCCTGGCATGATAAATGTATGCTCTAGTGCATACAGGCTTGCAGCAACCTGGGTTTATTTTGGGGAGATACCAATGTTGGTCAAGATATTAACATTTATTTACATGTGAACGGGGTGGTCATTTTAACATTTCATCTTGAAGCAATGTTCTTAGGTTTATATAATTTGTTCCTTGAATGCTGTCCTGTTTCTTCTATGATTTGCTCATGTTCATGCAGCATAAGCCAACCTAGGTTAGATGACTTCTCAATATGCATATGTGATCTGAAGTGAAGCTGTTATTTATGCTTTGTTAAAATATGGTGCTGCCAATAAAATGGTAATCCACATTTCTCACCCACTGCCGATTTTTTTTTTTTTAGCTTGCTAACTAAAACATTGCATAATGTTGATGTTCTGCATGCTATTTGTTTTACAACCAATCGGACTTTAGCCATTCTACATATCAAAACCGATTGGATAACCGATGGATATTTCTATCCGGTTCGGACATTGTTATACTGTATCTCCGGGGCTCAAAATTCACCTACTGAGGCATCACGAATTCTCCTGTGTTGCGCTGTCTCCTCCGCCAGACCAGTGTCCACTTAACCGTCCACCGTGGACACACCCGTCCACCGTGGACACACCCGTCCACCGTGGACACACCCGTCCACCGTGGACACACCCGTCCACCGTGGACACACCCGTCCACCGTGGACACACCCGTCCACCGTGGACACACCCGTCCACCGTGGACACACCCGTCCACCGTGGACACACCCGTCCACCGTGGACACACCCGTCCACCGTGGACACTTAACCGTCCACCGTGGACACACCCGTCCACCGTGGACACTTAACCGTCCATCGTGGACACACCCGTCCACCGTGGACACTTAACCGTCCACCGTGGACACACCCAGTGGCGAGCAGCCACCACCCCTAAACACTATCAGGTGCGCAGCAAGCGTCCGACGACATGTATCCCACCTCGCATGCACGCTGCTGAAATTCCGCACTCCCGTCTGATCCGACGTTTCCTCCGCTCGAGCGCGCACGCGTATTGTTTGATGTAGATTCGTTCTGATCGAGTTTCCCACGCATTCTGAACGGACGGTGACCTGGCGCCAAAAGGTGGTCGGGCGACAAAAGGGCCGAGCCACTTCCCAGCGTATTGCCTATGTACTTTGATCACTTTTCTTTACCGTTGATCAGTGCTTCTGTCATGACACGAAACTGAGTGAACTAAACATTTATTGAAGACGGTGCAGGCGCTGGGCGACCGGATTATTTCTGTGCTACAACATAACCCCTTTATACGAACAATCGCCAGGTGGCGAATATCCAAGTGATTGACCGTCCAAACGTCGGGGGACCAGCTGTGAGCCATGTGCAATGCAACAAGTGCGCTACAACAACGCTGCGAGCACATTTTTAAAACTGTCACATTTCCTTGAATACATTTTTGAGACTGTCCTCGGCAATCAGCTGCCCAATGTTGAGGAGTGCAAGGAAATTATTGCCAGATCTTGCTCTCGTTCACCACATAATTTGGTGGCTCCGATGGATTCAGCAAAGACTGGCGGCTGAATCCATCGGCACTGCCTTCTTATGACGTCATAGCTCCGTGACCTGACACAGCAGGTGAGACAGAGTAACGGATGCACTCGCAACGGTAAGGATACCGACGCGCTGGGGAAATGAGTCGAGCGCCTCGAAAGTCACCTTGTTCAGCTTCGGAGCGAGTGCGGGGTGGGCCACTTCTGCACTGGATAATGTCAATGTATGGTAATGCTGCTAGCGGCGTATTCTCTCATCGGATTATGTTGCGGGGTACCCCGACCATAGACGACGACTTGGAAGGTAGACTGTGCCGCTTAACGCTTTTACTGGCAAGGTATGCTGCACCGCTATACTTCGTGAAGCTTTCCTTGACGGTATATCAGGATGACCATGGGCCAGAGTTCAAAGACGAGATCACGGGTGTGGTCGTCACGTGATCATTCACCCGGTACTCATGAAGTTGGGGAGACGGGTCTTTGCTGTTCCTGCCTTGCATGCCTCACTCAGGCAGACATCACTGGCAGTTCAGTGAGTGGGCTACTGCTGGATTCTTGTCAATACGGAACAAGTGACCGTTCTGTGCATCTCGGATTCCAGCGACATAGAATATGCTAAATGACAATTTAAAAAACCGGCTGCCAGGGCTATGACGTGAAGTGACAGGAGAGTAGGGGCGGGAACAGAGTGGTTGCAACATGGCCAATGTTAAGAACACATTTTTAACCTTCGGCATTATTTCTTCAAAATGCAACTCGTTGATATCTACCGACTTGTCGGCTGCGTTGTTTCATTCACGAGAACGGCTCGAAGCATCCGTCGAACCTACACTTGGTTCAAAGCATGCGACACACACATACTTGAGCAGTTTCTCTGTCGAAAACGGTAAATTCTCAGCTTCAGAAAATATCTTCTTAGTTCATTGTTAAGAAATGATTTTGCATGCAATTGAATTGCACATGAAATTCCCTCCGGTGACAATGTGACTCATAGTTACTCGACTTATGCGGCATTGACGATCCCTCTGGATACCACAGCCATCATCATTAGGGATGCAGAAACACAGAGATGTTTCCGGAGGCTATTCGCATTTCCAAACACGGGAGATAAATCGAGTCGTAGATTTTAATGTTAAGCAGAAGGCAGATTCTCTTTCCCAGTTTGGCTGCTTTCCGACGATTTGTCATTCTCCCTATTCAGTATTTCATCAATTATTGAAAATAAGGGCTTGGCTCGCCTTAGTTTAGTGAGAGATCTCCAGCCTGTGTACAGCTATGACCATAACCAAGCGGTGATGCCACGCGAGGCCACGCTACTGCTAGCGCCTCGTCCACACACAGCGGGGAAGATGTGAACTATGGGCACTGCACGGGGATGGCAATGGCAAGCTGCGATAGCAGCCGAAGTCTCCCGGCACTAAATCTTGAAGTTAATTGTAGAGCTAAAGAGATAGCACATGCAGAAGCTTCGTCCCCATTCTGCTGTGTCCGATAGCCTCATCATCTCTGCATCAGCACATACAATTTTACTCCCGGTATCGTGGCCGTTAGTGTTTGTCAACTTCGTTGAAATGTTAGTATGTTCCCATATTTCTTCACAGCATTAGCATTGGAGCCGCGCGATCGATTGTCACATAGTATATACTAATCAAGCGAATATAGTGGCTAAAATTCCCTCTAAAGATTTCTCATGGTTCCCGTCTGTTTCAATAAGCGTGTTCCAAATGAACTAGCACATCTCCTTTACTTGATCAGATTTGGTTAGTGATGAGATGACATTGCAGCGAAAATCTCTTGAAGTGCTCCTCCTCATCGTCAGTATGCTGGAAATAACTGGGGTCGTGGTGTCCAATTACATTGGTTTGGGATTATTGAGCACTACTAGTTTCTGTGGAATTCCTTTGGTTTAAGTTGAGTTCGATTAAATGGGCAAAGATAGATCAGGCCACCCAGGAGCAGTCCAAGTTTTCAGATGAAGCCTACCTCACCTAATTGGGTATCTAACCAATCAATATTGCTGATTAGTAGAAAAGGAATAGTTGGCCAAAGCAGCAAACTTTGGTAGAATGTTGATGCTGTCCGATTTTAATATGTTGCAAGCATGCAATATGTAGACAGGCAATTTCTCCGGGATCCAGGAGCGGATCCAAGAGTCTTTATGGTGTGGTAGAGACTCGCCTGGAGGCATACGATTCCCCTAAAGAAGTGCTACTGGAGAACATTTAAATCGAGGCTTGCATTCGAGTGTCTGAACTTTTGCACTTTTAGGAATACAATACAAAATTCAGGGAGGGAAGGTACACGTCAGCCTCCTGGATGGGCGCTCTTTTCAGAGGAGTGCTGTATCTCCACGGGGAGGTGCATCATTTTTGTGTTCACTTTGGATCCACCCCTTTCTGGGCCTGCTCGTGACTTCACTAAAAATCACCACCAGTACCCACTCCAGATGATCATAATGCTCAATATACATCCATAGTGGCCAGTGGAACAGCCAGGAATTTCCTTCCAAATACACAAATGACAAGAAACAGAAAGTTTCGGTGCACGAAACGTCCTGAAAACCTCTTCTACAATGTTCGTTTCATTGAGTGTATTTTGTTTGCTAAGGGGGACCGTCCCCCCTCCCCTTGGCTGCGCCTCTAATAATGACCAGAAAGTTAGTGCACAATGAACCAGTGGCGCCCCGGCTCAGCATTGGGGTGGAAGTGGGTGCGCATGCGCACAGTGCATGTTCACTAAATTCACCAGCCTGCCCCATGGCAATTCGAGGCAAGTTACGCTTTTCATGAATCTTCTGCACCAACTAACTCCTGAGAGCCAGCGCATTGATCTATCATGGCCGTTAGAATGAAAATAGCGTTGGCGGTGATAATGTCCATGCATTCGTCTCTCGGAGGTTAATCCTAGCCCTAGCCCTACGTCGTTTCCTGGAATCAATTGCTCCTATAAAGTTGTTCCGCGCACACACGCTTCGGTGCTCCCAAGCCTATGGATCGTATAGAATCTCTTTCCTCGCTCCCCTGAGAGCCATGTCATTGTTTGGTGTGGGCACACAGTGCCATTGTTTGTTCTAGACACACACTGCCATTGCGAACACTGACGGCCAGCCAGGAAGGTTTTTCCGCTGCCACACCTATACACAGTGGAGCAATCGAATGCCAAGGCTGGTGTCGATCGCTTGCCTGCGTGCGGGCTGAGTTGCGCCGCTTCCAGTGTTGATCGCGCTGTGGCAGCAGTGGTAATTACTGTGGTCGGTGGACGTGGCCTGTGGCGATGTGGGTAGTCAGACGGGAAGGCTATCTACTCGGTCGCGGGCAGGTCGGTGACACGAGTTATCTAAGAGAACTGCCCAGCCTCGCCTCTCCACCGTCCAGAGGAAGTATCCAACCTCGCCGTATCCCCCGTCCAGGGGAACTTCCCAGCCTCGCCGTCTCCCCCGTCCAGGGGAACTGCCCAACCTCGCTGTCTCCACCGTCCATAGGAAGCACACACACAGCCTCGCCGTCTCCCCCGTCTAGGGGAACTGCCCAAGCTCGCCGTCTCCACCGTACATAGGAAGCACCCAACCTCCCCAATCCACCATCCAGGGGATTGCCCAAGATCATCGTATCCACCGTCCAGAGGAAGTACCCATCCTCCCCGTCTGCACCAATGCAAGACGTGCAGGTGCGAGTAGAATCAATACGGAAACCCAGGTGTGAGTAAAATCAAGGTGGAAACTGCCTTATCAACGCTTCATGTGAGTACTCTGCTTGATTGCCTACTGAATGCAATTTAGTTTAACCAGACAGTGATAGTCTATGGTTTGTTTCGCTTGTACGGCAACTGGCATTCAATTCCAACAGGTTCTCGGAAGCCGCCAACTGTTGCTGCCCTTGCATTGATCGGGCTGATAGTTAACCAAACTGCGACAACTTGAACAACAGCCTAACAGTTTTCCAATCCAACAAAAGCAAGCACCAGCGAAATCATGCCCCCGAGTTTCCACAGGCACCAGTGACGGACAACAATCCAACCAGGCGACTCGCTCACCTCTGCCGCTCAGCCGCTCAGTCGCGTGTGACCCCCTCCGCTACCCTGCGGCGGCCACCTGGCCAGTGTTTGTCGCGCGCACCGCTCGGCCGCACTGACATGGGTGTCACAACGGTGACACGGCGCAGTGACACAGCGTCCGTCCGCCGGCCGTCGCCGCCCGTGAGAACGAACACTGACCAATCATAACAACCCTGGCCACAGCCGAGAACCGAGGCGTCGAATGCCGATGTCGGCGTCGGCCGACAGGCGCCGGCTTCCGCTCGGAGCGTTCATGACTGGACTCGACGAGTCCGATCGTTCATAAAAGGACTCGATGAGTACGAACATATAGGTGCCAGCGCATTCCGAAGGAGGAGTCCGAAGTTGACGTCCTTACATTACCGCGTGGATATTATGTTATCTCTCCAATGTCACATAATGTCTTACGAATGGAAGGAAGTTAAGTATGTCCGTATGAAAAGGTACTCTTCAGTAAGTCAGAACACTTGCTGATAAAATGTATAGGTCCTTCGCGATGTGTGGTGGGCACCACACATCGCTGATTGTTTTTTCTTACAACACATCTCGGATTATTTTTATCTTCACATCCCAGATTACGGTGAATGACATGCTGCAACGATTTGTGTGATAAATTGTATTTTTGAGCATATCACGATTCACGATTTTCATTCCCACCGAATTCCTTAGGACATTTTGCCATGCTCATGAATATACACCGTGTGACTTCAGTTCCGAGGCTATCCTAAGTATCCTGAGATTAGATGACAAATTCTTAGTAGAATCCGAAGAAAATGATCACTTCGAAAAGAAAGAACTCGGATGAAAAGTTATAATGGATTCAGGCCTGGTAATTATGCAGAGAAGAGATTGCATCCAGACAGAGTGAATTATACTTAGCAGACTCGTGCAGCCGAAGAACATCACTATGCTATAGATAGAGGGATAGAACAGAATTAACTGATGAAGATTGCTATAGTGTCGCTCATATCGTGGCACTCTCCTCGCATTTTAGGCAGACATCGTTTCTGAGATGTTAGTGAGCCGTTGCCTTTCCCTGAGTTCGGCTGACCTTAGACGTATCGACACTCTCAGAGAAACCTGAACGGCTTCAATGTGACAAGCAACGTTTTTAAAATGGGATAGTTGCGTTGGTCCAGTGCCACGCTCACAATGAAACACGTGATGAAAACCTATGCGGATATATTTCATCTGAAGCTGCGGCATGTAATAATCCCTCGGCTTCTGGGTCACTCTGAGGTGAGCCAAGAATACTACTCGTATATGTTAGGACCACGGGCCGTCGTGGGTCTGAAGCCTGGAATTCTTCCATTTCATAGCGATGGCTGAAGTTCCACGACTTCAAGCGGAGTGTGTGACGCGCCAAATCGCATCAATTTCTCGGCGTCGCGTCGGCCGGCCGGAACACGCAGCGTCGTCGCCGACGGTGCCGGTCGGCTGGCCGGCGGACCCGGCCGCGTTCAGGTCGAGCGCGCCGGCTCGTCGCCGTGTCACCGGCGTCCGGCCGGCTGCGGTGGCCGCGGTGACCAGCAGCGGTCACCGCGGCCTCCGCAGATGCTCGGCTGGGCGGTAGCCGTCCGTCCGGACGTCAGTCGTCCGCGCCCGGGCGGCGGAAAAAGCCCGCGCCGCGCCCACAGGCACCCCGGACGTCAGTCGTCCGCGCCGGGCGGCGGAAAAGCCCGCGCCGCGCCCAGAGGCACCCCGAACGTCAGTCGTCCGCTCCTGCCTGAGGAAAAGCCCGCGCCACGCTCAGAGGGCAGCCGGACGCTGAGCGACGGACGAGGCTTCTGCACTGCGCTCACCTCGTCGACGAGTGCAATCCAGTCTCGGCTGCGACGTTGGCTGAGGCGGCTCGGACACGAGCAAAACGTCCAACTGTCAAGCGAGTGACCAGAGCTGCCTCTATTATAATCGCCTCTAAATTCTCAGACGTCTTAAATTGCACGCCACAGAAGTTCTGTGTTTTTTTAATTTATCTAGTGTCTGTACCATAAATGAGTGAAGACCTACCAGAAGGAAAGACATGTCCCAATAATTATCCCTTGCAAGGGATGTTCTGTGTCGTATTGCGGCTCTGTATATCCTTTTGGAACTGAACGAAGCGAGATGCATTGAAAATCATTTACATCAATACCAGATTGCCTGAGCTTTTTTCCGAGGTCAACCATTGGCCGATGCTCTCTTTTCAGCTTCTTAAGCGTGTCTTCCAAGATCCTTCGATTTCTCTTATCCGAGTATCTTGTTTCCCTCACTGATACCCGCCTGAAAATCGCCTATCACTATTCAAGGTTGATCTCAGCAATATCCTTCCTTAAGCGAGATGAGCTATGGTAACAATCACATTTGAAGGTAATGGCAAGCAGTATCACCAAGTGTTATTCATTTAGTATAAATCTTCTTCATCAACGGTGTACAGCACTGCACCTCTCACAGCCATGACCTTGGTTAACTAGTTTTTTTCCAACGTAAACGAGTGGGTGCGCTGTGGGTGATGTGACTAGACCTTAACATTTTCCTGTGCATCAAATTTTGTGGACCACCCATGCAGTAGAATTGTCGAAAAACGTCATATGACGCGCATAACCTACGCTTAACGGTGCCTAGATCTTGCTTCTTAACCATCGTCATGGTAGGAGGGAGAGGAGTGATGCAACTCCCCGAATTTTGTTTTGTGTGAATAGCTCCTGAGCTGCGCGACGAAGTGCACTGCAATTTTAGGTTCCCTCTTGGGAGCCGTGTTTACAGCCGTGTTTGAATTTTTCATCAGGTCATCTTAGGGGATAAATCAGTGACGTCATCCGGGGAACACCTACGACTACATTAATGAAATCGCGGATTATGGCATGTTGTCATTACATTGTGATATAAAGCGTCAAATTCTATACTGCTTTGAGTAAAAGATCACTAGAATACCATTCGAACACTGTACCTATCCAATGTCAATCAAGGCCTGGATCGACCTTTGGTTACCCTTTTAGTGCTGATGAATGATTAAAGTTTTCTATTTGTGCTGGCTTCGAATTCATTATCTAATTTTTTTTCTCGCGTCTATCAATTGGTTTTTCGACCTTGGTGAATCAGGCGCCTATAGGAGTATAGTGCAGCCCATACATTTCAAATGCGGCAGAGTTCACACAATCGGTGAGTGTGTAATAGGAATATGCTTGCCATTCACGGTTGTCACTCGATCAATTGTCACAAAACTTGCCTTAGACAATGATCAGAATGGCACGCCTGTGTAAACCATCGAATTATTTCATTTTTTAACTACTGAGTCGCGCTTCCAAACCCTTGATATTTGTGCGCTTCTGTGTGTGCGTGTGTGTACGTACGCTCACCGTGTTTGTATATATGTGTGTGTAGGTGCGCGTATGTGTGTAGGTGCGCGTATGTGTGTAGGTGCGCGTATGCGTGTGTGTGTGGGGGGGGGGGGGTGCACGCCTGTGTGTGCTGGTGTGTGTGCGCGTGTGTGTGTTTACGTGTGTAAATGTGTGTCTATTTTTGGGCGTGTGTGCATGTGAGTGTGTGTGTGGGCGGGGTGGATGCGTGTATGCATGCGTGTTTGCAACAAGATAGACAGTGTATCTGAATGGACTCAAAATAACCTGAGAAGAGTAAGGCTGCAATCATGGGCACGATTTAGTGTGATTTAGTGGAGCGAGAGGCCGTTATTGGCCGAGATAGACGAAGATTAGATCCCACCTGCTGCTCTGGAGCGACACTCAAATCCTCTTCGGCACTCGCTCCAGTCGCTCCATCTGGACTGGATCATACCCACCACGCACGAGGCCACGTTCTCGTTGTTCTCCTTGGGCTCCTGTTCCTTCCACCCCAGACCGGCTGCCACTTGATCCTCTGGCAGCTGGCAGTCCGACACATATGGACAGGCAGACAGGCCTTGCAGCAAGTTCTGTGTCGGCACGCTCCGCTCGTGCAAAATCTGGCCGGCCAGACCGCGCGCTTGGTCGAACGGTTCCCGCTATCGTCGACACAGCAGGCCGCAGTTCGAAGATCACCAGCCATTCTCGGTATGGTCGTCGTTACAATTCAGGCTGCCACTCGCACGCCGTTTGATGGTGCCATGACCTGCCAGCAGCTGCTAGAATATGCTCAAAAATCGATAGCAATTTCCGACGTGGTGCGGTCGTGAAGGAGCCGCAGCTTCTGCGCATGCCAATACGCTGCAGCAGCCGCCTGAACGTTCTCGCAGAGAGCTGCAAGCTGTTATATCGCCCCGAAACAAGCGTAGATTACAGCGATATATAATGGTGATGCATTAGCTCGATGGCACGGAAATGAGCACGCAGCTTAGAATGTAAGCAATCGGTTTACGATTAAAGCTCGATATCTTCAAAGTGCTTGGATGCATTCATATGCTTAACCGTTCAGGATGCGGGTATAAGTATCAACCTTGTCATATTAGAGGGGATTACAAACCAAGAACGTGCAGCGATTATCAAAGATGCCAATGTTTTCGGCATTTAAATGACAATGATCCTGCTAACCATCTGAAAGCACCAGTTTGCCTGCCAGCTTTGACTGGTTGAAGCTCATAACGTTGCTTTGATATTCTGGATGTGTTACACTTTGGTATACAGCACTAGGTATATATGCAGTCCTTCACGCGCTCTAAAATATCTGAAGCAGCTGACCAATGTGCCTGTTGCTTCAGTGTGATAACCATTGTCCATGCAAACTACGAATGCACACTTGGTGCAGGAGATCAAGCTTCCGAACACAAGAGCTTGGCGTGCAACCCTTCATTTGTAAAAAATACCATCATAATGATGCTCACCTTCAGGTTGACACCGAAATATCAGACGGCCATGAGGCGATTGTTGGCGTACACCCCGTGAACATATAAAATCGCGATATCAATTTCAATGAGCATATTGGTATTCGATGTTTTCAGAGTGAATGACGTGATAACTGGCTTCCGGTGGAAGCGGGCCTCATTAAGTAGTATCATTGAAATGCAAACTAAAACGAACCACCACATTATCATTCAAATACTGACTGAGACGAACCACCAAAAGCTACAAGATCTTCAAATCTTCTCGCTACGCCCCACCACCAGTCAAAATGATTTAACGAATTCCTTGCACACATTTGCAACCAACTGGTTGAGTGATAAATAACAATATACTTACTCGGCATGTGAACAGTTCCCAAGTCTCCCCATTTTGTGCACCGGTTACACTCTTCTCGGTAGCGTACGAATCAAGAATCGTTTCATTCCAGATCCGAACTGTATTTCAACAGAGCTAACTATTCATGATGCAATGAAATTGCACATATTTGCAGACAATGCGTAGAGTTTCACAGAACTCTGTTTCTCAGCTTCCCAGTCACTGCACAAATAACCTGGCACTCGCAACTGAGCTAACTGACCGAATTCATGAATTCATCGGAAACTAAAGCCTGACCGAAAGTATTTTCCAAGGTGAACGTTGTTGTCTTTTTCACTTAATCTCAGTTGACGGACATAATTATATAATTCAAATAAACTGTAGCGCTTCTTCATGCTTAATGATGATGTTCATGTATGTTCTAGAAGTGATGCAATGTATGAAATATATGTCTGCTATCCTGAGGATTTATATGCATCTTGTTTTTGTTTCGTGACATATATTACCTGAATGTGAAATATGGGAACCATTCATTGGTGCATTGTGTGGGTAGAATCTTGTCACTTTTAATGGACAAGTTTCACTTAATGGGTATTTTGTTGCAAAAAACGTATGTAATATTTAGCATACAAAACTGAAGCATTTTGCTCATAAGAGGTGCATTTCCTACCAAATTAAATGATTTCAGTTAAGAGTTGTCTTCGATTAAAAAACTGTAGCGGAAATTCGACACAAAGGGCGCAATTCATGATAGATGACATGGCGGGAGAGTTAGGAATTTTGTTACTTGCAATGACAAGTTGGATTAACAAAAGGGTCATAAAATGGCAAAATACTTCACTGAGAAAACGAGTTTAAATATCTTATCGGGAGAATTGCACCTTTACGTGTATGCTGTCGCGTAGAATGGTAGCATAGCTCTGCATCACACACAGTCGACGACGGACGGAAGGAACGTTACGCACTGTTTAACTCATTTATTTTGTATTCATTCACCCGTCCCGTCTCGAGGGTCTTCAACCGATTCTCTCAGGATTTCGCCGATAACGGACGAACGGCGCGCGGCAGCGGGCCCAACTTCGGCATACCTTTTCCACATCAATTTGACATGCTGATACAAAATTTTTAGGTCAGGTCATCTAGGGTCAACGAGTTAGTCAAGGTCAAGTGAGGTCACCTCCAAAAAAGTTCAACCAGTCGGTACGCTTTAACGGATACAGATATTTTAATGAAACTTTCAGCGTGTGCTTATCTTTACGGATGCAACAAAATGTACAAGGGGAATTTTTCTCTTTTTCGTTTTTGACTACATATAAATTTTGCTTCTTTGCCAAATTGCAGATCAAATACAGGATTCTGGCTAAAGTATGCATTTTTTATTAGGGTAAGTTGACTTCCAACGGCGTTTCTCGGCCTGTTCTACCCATTAGGAAAGGAAAATTAAAGGAAACTTGAAAACTCACTATTTTGAAATTTCAAAAAATAAGTTTTATTTTTGGGGGGCCAAACAAATTATAGGCCTGGCGAATTTCGCTATCCGTTTCTCATCCCAATTAAACAAAAATATATCCCCAATATGAACTCCCCAGAGTCAAGAACGTAATGTAAGTCATGAAAAGTTGTGAACATTTGGCACCCTGGTAACGTCACTTTTGGGGAGAAATTATTTTGGCGGGTAGACCCGGACCCCACTCGTCGAGCGCTTTCCGATGACACCTCTTTCGTTTTCGTGCGATGCTTAGTTTAGAATTTAGAGGGGGTCTTCAACCGCCCCCCCCACCCGAGACGGTGTGGGAGGATTTGACCGGGAAGACGGCGCGGGTTAATTACAACTTTGTCTGATGCACTTCCCTGAATGTTCCATTCAACTGAATTAGAGGACGATATGTTGTTGCAATGCAACATTAGTTGAAATATCTACGTGTACTTAGTACCGTTAAACAGATTTCAAACAACATTTTAATGACTTCTTTAAACAATCAGTGCTACGATAATAACGACCAGCTAATGAAGACGAATGACACCTGAATAATAACTCCAAGTAAGCAGGAGCTTGAGCCTTGCTCTGACCAGTTTCTGTGCGTTGACCGTTGGTCAAAGGCCACTGGTAGCCTACGTTTGATCCTATCCTTCACGGACTGCTCTGCAGTGCTATTACCATAGCGTTCTTAGTGTCCACGATTGGGAGCATCTCGCGGTGTTTTGCACCAGCCCGAATAAACCGGTCCCTGCGCTCGGCACAGAACACCTTGGACGAGGCCCTGGTCACCTGCTTCACGATCAGCTCGATGGACTGAGTGTGAACAGACCACTGAGGCACCTTCATCGGTTCTTCGATGAGAGCCTTCAATGCCTGTGTGGTGAAGCTGCAGATCAGCACCGGCTCATGGACGTCCTCCTCCCAGCTGATCAGGCCCACCAGGGATGTGGCAGCCGAGTCCAGCGTGGGCGTTTTCCGCGGTCTGACGCCTGTGTCGCCCGGATCGCTGCCCTTCCTCAGTTTCAGCACCTGCTGGACAGCGAAGACACGCTCGTCGCTGTCAGCGCTGCACAACAGGGTTTGCAGCAGGTTCTCGCTGTGGTCGTAGCAGCCCGAGCTCTGGATGTACGGCAGCACGATGTCCCGCACTACCTTCGGCTGTTGCTTCAGCAGCTGGAGCTGGGCGAGCAGGTTTCGCGAACCGTTGGTCCAGACCCACTGCACCTTGTTGCGGAACCAGCACGGAACGTACACGCCGACTATGTAGCCTACGATGAGGTTCAAGTTCTTCTTGTTCTTTCCTGTCAAGCCATGCTGACTCACGTACAGGCGCATTAGCGAGTTTGCGGTGGTCAGCCAACGGCTGTGGCTTATCACTCCGATCGCCTTGTGCTCCATGTCCTGTGGCAGCTGTCCGTTCTTGATAGCCTTGGTGATTGAGTAGGCGTACCGCTGGTCGCTTGTCAAGTCCTTCACGACTTCAGGGCTCAGGTCTATCAGCTTCTCACCGTGGGCGATGAGGGCAAACTTTGTCACGAGAACCTCAGTCACACCATTCAGAGCTTTGCCGATCGGGCCGCTGAACGTGTGATCTGAGCTTGTGGGACCGTCGAGCTGTGCGATCAGGTGCCGCATGGGCAGCTCCCCGGTGTGCAGCGAACAGATGAGCCAGGTTAGCTTGCGACCCAGAAGACTCTCCACCAGCGTGATGGTGCCGCCCTTCCATCCGGTGGTGGGGTTAGTGTTGTCTCCACCGATGGTGCAGATCGTCGTGTCGATGCCGTACTGTTTCATCCACTCAACCAGACCGACAGCAACTTGCATTGCTGCGGAGGTAGATGTGTCAGCTGGTTCTGGCGTGAAATGAAACAAGTATTCTGAGCCAGGATCGCTGCACACAGAAATGTGCTCCTCCCTGATCTCGGTCGGACACAACTTGGCTGACCCCTCTACTGGGAGAACAGTCTTGGTCGAGTCCTTACGGCCATCGAACAAAATATACTCGATTCGATCTTCACAGTATATTCGATCAGCTTACACTTGCAGCTGCAATTTTGCTCTTGTCCACCACGAGTTCAGTGTTGTGGTTCTTGCTGATGACTTTCGCATCAATGAGCACTGCTGTAGCTACAGCTGCCGTTGCTCTGTTGCTGACGTCATACCTGAGTGAAGCCAAGGCAGTCTGGTCTAGCTTCAGTGAGTTGATTGGCTCCCTCCGTGTCTTTGTGCTGCTATCGTCGTACTCAGGCTCAGAATTGGCCGTTTCTTCTTCAGATTCTGAAGTACTCCCTTGAAGTTGACTCTCCCGGGATGTTGATGCTGTCAGTGATGTCGATGCAGCTGTTGTCACATTCTGCAGCAGGAATTGACGGGACTTCTCTGTCCTGGCGGCCGACTTCATGTGGTATCTGGTTGCTTTCACATCTTTTTCCCCCATACACATATTACATTTGTCGCCCTACTTCTCCCTCTGAGACAGCATGAACATGAGCTCGACGTTCGGTATTTTCATCTCTCTTGGGCAGCTGCATGCCACATGAACCCTCATGTTGCAGCCAGCGCAGTCTTCCACATCGACACATCGTTTTATCGTTCACTTGCACCGACAAATGTCGAACAGACGGTCAAGCTTCTCCAACATTCCTGTTGTGGCCTTTTCCGATGCTCGCAAGTGTACTACATCAGAGACCATGGACCAGGCCGACACGATCTTCTTCTGTAGTGTATACCTCTGCAGGGTGACAGGTGGCGCGAACCTTTTGCCACTGGGCCAGCAAGGGGTCAATGATTTCACGTGCGATCTCCTTCACTGGGTAATTTCTGCGGTTCTGCTCGCTTGCAATAAGACGCCTCTTCTGCAAGTGAAATCCGTACCTCAGAACTGATCTCAGTGTTGGCAGCTCATTGGAAATGAACTCTCCTGCCTTTCCCATATACTCTTCCATTTGAGTTTGGCTACTCTGTCTAGTTGCCATGATCAGAAGGGCACGGAACTCTGGGAAAAACACAATATATTAGGATATGTGAGATGAGTGGTCAAATCAGACAAGTCATGTTTCCAGTAGTTGAAAATGTGAAGGTCACAGGGAGCATGCAGAGTGTTGGGACATTTGGAAAGTTGGGAGGGGGAGACACACACTCGTTTTTTCCATCCATGGGGGAGGATGTAACGCGCTTTTATAAACCTGGCTTTTCATTGCAAATAATACAATTTTTTCGCAAAACGTTTTATTGATTTTAGACCAAAACTTCGTGTAATACGTCAAAATGTTGAAGCGTTTAGTTAAACTTTTCATCCAAAAAGTTTAATGCAACATCAAGAGTGTTTACAACTCGCATTTAGCACACAATTTGTTGAGGAAAATGTATTTTGCCTGCTACAGTCCGCCATACATATCGGCCTATATATAAGCAAAAAAGTCAATAACACGATAATGAAAGTGTCTGTCTGACCAGCAAGAATCCAAAATTTTTGAAGAATAAAAAGTGGGCCTTCATCAGAATTCAATGGAACATTAAAGTATGTGTAGAGCATCGTTTTATTCTAAAATTAGTTTTTTCCACTCCAACCTAATGTATATGCCCGGGTCTAGTTCGGCTGGTACAGTGTACGCCGAGGGTCTGGCACGCTTATCAAATATTTTAGTACCAATGAGTGCTTGTCTGCGGGGACAGCTCTTCATCCCGATGGAGGAAAGGAACTCTTTTGAGAAGATGAAATCTGTCAAGCTTTCGTAGATAATTGTTTTTGCTTTCAGAGCTACACGGAGCGGCGTCAGGCGCTGGAAGACCGTTTGCAAAATGAAAAGCTCTGTAATTAAGTCAGTGACACGCTCTCTCGCTCTCTCTCTCCCCTCCCCTCTCTCTCCCTCCACTCTCTCCCTCTCTCGCTCTCTCTATCTTCCTCTCTCTCTCTCTGGCGTGCGGCATGTCAGCTTTTGTTCCCCAGGCATTGTCTGGGAGCGGATTGGAGGCCCATATTCCATACGGGCTGTAATGGTGAGGAAAGCCATATAAAAGTAAGCACCCCAACCAGAAAGGTTCTTCATTAGAAAGATGACTCGCAAGCGTTAATACATGATACGTGTACATTCGAGAGGCTTACACCAGACACTCAACGAACCATGCTGTTCATTTGGATTTTCTGCTGACACCCCGCAGTGCATCGGAAGAGCGCAGTAATTTGTATAACAAAGATATTGTAAAATGGAGCACTGGAGCTAGGAGTTCAATTAACACCGGGAAGCGCGAACACACCTGTAGTCTGCGCTGCTTGGGTTTGTTGAAAATACAGGTTGATGAAGGACACAGCAAACGGAGTAATTATTTGATGCTCTGCGCTATTCTGGGGTAGTAGTGCTGTGAGTTCGCCAGGCAGGATCATAGCCTGCAATCCTCTATTGGATACGTGCGCATTCCCTTTTTTATTTCACCACGATTGTGCCGAGCTACCACAGCCAGCCAGCTGGAGCATTCCGCCCTCTCAAGCCAGCACCTGAAGCCAGCTGAAGCAGTCCACGCGCTCAAACCAACGCCTGAAGTCAGCTGAAAGCAGCTGGACGGAGCCAGCTGAAGATATTGGATGCGTACTCCATATCTGGCAGAGGTGATTGCAGAGATGGTACCTTCAATTTCTGTATGTGCACATCTAAAAACAATGCGCTTCAACTAAAATTGGCTGTGCTAGTTTGGCTGGAGCCGGGTTCATATCTGCCCAATATGGTGTGCCAATCTGAGGTGTACATGCACCATTCCGAATTAAATTGAGTAGAATTAGGATAGGTGACTGGGTGCATAGCGCTTCTTGTGCGCAGATCGTTCTAATGCGCGCATAACGCTCCCGGTGCGCCGATCATGCGGCGTGATGTCACTGCAAAGCCTGCAGTTGTCCGAGCCGATGTCAGTTTACATACAACTTTGAATAAGAAATGCGAGCACTTCAGCAAACACATGGCGACGAAATCCGCTTACAATCAGTATTCAGAATTAAAAACTCGTAGTTATGAGTCTGAGTGAAAGAAATTGAAACGTTGCAACGAAGTTTTGATTTTAGAAGCGTGTCGGCTGAATCTTGCTGTACCGGGCCGGGTCGGCTGGATCTTGCTGCACGGGGCCGGGTCGGCTGGATCTTGCTGTACCGGGCCGGGTCGGCTGGATCTTGCTGCACCGGGCCGGGTCGGCTGGATCTTGCTGTACCGGGCCGGGTCGGCTGGATCTTGCTGCACCGGGCCGGGTCGGCTGGATCTTGCTGTACCGGGCCGGGCCGCTCAGAAGAACGCTTCACGTGCATACAATGGGTTCGCAAAAGAGAGTGTCAGATATGACTCGATCGAACTCTGCCCTTGCTTACAATTATAAAATATATTGGGTCATGTCCTCATGGAAATGCTGAAGCTTCGAACCAACGGCGCTCAACGCAAATATCTTTCCAATCGAATTACGCCAACGCAGGACATTTAGTTCGAGTATTTCCCGGAACGGCTTCATGGAACATGGTCCTGTGCCAAGTTCAGCGTGCTTCTCGTGAGCCCTGACCCCACGACCCGATCTGGGGATTCCATTGCCAAGACCTCAGCCATCTGGTCGAGAGCTGAGCCTGCCGCCAGTGCATGCACGGCCGCCCCATCACAGCTCAGTCGATCCTATCAGAACAGCTGTCAGCTGACCATCCCAAGGGAGCGCGTGCGACCCGACCCGTCACGGCGGGGAAGGGGCGACCAATGCAGACCGGGACGGTAGCCAGCTGAGCTGCAAGGGCGGCAAGGCACACACACAATCGCTGCATATGACGGTAGGTACTGTATATTGCATTACCATATGCATGCCAAACACCTATGTTGACTTTCGGAGAAATACGTATTCAAGATAATCCTTATTCAAACAAATAATTATCAAACCAAATTAGTTAGAACCACTATGGGGGAGGATCTACATAGTAGGATCCTACCGAGTTTACATAGTAGGAGTCTAGTTAGAGTCAATGTTAAGCGCAAACATGCCGCATTGGCACTGAATTCACCTCCCGATTGGAAAGTTCCAGTTCCATCTAAGGACAATTTTGACCACGTGTTGGGCTTGCCCACAAAGACGGACACCGCCGCCCAGTGTCGTCGCCCCCGACGGTCCCTGGCCCGTTGCCAGCTGGCCATCCCAGCTGGAGGCGTTAATAGCCAGCTCGTGAAGGGACTCAAGCCGTTGTGGCAAGACGGGAAGACATTTGCAGGTTAGTGTTCCGTACACTGAGCCAGCCAGGCGGCAACCTGGCTGTTGGAGGTGGCCTGAGAAAGAAGGGCGAGCTGGTGGTCTCGTCGGCGCCCCGGACACAGTTCAGAAACTCGTAAACACAGAGCGCCTTCGAGCTTCTCGCGACACACAAAGAACATCTTGCTAAATCTCTCGGAAGCTTGACGCGAATTCAGGTCAAAATTTTCAAAATTACACAGACCATAGCGCGCTAGACCACTGACACCAGTTGAAAACTGTATGGATGATTTGTTGGCAGTGATATTTGACGGTCGGTGCCGGTGGGGTGACTCCGTTTCAGCGGTCGAAAGGTGACTTCATCTGGGATATCAGCATGTGCCTGGCCGACAGAGGTATCAGGGGTATCTGTATCTGCCTGCCTGCGGGAGGTATGTGGGATACCTGTCGGTGTCTGCCTGCGAAAGGAATCGGGAATCATCAATTTAGGCCGGCCTGGTGTGTGCCCACATTTTGTGACCTTCTTTTCCATCATGTGTTCTTGGTAACATAAATAGAAAGAAATAGAGAAACAGACACGCCTGGTATGCGATTATTTTTGGTCAAATATACAATTCACTGCTCCTTAAATGTAACAATTGTCTTCTGAAAGGTGATTGTTTTCCGTTTCCAAAGATGTTCTGCCACTCATGGCTATATGTCAGATAAGTTCCTTAGGCTTTTGGTGTAATAAGGCCTGGTGTTTCAGATCAGGTAAAAATATAGGCTGGCCTTGTATTTGTATTTCCGATATATCCACTTCCGATGTGGCCTTTGATGTGCTGTTGTTCTACTTACGCAACCTCAGCTGCCGCAGGGAAAGTGAATACACCTCCAGCTCTTGCCAACATACTTCTACAGTAGTTTAGCTGGTGTAGCTGGGTGGTTTTCGCGAGCACGCATAATCGACCATGTAGGATCCATGAGTAAGAGCAAGGGCCCGTTGAGAACTGTGGAAATTTCTTACCCGATTACGCGGTTACTTAATAGGACATGGAGTTGCAATATAGTATCGCCGGAAGGACATGCAGTCACAACGTATGATTTTAGTACAGCTCGGTGAAACTTGGGGGGCCGTCAGATGATTTCGGATTGTTCAGAGGGACTGTGTGATCACGAAGTATATGACTGCGGCAACGCCCGGTGCCGCAGTTGTTTGCATACTGGGGCCACACTGCTAAACACAACTGTGATGCAGCTGAGGGGTATGTGGGAAACTCAGGACGATATGAGTTAGATCAATATGATACGACTTGGCTCAGTAGGACGTGGAACAGTTGAGATGGTCATCGGGTAGCTCAGCTAGATTTTGGGTGGTTCAGTGTGGTGTTGGATAGCTCAGCATGACATGAAGAAACTCAGTTGGATGTGGGGTAACTCAGTAGGATATGGGGTAGATTAGTAGGATGTGGGGTAGATTAGTAGGATGTGGGGTAGATTAGTATGATGTGGGGTAGATTAGTAGAATGTGGGGTAGATTAGAAGGATGTGGGGTAGATTAGTTGGATGTGGGGTATCTCAGTAGGCTGGGCGGAGCTGAATAGGACGTGCGGAGGTCAATAAAACGTTGGATAGCTCAGTAAAATGTGGGGTAGCTCAGAAGGATGTGGGAAGCAGCCAGAAGGATGTGGGTTATATCAGTAGGATGTCGGGCACCTCAGGAGGATGTGTTGCCGCAGAGAAGGATGAGAGGTAGCACACTATGACATAGAGCGCTTATGTAGGATGTGGAATAACACAATGCTAGGCTGGTATCCCGGTAGATGTCGGGTAACTTGATTGGATACAGGAGTAGCTCAGTGCCATGAGGCGTTGTCGATGAGGAGGTGGGGTAGCTCGGTTACATGCAGGATATGTGAGCACGATATGGAGTAGCTCGGTAGGATGTGAGCAATTCCGTCGGGTGCCGAATAGCCGGCAAGGTCTGGGGTAGTTCTACAAGGTCTACGGTAGCTCGACGAGGTCTGAAGTAGTTCAGCAAGGTTTGCGTAGTTCGGCAAGGTCTGCGGTAACTCGGCGGGTTTGGAGTAGCTGGACAAGATCTGAGGTATCTCAACAAGGTATGTGGTAGCTCGACAAGGTCTGGGGTAGCTAGACAAGGTTTGGGGTAGCTAGACAAGGTGTGGGGTAGCTAGACAAGGTATGTGGTAGCTCGACAAGGTGTGTTGTAGCTCAACAAGGTCCGGGGTAGCTAGTCAAGGTCTAGGATAGCTAGGCAAGGGCTGTGGTAGCTCAATAAGGTCCTCAGTATCTCGAAAAGGTCTGGGGTAGCTCGGCAAGGTCAGGCGTAGTTCGACAAGGTCTGCGGCAGCTCGGCGTGGTGTGGAGTCGTACCGCCAAGTCCATTGGTTCGGCCGTCGGCGAGGGAGTCGGCCGAAATTGGAGTTCAGTATTGATCAAAATAACGTTAGCGGCGGCGGAGGCCCGTGACCGCCGCTGCCAGCGGTCACGGTCCATCGCCCGCTGACGTCACGGCGACACTGCCATCTCAGCCGCGCCGGTCGGCGAGGCGGCCAGGTGGCAGCACCGGCCCGCCGCGTCGAGCCGCTCCGGGCCAGCCGGCGCGGCGCGGCGAGGGAACGAGCTCAGTTTTTGTCAAGTATGCTGCTGAAAGCAAAGCATTGCAATTGGGGGTGTGCGATGCGGTGGCGGTGACGACACGAGATCTTGGAGAGTCGACTGGTCTGTCTTGCGTGTGCGCGGCGCGTCTCGCCTCGCCTGGAGGCCACATAGTGAAATGCGATATCAGGGGAAAAGACATGAGAAAGATCCATGCAACGCATCACATAACTACATCGGAATATGTATGCAAGCACACTCATGCACACGCACAACACACACACACACATATGCTATATATATATATATATATATATATATATATATATATATATATATATATAAATATACATAATATAAGAACATAGCAATGGCAGCATACTTTATGAGGCAGGAATGTTTCGGCTCACGCCTTTCTCAAGCTACCTCCCAGACGGTAAGTGCATGCGGTGCTTAGCACTTGTCACACATACGAACATACAGATAAACATATATATTCACGTATGCATATTCACACAATTGAGCACACACTTACAAATGCACCATGACATACGGATAAGCCGCTCTTTATTTACGCTCACATATTTCTGTAATCCCCTACATATAATCCCTTTGTTCATTTTGTATTTTGTACAATTTATGAAGGTTTATTCGTCCTTGTTTAATAGTTTCTGATAGTATCAGTCAGTTATATAACCTCTGATAACCTTTGTTTTACATCTTCCTTCTTGACGATATATTGCGGGAAGGACATTTAGCACAAATAACGTTTTTCCAAGTTATTGATGATGTAGATGATATGGAATTAAGTCCATAGGACTTCGATGAAATACCCACATGGAAATGTTGAAAATGCCTTAAATTACTTCGTGATGAGCATTAGGCACATATTTTTTATGGTGATTGGAAATGCTAAATTACGAAATCTGCCTACTTTTATTATGGTCTGTCCCTGCGCCATATAAGGAAACTTCAAAATGTTATGTTCCTCGAAGAGTTTATTTGTGGGGTATGCATATTGTTGGTTATATATGCTTCTTAATGCATTTTTTGGTAACTTCATAGTTTTGCATAATCTTATTGGATAATTGTTTCGCCATATCAAGGCCCAGTAATTCTAATAGTGAGGAATGAAGGTATGTAATAAATATTTCAACTCATGGCTTGTGATCAAGTGTTTTGCTCTTCCCATGATGCCTAAACTTCTGCCAGTTTTTGCAGCAACATATTCTATGTGACTTTTCATGGTATTTGTTCATGAACTATGACACCAAAATATGTGACTTCCCGTTCCCTGTTGACTTTTAGATAATGCATGGCTATATTTAAGTGAACAATTAGCATCACTGAACAAAATTGGAAATTCGTTTGTGTGACATTCAGTGATGATCTATTAGCTTGAAAGCATTCGGATTTTTTTAAAGTGGACTTTAATCTGTAGTTAATTTATATTCACATTATACATTCATATTATAACCACCATGGTATCAGTGTGGCCTTCTATGATCGACTTGCAAGACCGCTACCCGCTCATCATGGCGTCAGTGCGGCATTCATGACTGGCTTGCAAGACCAGTTGGCCAGAGCGCGGCGCCGCGAGCAAATGCGTCTCGGTCGCTTGCCCAAACTTTTCCTCGCCTCTGTATATGGGGTGTGTGAAACTCTGTATATGGGATGAGTGAAAAGTGAACCTGAAAGAGTGAAAGTGCACCAGAAAACGAACAAGTGAAATAAGAAGTGAAATATCGAACCAAAACCGGCTGACCTATTTTACGCGTGCGCGAAGTGACTGGACCCATCAGTGGAAATTTCTCCTGGTTATTCCTAACGGTAGTTGCACGGCAGAGTGATAGGACGACTGGAAAACTGAGCGAGTGAAGAAGTGCCAGCACCTTTATTCATAGCGACTTCCCTTGCATCAAGCGTCAGCTACTACCCGTGGCTAGTCTTCTTTCCGTCACTTCAGCGGAGCTGAAGGATAAGAAAACATGCGGGGCAGCTGACTGACGCCTTGGTGTCGCTCGGAACTCCTGTGTCTCCAGCAACAGTGCTCTGCATCGTCTATCTACAGCTCTGCCAGTGTTCATCATGCATTCGGACATCAGGCTGCTGCTATCAATTGCCCTGGTTCAAATATTCACCGCCGTCACGTCCCCGGTCACCTGGACTCGCGACGCGCAAGCAGCCGTCCCGTCCGTGACGTCATCAACGCCGCGCCCTTCGCCCCCGCCAGTCACCAGCTTCACCACTCCCGAGCGGCCAACCCGACCGAGGGGAGCGTCCCCGTTACCAAAACAGTGCCAAAGAAAACACGGCGGGGCAGGCGCGGCGCCAGGGGCGGCAGAACACGCGGATCGCGGGGCGAAACAAGCCATGCGACAGCTCAACAGCGCAAAGGGAAGCTTCACCTAGGACTCTTCAATGCCCAGTCTATCAAACCTAAGCTGAGCTACAACACGACCTTCGTTCTTGCTGCCTAGACCCAGCTGTGGTGACTGAGACTTGGTTGCGACCCAGCATCCCCACGCGTCTCATTAACTTCCCTGGTTACCAAGTAAAACGCGCGGACCGGCCCGACTCTAGTGGTCACGGTGGGGCGGCGATTATCGCCGCGTCAGCGCTAACTATTGCCGTTTTGAAAATCTCTACGCCTCCAAACTCGAGCTCCAAGCTGGAATCACTTTGGCCAAAAGTCAAAGGGAAAGGCGGAAAGTATTTCATTCTGGCGGCACTCTATCGGCCTCCTCGTAACACTTCTGCCTTAGATGATGACTTCGCGAAGCTCGAAAGACGGATTCGATGGGAGGCAACGCGCGAAAGCTTCCAGATGCAGCCACCAGAGTGCCAACGCATGCGAGTACGACGTGAATTGCCCGCCGCATTAGCCAAGACATCTTAACTTTACATTAACACCGTCCAAGCCTTTCGCTCGTGAAGAGCTGGGAATTGGAGTGGAAGAAGTTTCCTAATATTAATTACGTAGTATTGATGAGTTCGGAGCTGAGTTCCTGGTTTCGCACACGGGTAACTTCTGTGTATGGGTAGAGCCAGTGGCCTACCGAAGGAGTGGCAAAGGGGACAGTGCTCTTTTGTCCCACAATCCCTGAGAGGCTGTTGGGCCCTCAAGAACATCGTTGCGTCGGACCGCGAAAAAATCCCGCTGGACCCCAAGGATCGCACCGGAGCCGATTAAAAAATAACGTTGGTGTCCCCAAAAAGTCGCGCAGACCCCTGACAATGGACTGGCCCCCATAATTGCAATGAGGGCCCTGATCTGGGACCCGAAAACGTCATGCAGTTGCCCTTGAAAATCAAGATGCTAGGCCTGAAGAGACGAGCCGGGGCCCTGCCAATCACGCTAGTGGCTTAAAAGGCCTATCCACGTGCCATGCCCTCGCCCTTTGCGTGATGGGTTGTTGTGTGCTGTGATCTGAATTGTGTACCTGATATCCTCAGCGGTTGGTGTGACGCTTCGTATCACACCAACCGCTAAATACATTCCATTATGTATTTAGCATATATTTTTGCCTTACCATCTGCCTTGTTTTTGCCATGTGTTAATGCAAATATGGAAAAGGAATATTATGTGTCCGGAAGTAAGGCATAGCAATCTACAAAATTGTTCCTGCCTGTGTGTAATTTTCCAACCAATTTATCAAATTAAATATTTCAAACTAACATCACTGTGCATGTAGACTGTAGTGTGAATTTTCCAGACATAGCTTCGGCCAGGGGATCTCACTCAGCATTGCGCACACGGACAACAGGTCAATGGCGGATCGAGCAATTTTCACGGCGACATTCGTCTGGGGAGGGGGCGACATTTCCTCGAAGGGACCCGAAAGTCTGCGAAAGTCACTGGAGGTGCGCATTTTCCTGAATATATTTTGAGAGGGGGATGTGTGCACTCGATCGTATTGAGAAGGGGATAGTTAACCCTCAGAGCAGCGTCTTTGGCTGAAAATTGAGCGAGGGAGGTTGTTGCACCGTAGTATTCCCAGCTACGTACTTCGGTCAGACGGGCACCATCTTTCCATGGGGGTGGGCAAACCCTCAGCGTTCGCTTGTATCCGCCCCTGGGGTAGCACTTTTGAGGAATACACAACATTGCTCATGGTAGCTGCCTATCATAGGTGTAGGTTCTGAAATTTATTAGGAGGGCACAATACATGGAGGCAATGGCCAGGCCCAAATGGATTGGGGGGCACCACATTAAAACCCAATTTTAGAAGTTGAAATTATTGGAACTGCACATCCATCACGGGGAGGGAGGCAAGTGCCCTCCCAGGCACAGCTCCGACCGTAAGTCATCCAAGGTACATTAGGAATATAGTCGGCATTTGGAAAACAAACATTAGCACACTTCATGTTTGTCCAGAAATACTCATCACGACACATCTCAGCAACACAATCTGACTTTTCGAAATGCGCCACACATGGATTCCTACACGGGAATGCTTATATTTTTTTAAGGAGGTCTCTCTTTAATTTTTCATCATATATGCCTATTCTCGGTTTTCTCGACCGGAAATTTATCCCCACCTGCTTCGCTGCATATAGGGACATAGTAAATACCCATCCCACAAAATGGGCATTGACATATTACGCACGAACTGTTAAAAACCAGCATCAACAACCCCTCAACACACAATCCAAGGGTTATCGGGCCACAGATTGCTGCCTTTCGTGTCATGCCCGCCTGGACTGCTATTTGGTGGGAGAATCTTCGCGATGTCTCCCATTGGTGACATTACACCTTACCGACACTTTCTACCTCGCAGGTGATCGAAATTGCAACCTCATCGACACGGCTAATAGCCCCAGCAAAACACACCTTCTTAAGTTCATACACAACTATTCACTTACCGTGACAGGGAAGCGCCCTACATTCGCCACAGGCTCTTTATTGTACGTCATCATAACAAACTCGCTCGTCTCTGTCGACAGAACCAGAGCGAGTTTCTGCCACTACAGTCCTCACAAATTTATCATATGCTCGATCAAAGTAAACAGTATTACCCCAGTTAACACCGGGGTTACGTCACGTTCTTTCGGACGAGTGGGTACCTCGGAACTGACCCTTGACCTTGGTGAGATCGACTGGGACTAAGCCACTGGTCGCATCTCAGTAACTCATAAATAGGACACCCTGCTGATATTCCTGACACCCATCCTTGACGAGGAACTGCCACTCAGAAACATCAAAATTCTGAACCCAACAGTAACGAATGTTAACGAAGCAAACAAACAGCTCATGTATCGGCGAAATATAGCTTCGCACTTGCGAGATATATGCATACAAATACACACATACAAAGTACTTAACAGACAAGTTCGCTCAGCTATTAGAGCTGACTGTACGGACGAGATCAGCGGAAAGATAGCTCAGAAAGGCCCATCAGCTGCGAGGGGTGCTATCAAGCCCATCATCGACACCAAAAAGGCTGTCACAGAGTTCAACCTCAGATCCTACCTGAGCAGCTACAGCAATACTGTGTTAGTGTTGGACCTAAAGTATCAGCAGAGGTCAACCGCCACGCAAACATGCCTGAACACACACCTCCCAGTTATCGGCTATCTCGCGCATCTCTACCAGCTCCTGTATAATACACCCATATCCCTCGAACAGCTAACCAAAATTGTCATGGACATGAAAACACAGGTGCTTGCGGACCAGACGGGATCTGTAGTAATGCTACAACACAAATTGCTCTTTTCATCTGAGAAGTGCTGCTCGACATCATAAACACATTCCTGACTAAAACTGATATCCCCACCAATTTAAACAATCAATAGTAATTCCCATTCACAAATCATGAGATCCTTCGGATTCCTCTAATCTTAGGCCAATCTCACTTGTTTCGCTTATTG
This sequence comes from Imbricaverruca yamaguchii, assembly GCA_034440575.1. Classification (NCBI taxonomy): domain Eukaryota; kingdom Metazoa; phylum Arthropoda; class Thecostraca; family Neoverrucidae; genus Imbricaverruca; species Imbricaverruca yamaguchii. Next base: position 146,142 of record JAOTOL010001223.1, read on the forward strand.
TCAAAATCACAGAGAGGGTAGTGCAGAAGCAACTTTATCACTACCTGAACGCAAACCACCTACTGGCCAAAATAGCACGGCTTCAGACCGGAAACCACTTTCATCTTAGTCACGGACAAAGTACTAGCAACAATGGACGGATGTACCTCTCTTTTGCATTCTGAACCTCAATAAATGTTTCGACATAATAAACCACACCAAACTGCTCACTAAACTTTAACTCCACCGAATCGATTCGGTTTAGGGAATATCTGGAAGGTCACACGCAGGCTGTCGGCGTCTCAGATCAACACGGGGACAGGCATCTCTTCTCCCTTATCCCAAACAACATAAGCGTTTTCAAGGCTTATCTCTTTGTCCACTCTTTTATTGCATCTATTCGAACGACCTCAGCCTGCACGTCCCGGTACCAGACGCCACCCAGTTCGCAGGCGACACCCAGGTCCTCATCTTCGGTCGCGAATCTGATCTCCCAAGTCTGACAAGTCAGATGGAGACATGTCTGAACCAATTATATGACTACTTCTTGGATGACGATTTGAAGGTAAACCTGACCAAAACTCGGCTTCTCACGTTCGGATCGCGTCAAATTGTTTGCTGTATTACTCCGATACGAGTGTGCTTTAGGGATACCGTGATAAATGAGTCACTCGTGAAGGAACCTTGGGGTGACAGTTGATCCCCCACATGTCGTAGGATTCCCATGCAGCTGTTGTGGTACGCAAATGCGCTGGATTCCTTTTGGCCTTGAGCCGTCTGCGCCACCATTTGTCCACCAGTACCATCTTCACTATAGGCAATAGCCTAGTTATATCCGATATCTGCTACTGCATCTCAACACGTGTGGATTGAACGCTCGGACAACTTTCAAATAACATCCATACCCACTCAAAGTGGTGTGTGCCGTGCACACCCACCTAGCACAAATATCACCCCATCTACCACAAATCAGATCTCAAAAACAAGATTATCCTGTTTAAAAAATTTGCCCACCATACTGTTAACCCGTCCCCTCTCGGGGGAGGGGGGTCTTCAACCGCCCCCTCAGGTTTTTTTCGCGGAGAGTGGACGAACGGCGCACGGCAACTCGCCAAAATTTGGCATACTTTTCGCACATCAATTTGACATGCTGTTTCAAAATTTTGAAGTCAGGTCATTTAGGGTCAACGAGTTAGTCAAGGTCAAGTGAGGTCACCTCCAGAAAAGTTAAACCAATCGTCTCGCTTTCACGGATACAGATATGTTAATAAAACTTTCAGCGTTTCCTTATCTTTAGGGATGCAACAAAACGTACCAGTGGATTTTTTTTCGCTTTTGACTACATATAAATTTTGCGTATTTGCCAAATTGCAGTTCAAATAGAGAATTCTGGCTAAAGTAAGCATGTTTTTATTAGCGAAAGTTGACTTCCAACAACGTTTCTCGCTCTGCTCTACCCATTGGGAAAGGAAAATCAAAGAAAATTTGAAAACTCAAAAAAAATTAATTAAAAAAAATTAAAATTGGTGGGTGGGGGCGGCAAAAAAAATGAAAGCCCTGGTGGATTTCGCTCTTCTCTTCTCATTCACAATACATTTGTTTTCTTCATATATCCCCCAAAATGAACTCCCCAGAGCAAAAAACAATGCAAGACGTGAAAAGTCGTGAATATCTAGCCCCCTGGTGACGTCACTTTCGGGGGAAATTGTTTTCGGGGGTGGGCCCGGACCCTACTCTTCGAGCGCTTTCCGATGACACCTCTTTCGTTTTCGTGTGATGCTTAGTTTGGATTGTAGAAGGCGGGGTTTACTAACCGCAACCCCCCCCCCTCCCGAGACAGGGTGTGAGGATCGGACCGAAAAGACGGCGCGGGTTAAATACATTCAATGAGGAACTGCCCATAACATCAATAGTCAGCCCATTCCACTGATCAACAACCATTTGATTGAATACCTGTTGTCGCTTAACCCTCGCCGGCTTTCCGGTCATATCCTCACACCCCGTCTCGAGGGGAGGGGGTTGATAGGAACCTCCTCTAATCTCAAAACTAAGCGTCGTACGAAAACGAAAGAGGTGTTACCGGAAAACGGAAAGCTGCATGTTCGCACATAATACTCCAAGTGGGGTCGCACATATACTAAATACAGCCTTTCATGTCTTCCTTGCTCTTATATCTCGCAATTCTTTAATGAGTCCCACCATTCTGAGTGCCTTGTTCCTAGTTGAGATACCTTATTTTTCTGTTTTAAGGTCTTTTGAAACCACCACAACTAAGTCTCCTTCCTTTTCAATGACATCCAGTTATCCTCCTCCCATTGTATATCTGAAAGTCTCATCTCTAAGCTATTCGTGTGACATTAGGTAGGGAATGGAGCAGATCATGTCATAACTAGCAGTAGTGGATCAGAAGACGAATGGACTATGTCCAGGAATGCGTATGTTACAAGTAGCGATAAAACGCCATTCGATAAGTCTAAGAAAATCAAATGGAACGTACATAGTGGGGACCACAAGTCTGGTTAGCTAGTTTTGTCTATCAGATTGTTTTATACGGTTTTAGTCATGGTTAAAACGAGCTGGACAAAACTAGTGTTGCCCGCATGTGACGCGAAAGTGAACAAAGTTCAAAGTACGGTAATTTGCGACTTGTGCGAATTGAACAAAGATGGCATGCATTAATCCATCTGGGATTACCACATCTAGTATATTATCTGTGCTGCATCCATCCATAACAAATACAGCACGCATACACGACACGCACACTTGCACGCGCGCGTACATGCATGAGTGCGTGCGCGCACGTGTGTGTGTGTGTGTGTGGGGGGGTCATGTGTGTGTGGGTGGGGAGGGTCATGTACATGTATATGCATGAAGTAATGTATAATCTTCACTGTTTTTCACTGTTTTCGCTTACTACGAATGCAGCTTTTTCCGTAGGCTGAAACAAAATTAATTTCAGCTTTGAAGCATTTCAGCATTTCGAAATTTAGCAAAATTTCAAGCGGTCGCTCTTCATTATTATCAAACGCATGCTTTGTGCATCACGACCAGCAATGTCGGTGTCCTGTGCTAAGGAGAACTGGAGTTTGAAAAAGTGGTACGGGGAAACAGCCGGAGGTCGATCTTTGGCATGTTCTTCTTATTTTATCCCGGAAGCGATACAGCATGCAAGAAGGAACAACAGTTGTAATACTAGCAAGAATCGTTTCGTAGCCATTTTTGGGCAAATCACCATAGGAAGTAGAGCTACTACAGCAAGGGGAGTCTTACTGGCACTTGCGTAAAAGTGTCTAACACCAGACTGAGCAAAGCCATTCAAGTGATATACTGCGGACATATAATACGCTGCAACAGCAAATACACGTCGGCAGAGACACGTGTGCTTACTCGGCCGAAGCCGCGATCGCCGCTGCTCGTGCTTGCCGCCAGGTGGCATCAGGTGTTTATTTATGCGTCCGCCCTCACCGGAGCGGCTGCAACTGCGGCACGGACGTCTCAAGCTGGCCGGTCGTCAGGTGGTGAGGGCGAGGCCGCATGGCACCTCCGCCTCCGGAGATGCGCCGCGGCCGCAGGCACACCGGCCGATGTCGGCACGCCGATAGTTCCGCCTCCGCGGCGCGTGCCGCCGGCCGGCCCGACCCGACTGGCGGCGACAAATATCGTCCGGTGACGTCACTGGCCGCCAACCGCCGGAAATATCGTTCGATCGAGGGCCGGCGGAAGAATTCGGGTCGCGTGGAGCAGCGAAGCGCCGGACCGGCGGGTCGGGGTCGTGTGGAGAGAGAGAGAGAGCCCGCCGGCGGCCGCGGCACCTGCCGATCTCTGGCCCGCAGGCGCCGGACCGGCGGGTCGGGGGTCGTGTGGAGAGAGAGAGCCCGCCGGCGTCCGCGGCACCTGCCGATCTCTGGCCCGCAGGCGCCGGACCGGTGGGTCGGGGGTCGTGTGGAGAGAGCCCGCCGGCGGCCGCGGCACCTGCCGATCTCTGGCCCGCAGGCGCCGGACCGGCGGGTCGGGGTGGTGTGGAGAGAGAGCCCGCCGGTGGCCGCGGCACCTGCCGATCTCTGGCCCGCAGGCGCCGGGCCGGCGCTAGCTTGTGACCTCTGCTCTTCCGATGAAGGGATTCACTTCGCCCCCACCCCGGGCCGGGTCACAGGGGTGGCGGCGCCGCGGCCGTCTAACTATAGCCGGCGCTGTTTATGTGACAGTTTCGCACGGGACCGGTGCGCGGCGCTGCACAGGCGTGGCTCCTGTTGCCGGCCGACAGGGCCCGGCCATGTGCGCCCGATCACAGCCCCTCTGTTGTCTGCCGCACCGTGGATGACGCCGGGAAGCAGTCGCCGTCGGAAGGGCTTCGTCATCACGCTTGACCACGGCGTGGCACAGCCGCCTTCTGTGTCGAAATCTGCGATATCGAATGGCTCGGGAAGGCAGTGTTTACCTGCCAAGTCTGGAGTGGAAAATTCTGCATGAAGTGCTGGAATGCCGTAAAGCCAGCTGGGCACTTTCCGTCCTAATTATTTTCGGACGACGTGCATTGACGTGCTTCTGATGTCAACATGCGGAGAAGAAGACGGCGAAGACTCAACTCTCATAGTGCATCTGCACCACCAGAACCAGACACACACAAGCACTACAGGGTGCGAGCAGATTCCGGACGATCAAAGCATCTGAGACTGATACAGTAAGCACGCTGACCACTGGAGCTCAGTGGAGGCTAAGCTAGCAATATGCATGTTCGCAGTATTTTAGCTCGCCTGTCAACAACTTGAATATCATGTGCGTGGTATGTTATGAGAAATTGGCTCCAATAAGGAGGCGTATGTGAGCACTTGCTGAGTGTCAGCAGCGATTGGAATGACGACATCCCAGTTTGCATCTGACAGCACACGGATCACACACGGATCACACGCGGATCACGGAACACACGGATCACAGGCTGCGGCGGCCGCCGCCCAGTCGAACGCTCTGCCGAAGTGGAGTATTCGACCCAACGTGCCCTCCCTTAGATAGGCCTTCAGGTGGAAGTGTGAGTGTGTGGGGGGGGGGTGTGAGTGGGTGTGTGGGTGTAGGTGTGGGTGTGGGTGTGTGGTCGACGGTATGAGTGTTGGTGTGGTGTGTGTATGGGGGGGGGGCGTGCGATAGAGCCAAGCTGAAAAAGGAATTTCATAGCCCATCAAACTGTCTGAGGGATGTGGATTGAGAATGATTGATGCAATCTTAAGAGGGATAGTGTAGTGGCGCAATCCAGGCATTCATAGGAGGGTGGGCATAATGTGCAGTGAACATGTGTCAATGGATTTCATAATTAAATGCTATTTGTATTCATAGCCACCTGTGCACCTAATGAGACCCACATCTTGCGTGCATTTTCAGTGCTTTGACGACAGCGGCGAAGATGTCCGAAATGCTCTCAAATTCCTCCTGGAAGGGCCATTCGGCCAAATAAAATTCCCAAACATTCTAAGTAATATCACGTAATCCTGTTTGCGATATTGTATACCTTTATGCTTTTGCCTGCGGCTCTTCCCAATGATTACCTATTGGGAACGCCACTGATTTCTCCATGCTGTGTAGCACACAATGCGGGGAGACTACACCTATTCGGTTGTATGTACTAGTGGTACATACAATCGAAAAGCTGAATTCGCAGTGGTACATTGTACCACTGCGAATGCAATCTTATATTTATAATTAGGTTAAAAGGTGGCGTTATGGCCCACGGTCCTGACCTATCATGCCGTTATTTCTTATTCATATTCTAGTTAGACGAAAGCTACATTATTCGAGACCTGATATCCTGCACCCAGATGACGAGCAATTATTGCACAAATAGATTCCTCCATGCACACTGATGCACAGTTCCTAGAACTTGTGCCGTCCTGCATATTTGTTGAGAGATAGCTAGTTAGAGCTCGGCGTGGAAATAAGGAATTACACGCTTCCTGACCTTCGCGTCCGACGAGCCTTCCGGGAGCATTCCCGTAACGTCGAGCCTGGACCCGGCAGCAGTGTCGTTTCTCATCCGGGTCCACGAAGCGGCTGTGTGGCTGTGACAGTGACATGATGCCCCGAGGTGTCGTCCGATCTCGGAGCACGCCATTCTGGAAGTGGCCGCCGGCGGCGCCGGCGATCGTCCCACCTGGGGTCACCGGTGACGAGGGCCGGCGCGCCCGTGTCTTATGATGGGGGCGAGGGCTGGGCTGGGGCGAATCGTGCCGGTGCGCTTGCGTCGCATCCCACCGCAGTAGTGAGTCGGCAGCTCGCCAGCTAGTAAGATGGTGAGCAGCCACGTGCCATGAAGTGAAGCGAACCGCCGCGCTTGCAGGGCTGATCTCCCGAACTCGCAGAACGTCGTTCAGTCTAGCTCCATCTTCATCTGAGCTATGCGCGACAACCTACCACGTCTGCGGAATTGGCCGAGATGGCCAAGATTATGATCAAGATGGCCAAAATTAGCCAAGATGGCCGAGCGCCGATCGCTATGCACCGCTTGACTTTCACGCGCCGGTCGGCACACGCTTGGCCTCCAGACGGTGGCGGTGGGAAGTCCCACCGGCCGGCAGCCTCCCACCGCCCGAGAGCGGGGCGGGGGCGGCACCTGTGCGCGCCGATCGCGATGACGACGGACGAGATAAACTCTCGTCGCATTCGATCCGCTGGCGGCGCGCGCGCGTCGCGTCCGATGAAGCCGCGCTCGCCGACCGCTCGCCGAACGGTGCACAGAGGCGGCCGGGCGGCCAGGTGGAGGTGGCGGCCGCGCCGTCATGATCAGTGAGAGCCCCGCCGACGCTCAGAGCAGCGCACCCAGGTACAGCCGGAACCGCAGTCGCTGTCGACGCGCCGCCTGCGGCTGTGTGTTGTCACAGTGCCAACCGTCCGGTGGTCGGGCAGCCTGTGTGAACGCTGTTTGACTAACTCTGGCTTTAAGTGGTACTCAGGTCACTGGAGCAGGAGTGTGGCTAGGGAGCCGGAGCATCTGGAACCTGGAATATGCTTGATCTGTGGTGCACACTGGTCTCTTCGTATAATTTAGTGCTTTAGATTGCATTGCATTGCATGTTCTTGCAATATATCAGTCCTGAATTGTCCCCATGATCCTTGTTCGACCCACATCCTCTAATATTGCGATCCTGGGCATTAATTTTTCCTTCAAGTTTTATTTAATTTATATTTATATGTATTGCACGATCGATTAACTTATAGGTATTCGCTGCATGCTTTCTCTATTGTAGCTCTGGTCATTATCTATTTGCATTATACACCACCAAGACAATTTCGTTTCTAACATCCTAACACGAATAATGAAATCCGCGTGTATCTTTTACCTACCAAGGCCTATTTGCCAGATTGCTTATCATGCAGCAGGAACTTTCGTCTTACTGGCCATATTATATGCGATCCGTATGATGTGAATCAGGGAACCTGATTAATAAGCTGAATAACATTCCGGTACCTTCTTGGGGAGGGTGATACACCTGAGGTCATCACATGTTGTCTTCGACGCTGTAGCTCTCAAACAAATACTAGGACAGCTTGGTGATCTGCACAGTCTTCCTAGAATTGCCTAGGCTTTATTGTGATACATACAGTCACGGGCAGAGATGCAAGATGCTGAGATAATGACACCATAATGGCATTATTTTTTGGTTCTTCGTATGCTTCTTGTAATGTCAGAAAGCATGTAATGGTCCTCTCAATTGTTGAACTGAGTGCCTATGGAAAACTTGAGCATATGAGTTTTACTTGGCGCCATTGTTCCTTGGTATTCCTCAGTGATTACATTCTTATATCTCAATGTTGTCTTTTGCGTAATCCGCTCAGCATGCTCACAGCCAGTTTTGCCACTATTTTGTCAGACGTACGAATAATTTGCCAGTTCCAACACGTTTCTCTGTCAAGCACTTTGCCATTCGCATTTAATCGACCAGTGCATGTACACCTATTCGAAATAGCCTGGAGTACCACACCTGTACCTAATAACAGTGTTAGATTTCCTTGCTAGTGAGAACATCCGATTTATTTTGCTTACTTGCGTTCTGATTTCTGGTGTAAGCCATGGCTTCCTGTCTTTTGGGAATGTTTACTGTCAGGCTTTTGCAGCTGCATTGAGGGCGGAGGCCGGCTTGTGTGGAGCTGTTGGTCCTTCATCTAGTCGCTGGTTGAAAATCTCCTTTCAATCAATAATGGAAAGTGATGTTAAAAGGTCTTCATCAAGCTTACCGTAAAAAATGTGTCTAGGAGTCAGAAATGATCCACGATTGATGAAAATGCTGGGAGAATGCCACCGTCAATTATGAGGTTCGATTCGAAAGTGATAGTGAGCAAGTTCGGAAGAATTTTGTTTCCTCTGGCGTTATTCTAGTCGGTTCATATATTAGCTGAGTAAGTTGAGATTACATCGTTACAGATATTAGTTCGCTATCAAATTCTACCTACCCCTGTCCCCTCTCAATCTATATTTCTATATCTATCTCTATCCCCATCCCTATCTCTATCTCTATCTCTATCTCTATCTCTATCTATATCTCTATCTCTACCCCTATCTCTATTCTATCTCTATCTCTATCTCTCTCTATCTCTATCTCTATCTATATCTCTATATCTCTATATCTACCTCTGTCTCTATCTTTATCTGTATCTCTATCTCTATCTCTATCTCTATCTACATCTATATTTCAATCCGTCTCCCTCTCTCTATCGCCCCCTCCCTCTCTCTCCCTCTCCTTCATTCTCAAATTTTCTGTGTCCCCTGATTATGCATGTCTCTTCATCTCTTCCCACTCTCCCCATTTTCTCTGTACCTCTTTTATGTTTTCATGTCATGTGGCACAGTTGATTGGCAGTCAGCTGGCATACTACCGGATTCGCTGTAGAACGCCGAACAAAGAAGGTTATTTTGGAAGTCATCTACACCTCTGTATTGTTCGTTTGTGCGACTCCCAGTTACCCGAATATCGACCGTTGACTGAGGGTGCAGTAATTAGTGGCGAAGAACTGAAGTCACAACAACTAGTGGCAGACACGCATCCATAGGTGTCCGTCGCTGGAGCTGGAATATAAACGCCGAGGCTCACATTTTCAACGTAGCGCCAATTTGGATGTGTTGGTGGAGGTAAGGCCGAATTATCTTCAAGAGAAGGCATTAGGAACCAGGGATGCATCTTTTCATCTCCTCACAGGCACATTATTATATCGCATCATTTTGTGTGCACACAAAATTGCAGGACTTATTATTTTCCTTTTGGGATGCTTTTAAGCTTTTTTTTTCTTCCAGTAAGCAGCACATTGCATTTATTCCCCTCGCTCGTGCAGGCAGGTTAATACAATCCTAGATATATTCGCAGCCAACAAAAAACCAACGCAGTCAACGTAGTCAATGACCCGTCGCGTGAGTTGGCTAAGGAAGCATCCACTGCCGATCAAGGTATGAAGTTTTGAAGATGCAAGGTGATATTGCCAATCTCCGTAATAGATATGTTCGATTGCTCACTACCAAATTAGGTTAGATAAGGTTAGGTTAGGTTATGGTGGCCTGTTCAGGACTTCCGTGCAACTTTCTCATCGATAATTTTTTGCTTAGAGCCATATCATTTCCTGCACTCAAAACTTAACATGACATTATCTATCCCAAAATTCCTTCCCGCAATCAAGTATCGAAAACGGAAGAGGACACAAGAACGATATGCCAGGGAAATGGAGTTGTAATGTTGACTTGCAACAATTCTTGAAAAATCGACTTCGTTTTTGGCAGCATTAGACACCCGCCAGCTGTCATGAATCTATGTACCTTTCACCTGCAACTTTGTGCACAGCATATATATTTAATGTTTTGAAGTGAACATTACTTGCTCCCACTAATTAAAGTTCCAAGCTCATGACATGCGGTGAAGTATGTCATAAGCTTGGAACATTGCACACTCCTAACTGCACACTCCTAATGGGATTCAGCTTCAGTCTTGCAGAAGAGGCAGAGCCCTGAAGCGATCTGAGGCGGTCACAAAAAATATATATATATATATATATATATATATATATACGAATGACTCAATTGAACGGAAAACGTCATTTGACAACATGCTCAAAGCGATTAATTAGAAGCAAAGAATGGCATATTTTAGAGTTTAACCATACCGTCAGTTTTGTTACTGCTGCAATTAGCTGGAACTCTTGTGAGCACTAGCTCACTTTACTAACTGTCCGTGATTTTAAAACCTAACTTTTACCAGCAATATCCACAATACTTCTTTTGAACTACCCGTGCTTCTCGTTGGAGCAGAACATATGTGGTGGTTCTTATTACCCATGAACATTATATGCACACAATGAATGGCATTGCGTGAGAAGAAATATACGACCTTCGATATGCCAGGAGGTGCTGAGTTTACATCAAAAGTAACATTAGGGATTATGCTATATTACTCAACGTTTCTGCCGGGGGCATCGTCAGGAGTGACCCTACACTCTTGACGATGGCCCCCGGACGAAACGTTGAGTAATATAGCATAATCCCTAACGTTACTTTTGATGTAAACTCAGCACCTCCTGGTATATCGAAGGGCGTATATTTCTTCTCACGCAATGTCTAAAATCCAGGAGCACTTAAGAGCCACTCTTCGTTGTATTAAACATAATGAATGAATTAGTGAGTGAGCAAGTAAGTGAGAGAGAGTGGTAAGTGAGTGGGTGAGTGAGTGAGAGAGAGAGAGAGAGAGAGAGAGAGGGAGGGAGAGAGAGCGAGGGAGAGCCGCATTGAAAATGCCTTTATTTACTGCTGTCGCTCGGAGGCCTCTAGGCGGGATGCAGCTGCGGCCTTTAACGAGTTTCAGAGAAACACACGACGGTCGGCCGCGAGGCGAAAACATCGGCCACATTAGCGCGACAGCGGGTCAGGCACGTCAGAGTTTGACGGCCGCCTCATCAGAGACCGGTCAGGGACGTCGTAGTCTCATAGTCGCTTCATCCGAGACTGGGTAGCGATGCCAGGGTCGCCTCATCCGATACCGGGTCAGGGGTGTCAGAGTCGCCTCACCCGATGGCCGCCTCACCCGAGACCGCCTTGCGATAACGGGTCAGGAAGGTCAAAATCTGGTGGCCGCGTCATCCGAAACCATCTAAAGCATAAAGTTAGCGCGTTTTAGTATAACTTTTGTTTTTGTCTGCGGTGATTTAATTGACGGAATACAATAAAATGGATGAGATTAATATCAGATCAGGACTGCAATTTTCCGTGAATTTTCTTCTACATTTTTTTGGGGAGTGGCAATGGGTATTGCTTGAGTCCCATTGATTATATACTATATATATATATATATATATATATATATATACATATATATGCATATATATATATATATATACATATATATACATATATACACACATATATATATATATATATATATATATATATATATATATATATATATATATATATATATATATATATATATATATATATATATATATATATATATATATATATATATAGACAATGCTAGATAGCATGGAGTTTGATATCACTCTAGTCTCCCTTCCTTAAATTGTTTTGGTAAAGTCGAACCCCTGCACCATATGCAAATGTATGACGGCTGTTGCTCCAAGTACATGCGACTGTTCGATGTACTGTTCTATCCAGTAGGTGCATTTCAACCGTACGTGGTTTTATGTCCCACAGTGATATTCATTTCAACCGTACGTGCTATTCGCGCCGGTTTGTTTTGCCCCAAATCGGTCTGTTGCTTTTTTATTGTAGCTATGGCTTCCTCATTCAACTTGTATTATCATGATTATAGTCGTGCTCAGTTGCCAACGTGCATGTCACCCTCAAGACGTTCGGGAAGTTCTTTGTTCTGCCATGGGTGTCGCTTTGTAAACCTTTGGGGGGGGGGTGAAATGTGACCACCAAATCCTAAGCTGTGTCTCTCCAACACCAAGCTGTGCCCGTCGAGAATTGAATGAGGGCAATTTGGAGCGCATCCCCTCCCCCACGCCCCCTCCTGCTCAACATCGTTCTTCTAGGGCGGCGCACGCGAAATCCTTAAATGGCCTATTCAATCTACTGTTTCAATATTGACCACAATGTGCTCAATGATATGCTCATCAGATCATGTTCACAAAGTTACGCCTGATCACTGCCTGCACCTCACGTGCATGTGGTGCCATTCTCGTGAAAGCCGATCACCTGAACTCTGTTCTGATCGGTAGAAGCGAGCCGGACGAACCCCAGAGGATCCCCAGAGACTTGCTACCACTGCGCCATTCGATGGCTATCAAGCAATAAAGAATTGTTATTGTCACTCGACGATGTATATTGATGAATTAAATTTGTATGATTCACAGTAACAAAACGAATTCAGAGCGGTCTGATTGAATGAGATTGTACTCAAATATTGATCTGTTTGGCCTAACCTTAAAGGTAGGAAAAGAGTAGACTATTCAATATTCAAGCAACTTTCAAAGTTCATGAATGAAACCACGTCTATCCAATATGCGCATCTGTCTGTCTAAGCTTAGAACGAAGGTTAGCTATGATCAGAGTCAGAAGAGGTTAGACAAATGCGAAACACTGGAGTGGATCAATGTATTTGTTGGCAGATTTGGACGAGTTCGGAGATTTGATCCTGTCAGCAATTTTCTATTTGCCGGGTTGTTGTCTCGCTGTTCTCGCTGAATCGGAACAGTGTTTTCCAATATTTCCACCCAGTGAGCCAAATTAGCTCCATCATGTCTTTATCGGTTGCTCAGACAGCGCTTAAGCGGTAAAATACCAGCGAATGCATTATTAATCAAAACACTCAGGGGCAGAAAACAATGCGTGGATTTCCACCAGAAAACAAATCGTGGATGCCCATTAAAAATATGCAGGAAACAACCAACCCTAGTCGGTTGATCACCTCATTCTGCAATTAAGCTGGTCACGGGAGTACAAATTCCCTATGCTTCTAATGCACACCTGACCGGGCCCATGAACCAGGGTTCAGAGGAAACAGCACCCTCCCCAGCTTTGGCCGAGCCTAGCATTGACCACATGAGGGTTGCACATAGAAAATATACTTAAAATTGCCCGCACCCACCACCGAACATGAGACAGATTCCATGTCACTGACACCTGACACTTCACATCCGACGAAGTTCAGCTGTGTACCGTAGCGCGCTTGTCTCCTGTGGTGGAAGCAGCACACCGGCGCCGGACACGACTGTTACGTCTCACGCCCGTGTCGCGGGCAGCTGTTGGATAGACACGGATGTTGGATACGTATGCGACGCGATCCGTCTTGCGCGAGGTGACGCAGATCAATGGCACGTCAGCTGACCCGGCGTGGCGGCCTGCTCTCGCCACCACACACGGGCACCGGCGCACCCCCGCCTAATGTCTTATCCCTAATGAATCTGCTCACTTTCTTCTTGTTATTTATCTGGTTTCCGATTGGCAAGAGCCGACTGCCAAGCGCTGCCGATTGGTCGGCGGTGCCGTGAGGTGGCCGGTCATTGGCGGTGCCCTTTGCCGACAGGGAGCGCGAGCCCGACTCGGGACCGGACGACGGCGCGCCGGCAGCGGCTCGCGGACCGGCGCTCAAGCGCGACCGTCGGCTGCCCAGTCTGCGGCTGGCCAACGGCCGGCTATCGGTCACAGGCGTAGCGGCTACTGGCGTAGCGGCCAGCGGCGTAGCAGCCGGCGGCGTAGCGGCCGGCGCGGCGGGGGCGTGCGACCAGCAGGATGCGGCGCTGGCGGCGCGCCCGGCCGGCTCCAGCGGCGGCAGCGGCGTGGCGTACGGCCCGACCGCCGACCCGCTGGTGACGGCCGCCGACGACGGCGACCTCATCAGCAACTTCATCTCGCTAGAGATGAACTACCGCGAGAAGACCGTGCGCGTGCAGAGCCTGACCGACGAGGGCAGTCTGTACGGCACGCCGCGCGAGGAGGTGCTGCAGCAGCTGTCGCCGCCGACCGCCGAGCCGGCGGCGGCCGCCCACGGCGAGCACAAGCAGGGCTTCATCCGCAACCAGCTGCAGAACCTCTTCCAGCCGACCGACAACAAGCTGGCCATGAAGCTGTTCGGCTCGAAAAAGGCGCTCATGAAGGAGCGGATACGGCAGAAGGCGGCCGGCCACTGGATCATCCACCCCTGCTCCAACTTCAGGTGGGTGTCTTGGGCGTGCGCGTGACGTGACGTGACGCGTTGGCGATGTCGCGTGCGTGGTGGCGGGGGGAGCAGTGGTGCTGGTGCACGACCGTGACGGCTTCGGCGTGTCTGACTTCATCTGAACTATGCCCGATCACGAGTCCACCAGCGTCAGCGTGTCACCGACTCTGGCCAGACCGACTTGCGACCCAGCCCCACCCCTGCACTAGCCAGTGAGGTCGGCTTGTGGCCCAGCCCCCGTATTAACTAGCAGGGTCGGCCGGTGGTCCAGTCGCACTTGTAGTTAGAGTCACTTGGCGATTCAGTCTTCTCGGAAATGAAGATAACCGGGTCAAAGCTAGATTGCCTATAGGCCAGTCACCAATGCCCTGCACTTTGCCTGATATCGTTGCATGGACTAGCAGATCGTCGTTCGCAATGACATAATTTATGTTGGGAAGTGTCCGACACTCGGCATCGCGGCTACCCGAAGCGCATCCAGCCTCCCGCAACCACATAGGACAACGCTCGCTCCTTGCCGTCCGCTGCATTTGCCAATGCCCGTTCGTCCGCTGCCTTTGCTAATGAGAACGCGCCTGATCACGAAGTGGAGTTCGGGATGTAGTTCGCTAATCCATTGCGGCCGGCTGCCCGCCGAACGTGTTCGCCCCGCAGTCAACTTTCTGAGTTCGGCCATTCATGAGCTGAACTATGCATAATTCCTGAGCGTAACCCGTCCGACGTCCATCATCAATTGGCATTTCGGACATCGACCGCCTCTCATTGCATTCTCATAAAATACTTGTCCACATTTTGTCATAAGCTCTTCATGTGCATCATGCTGATGAACCTGTCGACGTCGTGAGCGGTCCCGGCACCGACACCGGCGGCGACGTCAGACGACTTTGATGGAAAGATAGGCATGCTTTGCTGGTGCCAGACATCAATTCGAGCATAGTCCATTTTTATGTAAAACTCCAGAAAAAACTTTCAGCCTATCATGCAGCCACGAACGATGCTATCAGCTGAGCCAATCCGCATGCGGTCACAACCCTTCCATGGCTTCCACCCATCGCCCTGGCCGCCGGGCTACCTCATGTCCCAGTTCCGGTTGCGCTCAATGGCGACCGCGGATCGTGTCGACTTCTAATCGCTGCCCTCAATTGCTTAGCGCCGGCCAATATTTGAACTGAAGCTGTAAGTGGTCCAACATTTCACTTCGCGTAAATGGTTGCCGTTAAATGAATGCAAACAATTCGGGTACTTGAGCGACCTGACGGCTCCTGGCCGCCCCAGGGACGGCTTCTGGCTGTAGTCAGACGGGCGGCTCCAGTGAGGTCGTGGCGACTGTTTGCAGCATTCGCCGTGTACGGCGGCTAGATTCAAGCATCGACATTCTTTGTAGTGCCCGGGAACCTATTGGAGTGGATGCGTCGCCAGAAGTTGTAGACACATCATTGCGCTACTTTGTGGCTTGCTATGCAAAATGGACAAGAGCAGCTCTGGGTGCCAGGTCAAAAGTGAGCAATTGGGCATCTTGTCATGGACGAAATGGCAATACCGAGCAAAATAGGTATGGATGGGAGGTCAAGCAGTAGTCTATGCGCTCACGTGCGTGGGAAGCAAATGACGCATGGCATCAAAGCGAGGAAGAAGCACAATGTTCTGGAAAAGCATTTGTGAGAAAAAAAACTCATCCCGCTGAACCGAATCCACATTGAGTAAAACGCTTTACACGTTTTTACTTTTAGGATGGTGTGTGGATGTCATGCAAACAATAAACCCGCACAAGGCTCAATAACGTTTGGGTATAAGCACCAAACTTAGGTTTTTGTGAGACAAAAACCTTAACTTGAACGGTAGTATATGCACCATTTCCCTTGCACTGTGTCAATTTGAAGCATTTCGATATAGCTCTTTCCCTTTTACTGGATCTGACCATCCAAGTCGGATGAAACGATCCAGGTCAGACCAATGATGCAGGTCAAATAAAGTGATGCAAGTTAGATCAAATGATTGCATCGGCCTAGGTCCTGCCGGCCGATAGGACCTAGGTCGACAACTTCGACCGATGACGACGTTTTCTAGCCTGGTCTCAAAACAAAGGAGAGTCCATGATTGGATATGGAGGTGGAGGGATGGGGAAAAGATTAACAAGCTGGAGCACATCATAGCGCATCTTAAAGACAACGTTTAGTCAAGATCAGCATGATCTACAGTGGCATTTCCTCACATGCCTACAAGTTAATCATTTGGGGTGTTCTTTCTTGCAAAAGAATCGTTGTACTTTACTGGAAGAAAAACATCCATGTTTATTCACAGTTATTTCTCTCTGAAATTGACACGCTTCTTTGACGGTTGTGCTGCTTGAGAATGGGCTGCGAGAGTGTCAACTCCTTCATCCCTGTGACTTCCAGCCACATAGCGTATTTTCGTGCTCCTATCTCTTTCGCTACGTCTCCCGGTCATGGTCAGGAAATACAAATGAGTTTTAAAACACAATGTGTAAGCGAACGGCCCGCGACTTTTTTCCATGTGCTAACGGTCCCCTCACATTACTCTCAGTCGGGCTGCTTACTCTCTCTCTCTCCCTCTCTCCTTCTCCCTCTCTCTCTCTCTCGCTCTCTGTCTCCCCTTCACTCTCTATCTGGTTCTTTCTCCTTCTCATCTTCTGTCGCGTCTCATTTCTCTGTCCGTCCCGCGCAATCCTCCAGGCCACTCTCTCTCCCTCTCTTTCTTTCTCTCTACCTGTTCATTTGAGGAGGGATGATTCGGACAGCTGTTGAGAAGCTGCAGCTCTCGGCACATTGATTTAGCCAGCTTCTGCAGCTGCACGATTTCGCCGACTGCTGAATAATTCGCGGCGGCCGAGGTCGTCAGGTGGTCCGAGAGTCACTCCGAGAGGCACACTGAGCCGCTCTGGCCGCCGTCGAGTCGGCATCAGTCGGCGGGACGTCGTGACCGGCACTTTGTCCGGCCGGGCCGCCGGCGGCGCGGAGCCAGTCCCGGCCGGAAGCGGTGCCGCAGCGCGGCCGGCGGCGCCGGCGGCTGGTCGGCCACAGCTGTGAGACGTATGGCCTTCGAGCAGGTGCGGCGGCTCCCTGATTGGAAAAGGCATTCGGATTTTTTTTTCATCCAGAACTTCTGGATAGAAAAGTTGCCCTTCTGGGTCCTTCTGAGCGCCTTTGCGGAACGATAGGGTGCAGCCCTCCTCCGCGCTGAAAAAATCCTCAATGGCAGTACTCATTGGCGCTCCTTCGGGAAATATCACGCGTTCGGCAAAAAAACACACCCGTCCAAAGAAGAATACACCCAAAATCATAATTCCCGGATGCGCCACTGTGTTAGAGCTGAGTGAGCGCTGTCGGCTCGGATGAAAGACAGAGTGTCGTTGCGTCAGAAGCGACGAGGCGTCGCCGTCTCAGAAGTAAGAGGACGTCGCCTGGCACGTGCCATCCGGCCGTTCCGGTCGGTCGATCCGGCCGAATAGCATCGGGTCCGTCTCGACGGTCGTCGACCGGCGACACGCTGTGACGTCACGCCCGTCTTCCACGCGCGTCCGTGGCCTCACGAGCTGCGCCGATCCATGTGTACGTGCGCATATACGCCGAAGTGGCTACGCGCATAGCAGGGGTTCGGCATGACGCTGCCGGGAACGGACGCTGAGTCGGTCTGCCGCACAGACGGCTTTGCTAGGCTGGAGGAGGGCTGGTAAATCCTCCACCTGTTCAATGCATTGGCCATTCTAGAGTCGCAATAACTACATATGTCCACGCATGCGAGTCCTCATCCTACTCAGTTCAGTTCAATTACATGTATTAATGGGAGGCTTCCAAGAAAGAATAGCCAGCCGTAGATCACGCAGCTATGTCGTCATGCCACGTGGTACACGCTCCCTGAAGCTGGGCGGTCAATATAAGTCAGATGGGCAGTGCCGCACTGGGCGGTTGTATAGATTATGAACTACGTGGAATATTTGAGAAAGAAGGGCCGTGGCCAAGGTGGCACCAATGATAATTGGCCAGTCCATCATGGCGCATTTATGCTTCGGATATCTACAATATATTCGACAGACGAACCCGATTTAGACAAGACTGTCGTTAGCTTCGGCTGAATAAGTTCGCTTTTCAATGCACATATGCTGACATTGGAGACACCAATTCGACAAGGGGTCTGCTCTGCCGTATATGAAACATACATTCCAAAATTAAATGCATCGTAGCGATCCAACGAAATCAGATGTGCTTCTTTCCGAAATGCTCGCACTTCCTCAAAGGCTGAACACCATACGGTACATGTCTCAACCGGCTGCCAAGAGCGTGCAATTGCGGGCGGTGCACAGGCTGTCTGTACTGTGCGCAATCCGGTGCCTGCGGCAGGGCAGACCCATGGTCCGTCTCTCGCCCTCAGTCGTCCAGTGCCCTTAATGTTCAGCTCGCCACTCGATCTCAAATAGACTCGGTGGAAGCCGCCCTTTTCCGAAGTTATGGAAAATGCTGGCCATTAACCCGTCTCTGACAGATGACTGGTTGACCGAAAGTGTAAAATAAAATAGAAACACTTCATTAATTTTCCTTGTGACATGCAACCAGCTGATTTTTGCAAATATGCTCTATCTCAATGCATGCGAAATGTCGAGAGGGTGACAGCCATCGGTCCTCGGATCGACAGGCCGGCGAGATGCGCTCAATAGGCAAGGGTCGGTCCTCGGATCGACAGGCCGGCGAGATGCGCTCAATAGGCAAGGGTCGGTCCTCGGATCGACAGGCCGGCGAGATGCGCTCAATAGGCAAGGGTCGGTCCTCGGATTGACAGGCCGGCGAGATGCTCTCAATAGACAAGGGTCGGTCCTTGGATCGACAGGCCGGCGAGATGCGCTCAATAGGCAAGGGTCGGTCCTCGGATCGACAGGCCGGCGAGATGCGCTCAATATACAAGGGTTGGTCCTCGGATTGACAGGCCGGCGAGATGCGCTCAATAGGCAAGGGTCGGTCCTCGGATCGGCAGGCCGGCGAGATGCGCTCAATAGACAAGGGTCGGTCCTCGGATTGACAGGCCGGCGAGATGCGCTCAATAGGCAAGGGTCGGTCCTCGGATCGACAGGCCGGCGAGATGCGCTCAATAGGCAAGGGTCGGTCCTCGGATTGACAGGCCGGCGAGATGCTCTCAACAGGCAAGGGTAAAACACTAAGAATAACCAATGGTAATAAGTAGATTATTAGACAAAATGGCCCTGGCATAGAATTTGTCAAAAGTTTCACCGTATTCCTTGCTTCATATGCTAAGCTGTTGAAGCAAATTCTAAGAAAGCTGAGGATGTATTTCTGGTGTGAAGTTCTTTTGCTTTATCAGTTATCATAACATACGCTGTTAAGTGTTCTTGGTACAGCGGTAGACAACACCAACAATCAAGAATTTCATGAAGCACAAAGGATTCTAATATTCTTGAAAACATCATAGCATGATCAACAAACAGATCACTTAGTTCAGCATGTTTACCAGAGGTGACGAAAGAAGGATGGGGTGGCCACAAATTTAGAATCTGACATGGTCTGAAAAACGAGGCCATATCTCACTGGGACGTGGTGTAAAAATTAAGCGGTGGAAATAGTTCAGGTGGCATCAAAACAAGCGTAAGTGCGAGAGTATTTGCTGGGTGTAGTAAATGCACCTTTTTATGAAATGCATCCTTGTCAGAACTTATCGCAGCTTACAAATTGCGTGCTATATCCCGGTATAAAACGAAACTCTCTACTTAGTTTTATTGACTTTAATGAGCCTTTTTGCTATCACAGCTTCCAGACCCGATAATCCCATTTTGCAGCGTATATGTCACGCATTAACACCGCACATCAGACAGAGAGAACCATAACTTTATGTTTGATTGCAAGCCATGCGCTGGTGGTGGTGGTTATTGGTTTTACGACACGTCGACCATTGAATCATGTAGCGTCGCCAATCTCTCACGCCGATTGGTCGCGGGCGAAGAGTAGCTACAGGTGAGACTCGAACCCACAATCTTTCGACTGTGAGACGGGAAACTTACCCCTAGACCACTCGTCCCCCAAGCCATGTGGGCATATAAGAACACGAACTGGCCGATGCAGCGGCAAATCCTGCCGCACATTCTCCGTGCTAACGATCACTTCCGCTTCCTGACAGTCACTTCTACCCAGCCATTCAAGGTGTTTCTTCATGATCTGGCTATCTAGCTGGAATGCCCTTGCTAGTAGCACGCCGAAGGCACTAAGCATCACGTCGCGATCGCGGAGGAATAGGCGTGAAGAAGCCAGCCTGAGCTGCTTGCGCATCACGCACACTTATGCCACCTTTTGTGTGACAATAAAAGACCCATGTGTACTAGATGTGGCGCACCTATAGCAGGACATTATAACATGTTCCTCTACACAAGCATTTCAAATGAGTGCCGACGCCCTTCGGGAGAGCGCGGATGACATCACTTGCTGGTGGCATATTGGGCGACAATTCACGCATTGCGCTATCCGGCAATGTTCTCCGCCCCTTCAAAGATGTGACCTTTCACGTGGTCTATGGTTCTTTCTGATTGATTTTACACTTAGATGAGATATATGTGGATTTGAATATTGCAGGTGTCTAGCGGCACAAAATGACGTTGGCAGTCGACGTGTGCCTTTAAGCTGTAACAAACAAACATGTAGTCCGAAGAGTGACGAACACTTGTAATTGCCAGCATACTGTATTCGAGAAAAAAAATGTTACATGAGAAATGCACAAAAAGGCACTGCTATACATTTGCCATCCGGTAGTGTCCAATATTCCGCATTGAATCCATAGAACACGCGGAAGCCACATACAAGACAGTCATAAGCAAACAATCGGATATCGACCAGACGTGGACAAAGGATCAGACGCAAGCATGTAAGGCTTCTGTGACTTCACTCCAGGGGGATGGGAGAGATGACGGATCGATAAATGGTGAGGAATGCTATGGCAGAGAAAGAGGGACAGGCACGATCAGCTCAAGCCAGATGTACAGGAAGCGGGAAGGTGCTCGCAGGGGCGGATCCAAAGGCCTGGCTTGGGGGCCGAATATGAAAATATCCGAGTTAGAAAAACTCATCAGATGTGAGCAGCTGACAGCCAACGTGTGTGCTCAAACAATAGTCATGTCTTATTGTTCTTAACAAAGTTGTTAGACCTTTAGAGCGGCATAGATTGGGGCGGGGAGTGGATCAGCTCCCGGTCAGTGGGATAGTGGTGGCTCGTAGCACAGTTAGAGGGTGCGAAAGCGCGATATGTCGTAAAGAAATTACATCAAAATCAATGGAGTGGATCCAGTAACGCCTGGAGCGATGGAGAATGAGATGCCCATCAGAAGGGCATGTACAAGACGACGTCCAGATGGATGGGAATGAGATAACGTCCAAAGAGAAAAGGACGAGATAACGTCCAGAAAGATGGCGGATCAGATGACGTCCAGAGGGATGGTGGAGAGATAACGTCCAGAGAGATGGCGACGATACTTCATGCTAGAGGACAGGATGACCTCCAGACAGATGGTGGATCGTATGTCGTTCAGAGGGATGGGGACGAGACATAGTGCTGGTGGATAGGATGACTTCTGGACAGATGGTAGATCAGATGACGACCAAATTGACGGACAGCAGTCGGTGGGGATAATGGCCGAGTGTCGTGTCGACTGATCGAGGCCGAGATGACTATGCCCGACGGCCAAGTGGTAATCAATACCTTCCGATAGGCCAGAGCCATCCGACCAATGTGGCTGGCCACAGTTCATCCCACCAGCACGCTCTCCACTAACTGGTTATGTGGGTAGATACACACACACACACACACACACACACACACACACACACACACACACACACACACACACACACACACACACACACACACACACACACACACACACACACACACACACACGCACACACACACACACACACACACACACACACGCACACACACACACACACACACACACACACACACACACACACACACACACACACACACACACACACACACACACACACACACACCCCACACACACACACACATATATATATATATATATATATATATATATATATATATATATATATATATATATATATATATATATATATATATATATATATATGTGTGTGTGTGTGTGTGTGTGTGTGTGTGCGTATATGTATGGATAGGGCAGACGTATCACATATAAATTGATCATCGAAAGATATAGACTTTTCTTTGGGAGAAGGAGAGGAGCGAGTGATGGGGATGGGGGGAGAGGGAGGAGGAAGGAGAGAGGAGGAGAGAGAGAGAGGGAGGAGAGAGAGAGGAGAGAAGAAGTCAGGCAGAAGTTAGAGAGAGAGAGAGAGAGAGAGAGAGAGAGGAGGAAAGGCCTGGTGCGAAATCCCAGTCTCGCGACTGAACCGTTCCGACTTTTTCTGACTAACAGTGATCGATGAGCCATGTCCAATTGTAGGATTGCCTGTGACCTGATCGAGCTGCAGCTGCCGTTCGTCTATGTATGGCTGGCTTTTGGACAGCCGTTCGCCGAGGCATGGACTATGCATGGCGCTACGCCGTCTGTGCTGGTTACCATGAGTAGTTTCTCGGAAATTATACGTTCGGTGTTCGTGCGGTACGTTCGTTCTCACCATTTTGCTATTACTTTTAATCTGCACCGAAATTTCATGGAATGGCCTGAACCGTTAGTATCAGGCAGGTATAGTCCACTGGTCAGACAGCATTTTTTTCATTATATGTCACGGCTGTAGGTCAATTGCGGTCGGAAATGTGGAGAATGTGCGACAGTTTCCCCACAGTGCAAGCTACAGCTAAGTTGACAGTTGCCTCACAGTACATGCTACAGCTAAGTTGACACTTGCCCTACTGTACATGCTACAACTAAATTAACGGTTACTCCACAGTACATTCTACAGCTAGGTTGACAATTGCCCCACGGTACATGCGACAGCTAAGTTGACAGTTACCCCACAGTGCATTCTACAACTAAGTTGACAGTTATCCCACAGTACATTCTAGTGCTGAGTTGCTCTTTTTCCAAAGATTATCATCTCTGGAACAGAATAGACGTAATAAAGCAGCTTTGGTTTTGTTGCGTACAACGACACGAACTGTTCGTATCGTTGTTGTGAGAGTTGTAGGTTATAGTTTAAAAAATAATGCCCTTCAGAGCAGAGATGGAAGTGGATTAATTTTAGCGTATTTTAATCTTCCAAGCGCAGATATATTAATGGATGAGGACCCTCACGTTGGAAATTCAAAGGAGTTTAACACTCGCACGTCCGGCGGTCCGCGCCAACTTCGCATGTCCGGGGGGGGGCAGATGTCTGCCCCCCTAAGATCTCCGGAACTATGCTAGCTAGCGACAACCGGAGAACGGCGTTGGATAGCTGGTGATGGGCTCTATCGAAAGTGTTTCAGTAATTTTTTGCTCAGGTCAACATTCAGGTCACTGGGCCATCATAGGTCAAATTCGACCAGATCAGGTGGGACTCAGATATTGACACATATCTCAGAACCTGTAACAGATAGAAACAAATGGCGAACGCTATTCGACAGTCCTTGAAATGCGCTATCAACAATAGGCGGTATAATTTAAGGTCAGGTCAACCGAAACTCAGGTCAAGGGCATGAAGTCATGACCTCAGGTCAAGGCCTAGGGAGGTCATGTAGGGTATCAATCGACACGTCTTGACGACACAAGCACAATGACGGTAATTTCAGCCTTCCAGCTCAATGCAGTGCGATGTAATGAGCATAAATGTGCAGTTATCTCAGGTGACGTCAGAGACCTTGGTGAGGTCACTGAGCAAAAATGTAAGCGGTAACATTGAGCATAGCTTCCATCTACATGCCACAACTGTTGCGAGATCATTCCGAGCGCAAATATGTAACTAGGAAACATTTGTATATTTTACCATAGCCTATAATGGGGAAGCCATGGCAGCGACCTGACCTAAGGTCAATGCTACGAAAAAAAACCCGATATGCATATTATGGTCCCTGATGAGACCATGGCATACTATAAGTTTGAAATCAATCGCCCAATTATTGTGAAAGTTACGCCGCCTAGAACTCCGAGTGTAGTTGGGTCACTTCGCCTGACCTGGTAACCTGATCTGAGAGGACCCAGGATTAAAAATGTATGAGGATATGCGGAAAATACCAATGAACAGCTATGCCAAGTTTGGCCTTGCTAACCCTATTAGTTTGGCGGAAAATGAGGAAAAACCGGAGGGGGGCAGATATCTGCCCCCCCGGACGTGCGTGGGTTAAGTGGATTGGTGGATTGGGTTTGTTCCGCTGTCTATGTGATTCAACTGGATCTGGACAGTGGGATGGTTGGTTTCGCTATGGTACGACGTGATCATAGAAGCCGATCACAGGTATCTGGGCTTCATAAGCAATTAAGTAAAAATTGTTATTTAAGCCTCTCTCTCTCTCTCTTGTTATCTGGATGCAGATTTATCTTGCTGTCTGCTCAGCTTTATATTCATTTAAATATTGACCATCGCGCGGCAATATTTTTGTTTTCTTCAGCAATGACATCAGCTCATAACTAACCAAGGTAATGAACATATCCTAAACTAAACCATAGATATCTAAAGTGAAGTCATCTTGTTGATAGAGCCCCTGTCGTCACGCCGGGCATACGGTGATCAATTTTCACATCGATTATCACTAAGACATGAGGTGATTTGAACTTCAACAATACGCTCTATGTGCTTCATGGCTGAAGTTAAAGGTGAGTTGGATTTGCCACCGGGAGGGGTCACGTGGGACGGTGGTGTGTAGGCCAGCGTGTCAGTTTATTGACTTCCGTGAACCCAGTGTGTCAAAACTCCGGCCGTCGCGGCGAGCCTCTGGGAGAGCACGGAATAGGATCCCCTCCCCCAGCGACATGGGCGCTTCCTCCCTAATTACACGGTTTCAGTTTCCATCTCATCCGGCACAATTGCCGCGAATGTCCGCCCGGCTGGTCGTAGCCGGCTGACGAGATCCACTCGGGGCGGCAGGGCCACGCCCTTCCGCGAGGCGTGTCCGCTGAGAGGGCCCCATTGCCACCGTCTGAGGCTCTGTCGTTGTGTCCGGGCGTCCGTTCATCACGCCCCGACGGCCGGCATCGGCGTCGTCTGACGGTCGTGACCTGTTCATTGTCCGTCACGTGTGTCTGACCTGTCCAGTGTCCGTCACTTGTGTCTGACCTGTTCAGTGTCCGTCACGTGTGTCTGACCTGTCCAGTGTCCGTCACGTGTGTCTGACCTGTTCAGTGTCCGTCACGTGTGTCTGACCTGTTCAGTGTCCGTCACGTGTGTCTGACCTGTTCAGTGCCCGTCATGTGTGTGACCTGTTCAGTGCCCGTCACGTATGTCTGACCTGTTCAGTGTCCGTCACGTGTGTCTGACCTGTTCAGTGTCCGTCACGTGCGTCTGACCTGTTCAGTGTCCGTCACGTGTGTCTGACCCGTTCAGTGTCCGTCACGTGTGTCTGACCTGTCCAGTGTCCGTCACGTGTGTCTGACCTATGTGGGACGTCCGTCACGTGTGTTTGACCTATTCAGTGTCCGACACGTGTGTCTGACCTGTCCAGTGTCCGTCACGTCTGTCTGACCTGTGTGTGACGTCCGTCACGTGTGTCTGACCTATGTGTGACGTCCGTCACGTGTGTTTGACCTGTTCGGTGTCCGTCACGTGTGTTTGACCTGTGTGTGACGTCCGTCACGTGTGTTTGACCTGTTCAGTGTCCGTCACGTGTGTCTGACCTGTTCAGTGTCCGTCGTGTGTTTGACCTGTTCAGTGTCCGTCACGTGTGTCTGACCTGTTCAGTGTCCGTCGTGTGTCTGACCTGTTCAGTGTCCGACACGTGTGTCTGACCTGTGTGTGACGTCCGTCACGTGTGTCTGACCTGTTCGGTGTCCGTCACGTGTGTTTGACCTGTGTGTGACGTCCGTCACGTGTGTCTGACCTGTTCAGTGTCCGTCACGTGTGTTTGACCTGTTCAGTGTCCGTCACGTGTGTCTGACCTGTTCAGTGTCCGTCACGTGTCTGACCTGTATACGTCCGTCACGTGTGTCTGACCTGTTCAGTGTCCGTCACTGTGTTGACCTGTTATGTCCGTCACTGTGTCTGACCTGTTCAGTGTCCGCACGTGTGTCTGACCTGTGTTGACGTCCGTCACGGTGTCTGACCTGTTCGGTGTCCGTCACGTGTGTTTGACCTTGTGTGACGTCCGTCACGTGTGTTTGACCTGTTCAGTGTCCGTCACGTGTGTCTGACCTGTTCAGTGTCCGTCGTGTGTTTGACCTGTTCAGTGTCCGTCACGTGTGTCTGACCTGTTCGGTGTCCGTCACGTGTGTCTGACCTGTGTGTGACGTCCGTCACGTGTGTCTGACCTGTTCGGTGTCCGTCACGTGTGTTTGACCTGTGTGTGACGTCCGTCACGTGTGTTTGACCTGTTCAGTGTCCGTCACGTGTGTCTGACCTGTTCAGTGTCCGTCACGTGTATCTGACCTGTGTATGACGTCCGTCACGTGTGTCTGACCTGTGTATGACTTCTGTTACGGGCGGTGGCGCGTCATTTCCCGCCGTGGAAATGGTAACGACGCCATTGTGTCCAGTTCACGCCCAGCTGTGTTCCCACTCATAGGTGTTGCCACCGTTGAAGTGCGAACCTCAGCTGGACTTCGTCACCGCCGCTTTAGCCATGGAGCTTGAAGACTGTTGCCACGGGGTTTACCCCACCAGGAAGCTGAAGGAAGCTGATATCCATGGGCAGGGGATAGTTGCTTTCACTGACAGTACTGTTTTTTTCTTCAGTAACGATCATTCCTTAAAAAAAAGATGAGCATGTTCCCAGTACAAGGCAGCCATTCCCAGTCAAAGACATCCTGCACAGTTGGAACACTAGTCTGGAAGTCCCATGCAAAAACATATATGACACCAGAGTACATCAAATGAATAGTGATTAGACTATTCACTTTAGTGAATACAGTGACTATACACGTGACGGTTCACTTCAGTCTATTCAGCGATTCGACACATTTTCACTCAAGTACTTGAGTCTACCTTTGAAGAATATTAGGTTTCATGCCGTCTTATTATGCATCATATCGTTATTAGAATGATCATAGGAAATTATTTTGCGTATTGTTATCTTTCAATGTTGTGGCACGTCATCCAAATTGCACATAAATGCTCGATTATGGACATGCGTCTAGTTTGTAGGTACTGCATAATCCTATCAGGTACTCATGGGTTTCAACATGCTACCTCCTATCATTATTTGAGTTGCATACAGACTGACCTCTGCCGAGTATAGTTTGTACGTCTCGTTCAGTCAGCCTTGCTAATGTGATATATCTCCCCGCTTCTTGTAGTTGTGCGGTCAGCTTGACTTCCCTACTAGCGTTTGCTTAGCCTATGTAAAAAGAGTGGGCATGTGGCTGTACGTGGCCGCATGTTGAAACTTTAAAAAAAAGTCGGAATATTTTCGTCTATCATTTTTTACTTGCCTTTTATGCCACGTCAGAAAGCGTTAAGCTGAGAATCGGGGTTGGAGCTATGGCTTCAGATTCTGCCGCCAATTGTAGGGTTTTTGTGAACATTAATAACACGAATGCAGATTGCAGGTGCGCAAGGCAACGAATTAGTTGGCCAGTTGTTCGAACTGGATGCTGCTTCGACCAGTTCGATAATTATTAGCATCGATGCACAGTTCAACGAAGTGGATCTTCACAATAAGCGGATGCCATTCGTTTTGGTCACAATGTTTGCACACTCGGACGATAAATTATATATTGCAGTAGCAACATAGCAACAAAAATTATTGTCGGGGTTGTATTAATGTTTTGGGGGATAGCCCGAAAAGTATTGCTTTGTGGTCCTCGTCGGAGCGTCGACGGTCCTGTGATCGCTGCTGTTGTGCTGTGATGTCAATCATAAGACAAAGACGAATACGCGACCTTATGAGGTTGATGTGCATACCGCACTCAGCCGAGCGCCATGACACTAATCAAGGGCAAAGGGCATCGAACCATTGTCCATTCAAAAGAAGTGGGTGATGCACTTGAAGTTGACGGATATTGTAGTAGATTGTGATTGTGACGGGTTTTCTTGATTTCCCCGACATAGAGTCTTCTCATATCGGTAATGCTTTGTGTACAATTTCTGTTTCCACGCATGCAGGCATTTTTAGTCTGGAACATCGAAACGTCGACACCAGTCTTACGATTGACGTGAAACGATATCACGGCCCTAATTTTGACCGCGTCTCGTTCCAAATGGGACCATCTTCATTTACGCTTCATGCATGCATTACTCACCCCGGCGACACACGCGAGACACCACCGCCGCCACCCACCATCAGTTCAAGCCGTGCAATCAACTCCCATGACCAATTCACATTAGGAATTAACTACGGCTGTCGAAGGACGAGACTTAGTTCTGGAACGCGGTAGCCACTCTGCTACGGCGACGCAGACCAGTACCTGGACCTCGAAGAAGATGGGCGCTAAATGACCACACCTGGTCGATGCGCCCTAAAACTCAAATAACCAACCAACCAACCTCGAAGAAGACTGCTGAATTTTTCTACAGGGAAAAGTGGTAAGAAATAATCATTCAGGACCCTGTTTAGGCTTCGAAAGAGTCGAGACTTCGATGTGGCATAAAGCGGACAGTAGCGAGCACAGC
Source organism: Imbricaverruca yamaguchii (assembly GCA_034440575.1). Classification (NCBI taxonomy): domain Eukaryota; kingdom Metazoa; phylum Arthropoda; class Thecostraca; family Neoverrucidae; genus Imbricaverruca; species Imbricaverruca yamaguchii. The sequence continues at coordinate 174,958 of JAOTOL010001223.1, forward strand.
GGCGCGTGTCTTCGGGGTGATGGTCACAGTCACACGCAGAAGAGTCTCTGCTTAGTATGTAGGAATGGCGAACATAGAATTGAGTAGACATTACGCAGAGTTTGATATGAGGTTTGATTTGACATTACGCAGAGTTTGATTTGACACTGCGGTTTTTGCTCCAAGCTAATAAAGGTGATGTTTCTTGGACCCTCAGTCCTTGCACAACTGCTTTCTTTAACGGACCCGCAAGAAGAAAGCAACTGCATTAATTGCGATAGGTAATCATATGATCTGGTGGTTATATGATCATATGATCTGTAGCTGGTGCCTAGGAGCGCTCACATGATGATGTGGTGTCAAATTGAGTCAAGTACATGTCTTGGAGCTGCGTAAGGATCTGATAGTGTCCTGATGTTGTGTATTGATGGCAATGAACTCGAGATATGTCGGGATAAAAGAAGAAGGATTGTCTTTATCTCATAGGCCATCGGAAGCTTATTGATGCCTGTCCGTTTTAGTAATGCATCCTATCCGAGATTCTGAAATTGCTTCGTGTTTGATGTCCGAAAAGGTGTCCCTGTAACAAATAGTGCTGCCCTATCCAGGAGTCTCTGGGATCAGTTTTTTTTTCTGATGCAACATTACACGTTCGGTGTAAATTTTGTCATAATAGCGAAAATAATGCATATTTAAAGTTTGCATGGATGTGCAAACAGTGTTCTCGAAATATGTTTGGCTATTGGCTATTGATGCTAAGTGACGTATGTTTGTAGTTTGTTTCACAATTCGATTGATATGCTCTTTGGATCGCAATTCGTACGCTAAGGGAGGCCGAGATGAGGTTGGAAGTCCACTACTGGAATTTGTTGGTGTCCAACAGTTAACTTTGGTGTTACAATGTGGGATATATGCTTCTTCAGAGTGTTTACTCGTTTGTTTGCAATATATTTAATCTGATAATCCACCCAATACTTACGGATTCATATACTTTGTCACGTTCGTTTTGTGGATATTCTTAAATTGTCGTTAATGTCTGCGTATAATGAATGGAGTAAAGAGATGCGTCGTCGCAAGAGGTAATGTTATTTGTAGTCAAGTCAGGGAGCCCATCGAACTAACTGAAGGCCAACACTGGCCTATGTGCCGCACCCTGCGTAAGGCCATATTTACAGAAAACGGTATTCTGAGATAGTTCAACCGATTTTTTCTCGCCGATCTGCTTCAGTTCGAACGAAAATAGACACTTAAGGTTACAGTTAGTGCAAGCTCAACTTATCATGCTCACAATTTCCTTGGCTAGATGTAACCAAAACATTTAGATATGCCCAAGCATGCAGCTATAAGGTTACGTGCTTTGCCAATATGGTTCGCGCAAATCGTGAGCTTGATAGGTAAGCTGAAGCTCAGTGTTTTGCCCAGGTGCACTAGCCCAGGTACAGATGTTGTGTCCAAATCCGCTAGTCCAGGTACAGATGCTGTGCCCAGGTCCGCTTGTCCAGGCACAGGTGCTGTGTCTAGGTCCGCTAGTCCAGGTACAGGTGCTGTGTTCAGAACCGTATCGGCTTTGCCTGTCGGCGAGAAGTCGAGAAGACCCTCAGGTGTTTGCAAGTTTGCTGGAAAACTAGTTTTTCTGGTAACTTTGATTGGCATTGAAAAAAACTTATGGCTGGAAAATGTGTAGCGTCTGGTGGTGATGATCTTGATGATAAGCGGTTCGGCTAGTTTTTCAACATGAAGTATTTGTTATGCGTATGGATTCATTGTGAAACATCTGCTGGGCGAACCATAAGCGTTTTGTCCATATTATTATCTTCGCAGGAGTGGTTGGCGTGTGCAGTTTGTTGCTATATGCTGTATGAGGTAATGTCTTAGTACTTGGCAGCGCAGGTGAGTTCCCGATATGAGTCTGCGCTGAGCGCTCCTCTTCTAGTCCTGCTGATGATAACATCTATAAGAAATGACGAACCACCGAGCACATATTGTTTTTTTTCGAATATCTAACTTGAACACACCTTGCGAGCATTGCTATGCTTCTCTGACTAAGTTATTTCGTGATAAATACGTCACTGCAAGTATACAACGCACACTGGGAAGAGGTCGTGACCTAACTTTCATTTTTCCTAGCTTCGTGACTAGTTGACTGGAGCTTGTGCTCATGACACCAAGTGCGTTCATCAACTACACAATGGCATGCTAAATTTCCAATTGATATTTTGAGCGATTCATGTGCAACCTCAAAATTTGTTTTTATTGAATTTCAAGTTCCCCTTCCCTTCCACACTATCGAGTCCAATCGTGCCAGATTTTGCTGCGTACCATCACCAGTAGCATCCTCCAATCAAAGGAAATGACCCGGAGCTTATTGAATCCATCATCTGTCTTTTTTGAAGCTGGTATAAAATCACCTGAGCAACAGATATCGCCCTCTGTCATACTTCGTCATGATACGTAACCTATTGATATTCTCCTCCCACCAATATATATATATATACATGTGTTGAACCGGTAAAGGTGTCAGCCGGACATAGAGTAATGCTGATCACGAATCAATTGTTGAATTCTTCAACTGCAATATTTTATTGCAATAACTATGTAAAGACCGCATGGAGAATGGAGAAAACCTCATACCCTATCCCCTGTAGCGCCCCCTTTCACTCTCTCCTCTCTGCTCTTTCCTCCCTCTCCCTCTCTCCATCCCTCTCTCCCTCCCTCTCTCGCCCTATCCCTCTCTCTCTCTACCTCTCTCTCCAGATCTCTGCATATCGCTCTCTTTCTCTGCATTTTTCTCCATCTCTCTCTCTCTCTCTGTCTCTCTCTCCTCCTCTCTTTCTCCCTCTCTCTCTCTCTCCTTCTCTCTTTCTCTCCTATCCCTCCTACTGACCGACTAGGATACACCCATCAACCTCTCACCATGCATGAATAGAAGGCTCATGTTACCCTCTCCCTCTGCCAGACTTCAGTGTACCTCGCACTCCTTCCAGCACCCTGACAGGTGTACAGCTGGTGACCTCAGCTCTTCCCAACATGTGTGCACACTCCCCTTCGTCTGATCGAGCAATACTTGGTGACCCGAGCACGCTCTGCTGCTCTTATCAGCGCGTGCTGATCGGCGTCCCACCGTGTATTTCAACACCTTGCGGTCACGTCGCCCGCGTGTGATTGCCGATGACACACGTGCGCCGTGTCTGACCTGATGCGTTGTCTGTTTGCGTTGCAGGTTTTACTGGGACCTGTGCATGTTGTTACTACTAGTGGCCAATCTAATCATATTGCCCGTGGCTATCTCGTTCTTCAACGACGACCTCAGCACTCGGTGGATAGCGTTCAACTGTCTCTCCGACACCATCTTCCTTATCGACATTGTTGTGAACTTTAGGACAGGTGAGTGCATCGGCTTGTGGAACGAATGCACCTTGCAATTGTACTTCTTTACTGGGTGCTCACTGGCTTTGCCGGACCGGTATTCACCAGGTGCTGCTGAGGTGTAGTGCAGGGTATGTCGTGTTGATCCGGACCAGTATTCGCACAGGTGCCCCTCGGGCGGATTGCAAGGCATGTTGTGTTGATTTTGGTGCATTCACGGAAGTCTGCTTAAATTATGATAATAACGTCACGGTCCAGCCAAGCAATAATGAACTGTGGGGGGGGGGGGCGGAGAAGTCAAGCAGCTGTTCTCAGGTGCCGCATTTTGCTATTATATTCTTTTTTTCTTCTCAAATGCGTCCCATTTGATGACTACCTGTTGAAGGTGATGGCGAATTGGCATTAATCTACGGTGTTATCCCAGGAATTATGCATCAAGACAACTTAGAACAAGTCATCTTGGACCCGAAGCAAATAGCGCAGCATTATTTGCGGACGTGGTTCTTCCTAGACCTCATATCTTCCATACCACTCGACTATATTTTTCTCATCGTCAATCAAGTAAGTGGTGCTTCATAATATGAGTGATATTGTCGTTAGTAGCTGCTATAAAATGCTGAAAGACAACTTTAAAGCGGAACGTGTTCCTGGAAATAGCATTGTGTAGCACGTCTACGGTGAGCATCAAGAATACCGCAAAAACCTGCAAGTCTCTAGAATATTAATCGCGTTATTGGAGCCGTCCATCACACAACGATATTGAAGGAGATTCCAAAATTCACTCAGACAGCGAATAAAAAGAGATCATTTAAGAGTGAGTAGCTAAACAGTTTTGCATTTAACTGGCACTATCATCTCGTCCTGAAGCGTAATGAAACTGCGTGAATCTATCCTTTAGGCCAACATTTCCTATTACCCTGGAACATGCCAGCAGCCACATGCATAGAATGTGCTGTCGGTCGTTCGCTTTCCAAATCATCTTCCCCATGATTTATCTGATTCCTTGAAAAAGGAAACTGTGGGAAGTGGACCAGAGTTTGTGATAGCCCTGGGGGTGATTACGAGCCATGGCGCGAAATCCGGAACACAGGACAGCTTGACGACGGAGCCTTCCAGAAAAACCACCCGTTGATATTTCGCGTGCAGACCTGTAAGCACAGCCTTTGGATAAGTTTCGGCAAAGCAAAACTTGCATCGCATCGTCGTAAAAAATGTTGTGCCTGAGAACAACGGGCCATAACGGGTGATGAGGTCAAATGCGCTGATACGACGTCCGGCTGTCTTCAGCCACAAGCCTGGGTGGGTGGTTGCGCGAACATCTGCTCTAATCCGACTCCAGTGGGGATGTCAGGACAGGGGCGTGACTTGTCGACCCCGGAGGGCCCAACTGCCACTCCAGATGGATGAGGTGCTCCCAATCCTCGTCACCCATTTGATTAGTGACACTGTACGCACGCGATCTACTCTGCCCGACCCAGTTTTCTTCATCTCTCTCTCTCTCTCTCTCTCTCTCTCTCTCTCTCTCTCTCTCTCTCTCTCTTCTCTCTTTCTTTTCTCTCTCTATCTATCTGTTTCTCTCTCCCTTTCTATCTCTTCCTCTCTTTCTTTCTTTCTTTCTTTCTTTCTTTCTTTCTTTCTTTCTTTCTTTCTTTCTTTCTTTCTTTCTTCTCTCTCACTCTCTCTCTCTCTTTCTCAATCTTCTGTCTCCGTTGTCCGCTGCACCTGCAGCTGATCTCCAGTTCTGAGCCGTCCCTCCCCCTACATTGCCCCTTTCTCCACCGTACCTCTCCCATGGCTGTCGGGAATGCTTCAGCACGCCACAATTCGCCAGATCTTGCGCACCCGTCAGTGGCGCGTAAGATCCCCAAAGGTCTGTCATGTGCACATTGCTTGCTCATGCCTGAGAGCAAGATCTTGCTTAGCAGATATTTTTGAATTGAAGATTACTTGAAATATGCCCTAAATAGCCGCCCCGGCAGCTCAGTTGGTTAGAGCGCTGGCCTGCACTGGTCTCCCCTGTACTGGCAACACAGGGTTCGAGTCGCTTCGCGCGCTCGCATTTAGCCCCCGGCCGGGAGTGTCAGTTGGCAGCTGGCCCGATAAGGCGGGGGACGAGCTACCGGGCGGCCGTGTCGGTGCATTGGCGGCACGTTAAACTTTCGTTCTAAATTCTGCCGTTGAACTGGAGTTCATGGATCGGGTGGTGGGGCCAGGGTTCACGCAACAAGCTCTTCTTAGCAATATAATCCTGGTTCCTTAAGCCACCCCAACAACAACTCGGATTAATTTTTTTTTTTAATGCGACTTTCGGGTGCAACTATTTCTTCTGTCAGCATGATGATTTTTTTTCGGAGAAAAGTAATATACATATAAAAAGGCTGCATCTTTTTACGTCACAGACTAGAAAGAACAACAACTAAGTTGTCGGTTTATTCCAGATGTATTACACATGATCAACGGAGTTCATATGCTTGGGATTACAATTTTTGCGTACGAAAACCACAGATGATATGTAATTAAACCAATTAAAAATAGAAAGGCTTACGAAATACACTTCGCTGGCAAGGGATATGTTCAAGTAGAAGGGAGTGGGAGCTTATATTTTTTCCCACTCAATTTAGGCTAGGTTAAGCGACCGTTGTAGAGTACACATCATTTGGGAGGAGCAAACCAATTTTAGGCAGATATCAGTATCTTTCTCCCACCCTACCGGAAAGAATGAAAAAGAAACACACATGATATTGACCGCAAGCTTTTTATAGTCGAGTCTTTGCGTATTTCTAATGGATCATATATATATTTATATATATACATGCATATATATATATTTGTTTTAAAGTACACATATACATGGCTGATACTCGATTAGATATTTCGGTGGAGTAATCATTACATGCAGACTTGCCACAATTGTCCCACACGAGGTCACCCGAGCACCACCAGTGGTCGGTGCGCTATGCCGTCTGAACCCATCACACGCTTCCACTGAACGCCCGACATTCCCGAATGGCCTTGCTCAAAGTTTAAATATGATGCTGGGTTGCTTGGATAGCCTCGATCGTGTTCAAGTGCCACAATATCTTTCACTCGCCCAGGCCGTGCCCATTTGCGATTTGTTTCGAACTTTCAGCACCGCCCAACTTCACTTCTCTGCAAATCGTTAATCATGTTTCGACAAAAAAATTGTGTCTCCATATCCACTGGAGCGAAAGAGCCTTGCCATAAAACCAGCTGGAAGAGGATTTGTCCTCTTCCCGCGGAATTTCAGAGAACTTGATGTGAACGACATGCAATTTGCATGGTACTTCCAGTTGCATGGCAGTCACGGGCCTGGCAAGCTGTTATTCAATGTCGACACAATCACAGATCAGCGTCATCTCACCCTAATCGAGTTACCAAAGGGCTGCATCACACCAGTTACCAAAGGGCTGCTGGAGAAATGCAACAGGATTTGATCTGGATTATCCTGACATTAATTATTACGGGTGAGACATAAGCTGAATGCGCTCTACGTTCACAGGGTGTTTTTGTTTGGGGGGACATATTACTGACCAATTTAACTGGTTGCGCGATATCACTGTGAAATAACTAATGAGCTGATTGACTAAATCCGGGACAAATTACGAAAGTATATTTTTTATTGCTCAATGTACCATCTCAAATTTGTATTTACATGGGCGTACGAGGTTACTTAAGACACGATAAGATATTATGATTCTCAGATATTTTGGTTCCCATATCAATGGGGTCACAGATAGAGATGATTCAATTCTTTAGTTTACGGAGAAAATGCATATATACATTAAAAAAATAATGATTGCAATAGGGTCACCGAACGTGCGTACAAATTGTAAAGTGAATACATTTTATCGTATACAATGCAATGCAAGGTAATGGAAAAAAAATGTGCTACCTTTTAGGTCATATTTTGACTTCTCTACTCGTGGTGATTCAATGACCTTGTGGACATTTATTATTGTTCTAATATTTAGTTTCAACGTTCTGTTGTATTTTATTACTTCCAATTTTTAATTGACGCGTGCCCAACCTGGTTGTTGACGTATGTCTGTATACAAAGCCTGTTGGATGGTGGGCCATAGAAGTTGCAGGTGGCCTCAGAGATTGACACTGACCTCCAGATAGCCATATTTTTCGTGACGAGAAGCATATGCGATATAGACGGCATGTGGAAGCTATTCGCTCATAGATCACGATGGTGATAATGTCACTTGCTCCAGAGATCACAAGGACATATGTTGGTCAGTGACCTGACCTCAATGGTGTGTGCATTGTAGAATTGGTTCATATTTGATCTCATATCAAAGTCTGTTGCTGATGAACGTAGATGATCGCAAACGTAAGTGCATCATTCGTCACTCACATATTGGTCAGCGATCTGCTTTTCAGCTGAAGCTTGAGGTGCACATTATAGAAGGTATTCGATATGGGTTTCGCTTGAGAGCATTTTGTTCGGAGAAAGCAAAAAGACACCACGTGTGTCATGAAGATCAGATAGGTCATATCTGGCCAAACGTCATTTTTCTAATGATGTCACGGCGCACTGTACCTGTAGGATCTTCTCATGTTGCGCCTCGTCGTATCGCTGGGGCTTGTCGATGCATGGGCGATACATCCGCTTCCGGTCGTACCACTTTTATGACGCTTTCCGGAGATGTTGGTGCGAGCCGCCGCATTCCCGCCCGGCACTGAAAGAATTGAACAGGGAGGTGATTCAACTGTGCAAGTCCGCCGACATTCACAAGCTGTGTTTCCGGGGGAGAGGAGGGGCAAGAGGCGTAGTAGAGGCGGAAGACACGAGATGTGCAGTTAAAAATCGACTAATTTTGGACAATTTTCCTAAACTTTTCACGGGATTTCAGCTGAGGGATGATAGTCCCGCTATCGGACTGTCAATTATTGCGATTCTGAGGCGTTGCCACCGCGTGCTGCTGACCGATGGGGAACTCATATCATGCTTTAATATCAACAAAATCGGAAGCTCCCGATACTCCGGTGCTAAGGATTGGTGAATTCGCTGTGAACATGGCGATAGACAGAGGTGTCTGTGACACGAGGAGGTGGGAATGCATGATGCACCTGTGCATGGAATGCCCAGGTGGAAGAGCAGCTAGTGGATACCTGCATAGCTTAGACACTGTTAAAGATAGCCTAGAGACGGGGCAATTCCGCTTCAGGAGTGGATAGCTGTTGATTGTTGCACGTTGCTTGATGTTGTGCTAACGAGTACGCTCCCACGTTGAGTGATGCAGCATCGCAGCTGATGCGTCGCACTCCAGCACACAGCTCAAGAGCAATCACGGTATTTTTAGCAACTGTGTAACTAACTTCCTGATATTTAGGCAGTTGTGGTTGGAGATTTTCCCGACTTTCCCAATTCCTTGTCCAGAATGCGTCCCAAAGTTTTCATGGAAATAGCTCCCAACCCACTTGTCATCCGACGCGCTATGCATCAGCTTCACTCATGCAAAACTTTTTGGTTAGTTTCCGACACCGCGACACATAACACCCCTGCAGTGGCAGCGTTCCAGTCTGCCATTATTCCTGGGTTGGGAAATACTGCCACATTTCAACAGATGTATCCAGAACTAGGGAAAGCTTCACTACTTGTCAACAGATGTATCAAAAACTAGGGAAGGTTCAGCACTTTTTAACAGATGTATCCGGAACTAGGGAGAGTTGACCACTTCTCAACAGGCGTATTCGGAAGTTGAGAAAGTTCACCCCTTCTGAACAGATGTATTCGGAACTAGGGAAGTTCACCACCTCCCCTACGGTTGCATCTTGCGATACAAAAGCAAGCATAGCTTTGTGAGTATTTCTAGCCGCCGAAAATATTGGAGTTTTATGGTGTGAGTGGAATTGTTTTGCAACCGCGCATCGCTACAACGCATGTGATGACATTGGTCGATAAGTTAGGCGTGAGGTACACCACGTCAGCCTCCAACGTCCACTATATGGGCAAATCTTAGCTCCCTAAACACTCTTTGAATATTGTGAGCCGTATCTCAAAACTGAGATTAAGTTTTATTTTTCTCAGCATCCGACATTTGTAGTGTGGCCAATGATATTGTCCCCTGGTTTCATGAGCCTCGTTTTATGATGAACAAAAGATCGCATCACCTTGTGCAGTTTGTATATTGTATCTGCAGATGTCGGCTATTGTGTCCGTAAAATACGTGCATGTCAATGCCTCGAATAGTGTCGTGTTAAACTTTGGAGGATCATGCACACCACGTTCAGACTCACCTGTTACCTTCACTTCCCATTTTTAAGAAGTGTGCTTGTAACTCAAATGTATTGTCATGTCAAGTAAGTCCTTAATAATTATAATATTCCCATTTACACAATTTTTTAGAAGACAGATGGGGTCAATGATTTCGCACAAATAGTTATTTCGGGGTAAGTTCAGCGTATGCACCTTGTGACCTACATGACCTCATAGGAAACTACTGTGCAATTGTGGTGCTCTCTGATTTTTTTTTTAAATGACGCTCATATCAAATACCTTTGCTAATGCACGTGCAACCTTCACATCAATGCGAGGTTGCCGACAAATGTATGACCGTTGTGGCCTCTGATGCACTCGCATTTGGGACGATCTTGATCTATGAGGAAACACATGCATGTAGTGGTTAGATGCGACTTGAAAATATATACTTTGGAATGAATTGAGATAAAAGACATAAAGACATAAAAGATTAGTGCAACTATGAGCCACAAGGGCCCTTCTTGGTTGCACTCTGTACACTGAACGAGTTGCCCACCAAATCTGTCAATCAGCCCTCCCTGTAATACTGAAAAGCAAGCCCTCTATTCTTATAATGATTGTCTATGCAGTTTTTAAAGATGTTCAATGTGCTGTTACTGACGATGTTTTCTGACAGCTGGTTCCAGTGTTCCACCACCCTGTTGGTGAAGAAAGTTTGCCTTAACCTTGTTCTGCTGTGGTTAACTTTAATTTTGAATTTATGACCTCTAATTGCATCATTTCTGTTAAAGTCAAACATTTCCCCAAGGTATCCCCTCTCCAGACCATTGACAAATTTAAAGACCTCGATGAGATCTCCTCTCAGCCTTCTATATCTAAGTGAAAACATATTCAATTTCTTCAATCTTTCCTCATATGCCAGGTTGCTTATGCCATTAACCATTTTTGTAGCCCTCTTTTGTACTCTCTCTAAAAGCCAACAATCTTTTTCATAGCTAGGAGACCAAGCTTGGATGCAGTATTCCAAATGTGGCCTGACGTATGCACAGTAAAGCTTCCTGATCACTTCCTCACTTCTGTATGATACATTCCTATTTATTGCCCCGAGCATTCTCAGTGCCATCTTCCTGGCTTCCTTGGTCTGTTCTGATGTCCACAGTTTTGTGTTTAGAATAACACCTAAATCCTTCTCCTGTTGAGTCACTGATAGCACTTGGCCACCCATCAAGTATGGAGCCTTCATATGCTGCTTACCTACATGCATGATTTTGCACTTATCAAAGTTAAATTTCATTTGCCATTCTTCGGACCACTTCACAAGTTCGTCTAAGTCTTTTTGCAGCGAGATATGCTCATCCTGACCTGTTATTGCCCTAAAGACCTTCAAATCATCCGCAAATTTCAAAACTTTACTGCTTAGGCCACTTTCAATGTTATTTACAAATATAATGAACAGTAATGGCCCTAGTACTGACCCCTGGGGGACTCCACTAAGAACATTTTGCCATGATGACTTTGTACCATTTAGCATCACTCTTTGCTGTCTATCTGAAAGCCACAATTCTATCCATTTTAAGATGCTACCTGCAATACCATGGGACTGAAGCTGTATCATTAACCGTTTATGGGGTACCTTGTCAAAGGCCTTACTAAAGTCAAGATATGCTACATCAACCTGATTTCCCTGATCAAATTGTTCTGTGGCGAAGTTCAAAAAGTCCAAGAGGTTTGTGAGACGCGATCGTCCTTTTCTAAACCCATGTTGAGTATCTTGAATCAAGCTGCTACCTTCCAGATAACTAACTATTCTATCCTTGATAATTGATTCGAGTACCTTGCAGACTAGGGATGTGAGACTTATTGGCCTACAGTTTTCAACTTTCCCTCTTTCTCCTTTCTTGAAAATAGGAACTACATTTACCCTTTTCCAATCGGTTGGAATTTCTTTATGTGAAACTGATCTACAAAATATCATACTAAGTGGAAATGCCAGTTCCTTTTCAGTTTCCCGCAACACCCTAGCATAAATTTCATCAGGTCCTGCTGCCTTATTTGGCTTTATTTTCCTGAAATGATTGTAAACAACATCACTATCAATGAAGTCAACATCATTTGTCAGATCCCATGTCATTGAACTATGGTGTACGGTCGGCAGATTGGTCATATCTTCCAATGTAAACACTGATTTGAACTGCTTGCTCAGCTCCTCAACCATCTCACTATCCTCACCCAATGTAGTCCCGTTTACTTCCAGTGGCCCAATTGTGCTAGAAACTTTACTCAGCTTGTAGAAACTAAAGAACTTTTTACTGTCCCCATTACAGTTTCTAGCTAAATCTAGTTCATTTGCTCGCTTTGCTGCTCTGGTTTTTTGCTTCACAGTGTCTCTAGCTTTTCGATACGCCTTTAGATTAACGACATTTGAGGCTTCTTTAAAAACTCTAAATGCAGTTTTCTTAGCCTTAATTGCTTTTATCACGTCTGGTGTAAGCCATGCTGGCTTTCCTACCCTTCTTTTGCGTCTTTGCTTTTGGGGGACATGTCTAATCTGAGCTTCCTTCAAGTAAGATTTGAACCTTTCCCACATTTCACAAGCATTTAAATTGGAGAATTCTTCTTCCCATCTGATGGCACTTAAAGCCGCTCTCATGCCGTCAAAGTCTGCTCTGTTGAAATTTGGAACCTTTACCAAATTATCCTTGATAATTTCCCCTACATGTGCCTTGAATCTAACTATGTTATGGTCACTTTTTCCCAGAGTTTCGCCTACAGTCAAGTCTTGAACCAAGTCACTTAAATCCGAGAATACAAGGTCCAAGAATGAATCATGCCGGGTGGGTTCCGATACAAACTGGTGCAAGAACAGGTCCTCTTCAAGGCATTTCCTAAACATTTTGTATGATGGGGAGCCAACACCAGCATTTTCATAACCTACATTTAGATTAAAGTCACCGAGAATAAGGCACTTCCTCTTAAAGTTTCTACTGATTTCCTCACAGATCACCTTGTCAAGCTCCAGTTGCTGAGAATGTGGCAGGGTTCCTGATCGGTACAAAGCTCCTATCCTAAGAGTATTGCTGTTGCCTTTTCCCACAGTGACGTCAAGCCAAATGGACTCCACAGACACATTTTTATCCCCACCTGCTACTTTTTGAGAACTGAATAAGCTATTCATATAGAGCATTACCCCACCCCCTTTCATTGCTGGACCCCTATTGCACGAAAACATATTGTATCCCTGGATCTCATAGTCCTGTAAGTTATCTCCAAAATACCCTTCACTGACCCATGCCTCCGTAATGCAAACAAAATCTGGTTCCTCCTCAGCAACATAACACTTGAACTCATCAAATTTGGAACGGATACTCTGAGCATTAAACATCATACACTTAACAAATGCTCCATAACCACCTTTGGCTTTTTCATATTGAGGAGTTCTTTTATCACTAGATGAACTATAACTCTGTCTCCTTGAGTTGCTGCTGTCCCTATTTGCAGACTTTGACGTTCTATTGCCTTGGCTGACACTATTGGAATATTCCTGAGTTGGCAATGCAATTTCATCCCTCCCCACCCCATTTCCTAGTTTCCCTGAAGGACATGCTCGTATGCTTTGCCTAACACATGGACCCCCTTCTCAGAAAAGTGCAAGCCATCCCTCTGATAGAGGTCCCACGATGCATAAAACCTGCTCCACTCGTCTACAAATGTAAAACCTAGCTCATGGCAGAGCTTTCCTACCCTGGCGTTAGCTGCCAGTGCCCTAGAGCTCCACTCAGGGGAGGCTCTAGTCCTAGGCAAAATTGCTGTTAAAATAACTCTATTGGTACCCTTCAGGGTGGCCAGAAGGGCCCCGTACTCCCTCAGAAGCTCATCACTCCTAGTATGACCTATGTTATTTACCCCTATATGCACTATCACTGTGTTAAACTGGTGATCACTGGTGACCTGTGCCACCGCAGGTACCAGGTCCTTCACCTTGGCACCAGGCCTGGTGATGCACCTCCTGTCCCTCCTACCTTTACAAAATACCCGCTCTAAATGTCGCACACGACAGTCTCCTATGACCAGCACTGCTCAGCAGAGATATAATTGGCAGCTCAATTCCAATTGAAGCTGTCTACGTCTGCCGAAAAGCATGTTTGGTCTAAAGAGATCATATCAGATATAACAACCTCAATGACTGATCAATGAATATTCACTTGCTATTGGGATGGTGGCCAGTGGCGTGGCATATCGTGAACAGGTCTAAGAAGGGAATTTCAACCCTCTCACAATGGATGTGATCGACTTCAGGAACGAGTTCGCTGAAAAACTTTGAGATCAAACGGATGGATAATGGCCCAAAATTTGCCAAACGGGAAGAAAGATGCCCAGATTATAAGGCGCTACCACTCTCAGCCCTCTGCTCCTCAAAGTTCTTAAGGCTCGTGGAGTCGGCCGGCTGGTCCATCTTTGTGGGGCAGGAGAGGGGCCTTTGAAAGCCCCTCTAACTTCCAATCAACGTATGTTACGTTGAAATGCAGAACACCGTTTGACAGCTCTGGTCTATCTCTACCTCCATCTCCATCTCCATATCCATCTCCAAATCCATCTCCATCTCCATCTCTATCTCCATCTCCATCTCCACCTCTATCTCCATCTTCATCTCCATCTCCATCTCTATCTCTATCTCCATCTCCATCTCCATCTCCATCTCCATCTCCATCTCCATCTCCATCTCCATCTCCATCTCCATCTCCATCTCCATCTCCATCTCCGTCTCCATCTTCATCTTCATCTTCATCTTTATCTTCATCTTCATCTTCATCTTCATATTCATCTTCATCTTCATCTTCATCTTCATCTTCATCTTCATCTTCATCTTCATCTTCATCTTCATCTCTATCTCTATCTCTATATCCATCTATATCTCTATCTCTATCTCTATCTCTATCTCTATCTCTATCTCTATCTCTATCTCTATCTCTATCTCTATCTCTATCTCTATCTCTATCTCTATCTCTATCTCTATCTCTATCTCACTCCCTCTCCCTCTCCCTCCCTCCCTCTTTCTCTCTCTCTCCCTACCTCTTTCTCTCTCCCAACCTCTTTCTCTCTCTCTCCCTCTCTCTCCCTCCCTCTCTCTCCCTCCCTCTTTCTCTCTCTCCCTCCCCCTCTCTCCCTCTCTCTCTTCCTTCGGAATAAATGAGCGCTCCACATAACATTGCTCATTTTACTGGGATACTCTTTGCACACCAACTTGAAGCATCATCAAAATAAAGTTCGGCTACCATTTCCAGTTGATCAGTGTGACTGTTGCCCGTAAATATACTACGGATCAGTTTGGGCAACCTCGGCAGCTACGATTGTGTTCCTGTAAATCATTTTGGGATACCTCAGTGATGGCAATATTGGTTCCATATCAAAATATGCCAGTATTCTTCCATTTACATGGAGGCCTATCGAAAACTTCCTACAAGTTTTCCACAACTTATCTTTCTGAACATCATATGTAGCGTGTGCGCGTGCGGGGGGGGGAGAGTTGATCTACCACCGTCATTGCTAAGGCAGGTTTATCAGCCACCACAACACGAGCTACTAAGTACATGACAGCGTGGTGAGACGCCTCAAAGCTTGTGCCCCTTTTCACTATCATGGTTAGCGGGATATCTGGGTTTTCAGCATTACCTTACAGGTTTTAGGGAATACATGCAATTCACATTTAATCCTATGACGGGAAGCTGAGTTAGACTGGGCATTCGTTGCAGACGGAGGATAAAAATGACTGTCCCTTGAGTATAAGGTGCAAGTGCCGACATGAAGCTACTTCAAAAGTGTGCGGTGGAATTGCACACAATTGTTGCGCCCTTGTCAGAAGCATGCCTTAGCCAGGACACCGTACCGCTGCCTGTGTTCCTGGAGCAATTTAATTCTGCCCATATTCCCAGCCGCAATCCTGCACCTGCACTGACACTGAACACATATCTACGTCAGTGGCGGATGCAAGGGAGAATTACGTAATCATGATCCCCTTGGGAGAATATGGTCCGTACCACCAAGAGTGTCAGACAGCCTTGAAGTGGGCAGTGGTAGTCGGAGAATCAAATAGCCATCCGCCGTAAGCGTTCTTCCACTTTGTGCCCTGAGATTAACAGAATGGTCCATGAGAGGGTCAGTGGGGTTTCTGAGACCAACGAAGGAGCTCCAAAGGCGATCATCACGTGAGAACAGCAAATTGTCAGTAACATTTAACAATTCTGAGAGAAAAACATCGGGTTACGCAGTGGACTCAGTGATGTCGTATCTCTGTCCTGTGTTCTTGATATGTGTAGGGACTACAAATGGTCACTCGTCGTCGTCGGTGCATCTAAACACCTATGAAACACGGAAAGCATGCACACAAAGCATGTTCGTGTTTGATGACCTAATGTGACCTTGTATCAGTTCGCGGCTGGGTCAGATTAAACTGGCACTTCAAAACATGATGGCCATATATAAATGTGCTCTCAGCCGCATGCATTTATTCACTTTAACCCTCCACTAATCGTGAAATTAGTGCCGAAATGTGATCACTTATTTATGACTGTGACTAGGATGTCATATTTACCTGAAATGCAATGACCTTGGACTCAGTTTTATCTACGGCATAGTTGTTCATTTGAAGCATCAAAAGCTGAAGCTCAGTAGCGGCAACAGTTCCGGGCCTATTCTCCCATGCATGCCCGAAAGTGGGAGGAGGAGGGACAAAAATGCCTGCCCTCAGTAACCTGCGGGATACCAGTTCATTTGCCCTGTGCTCTCAAACTCTTCACCGACCGTTGGAAGTTCCGGAATTCAATTCGGTGCTTATCCAGCCAACAATCGCACACATAATTGACCCTCGACGCAGACTCCTCGAACTCCAGTTGGAGCTCGTCGCAACTGAAGACTGCAGCAAGTATGCACATGTGACATGGAAGCTTGACTAGTATTGCATCTTTGTGAGAGAGAAATGCGATTCACCTGCCGCTATGTGGAGTGTACTGCGTAGCTGTGTATCATCACTGTTGGGCTGTGTAGTTTGCTGTACCCTTCCGTAGCTCCTTAACGTTAACACTACCCTTTACAATTGCTGATACGCTAGATCACGGATCGTTTTTGTTGGCTTGATTTCGTTTCATTGCTGCGTATTTAACACTTACCTAGCCGCGTTGTCCACGTGCTCACCGTGTCTGGTCGTAACTATTCACACTGATCGTGTTGCTCAATAATCCGTAGCTGCATACTTCGGGTCGGGTTAGGTCGCCGTGAGCCAAACCACCAAATCCGGGTGTCGCTCAGCGACGGCTGTGATGTGACCCCAGCAGGGTCAAATCACAGCCTTCGACAGACGATGGTATCCGGTTCATACAGCCCCGGTTGCCTTGGTTGAACCGTCGGTAATTGGCCAATGATCACCTTCGCCCAACAAGACACGCGCGCTCCATGTCCTTGACGCGGTTGCGCCGGGGAGTTCGAACGGCTCCTGCCGGGATCACGCCAACAGGCGTGCCTGCCAAGGCTCGGCGAGGCAACTGGGCACCCAGCCGGCTGGGGGACGACACGGCCCAGGGTAGGTACGGTACACGGCAGACCAGCCGTCTGGGGCACGACGCGGTCCAGAGTATGGGGCAGGGCGTGGCTCAGACTAGGGGCAGGATGCGGCCAAGGGTGGGGACAGGACGTAGTCCAGGGTATGGGCAGGGCACGACCCAGGGTAGGTACTGCACACGGCGGCCTAGCCGACTGGAACACAGCATGGTCCAGAATGGGATCAGGGAAAGGTCCAGGTTAGGGCAGGGAATGGCCCAGAGCAGAAGCGGAGTACTGCCCAGGATAGGGTAGGACACGGCTCAAGGTAAGTACAGCACACGGCTCAGGGTAGGGGCAGGGCACGGCCCAGGGTATGGGCAGGGCACGGCTCAAGACAGCCACGGCACACGGCGGCCTAGCCAACTGGAACGCAACACGGCCCAGAGTAGGGTCAGGACACTTCCCAGGGCACGGCTCAAAGTACGGACAGGGCACGGCTCAGGGTAGGTACGGCACACGGCGGCCTAGCCGACCCGACAGCCGTGATCGGCACCGAACGCGGTACCGATTTCGCCATAAACGCGTCTGTTCTATTTGTTTCCTAGATCTACAAGAACCGCGCGGGCAATGAATCCGGCCAGGTCAGCTCGGGCCCCTCACTGCACCTGCACGCCTGGCCCGACACCCAGCCCGTCGGCTCGGGCCCCTCACTGCACCTGCACGCCTGGCCCGATACCCAGCCTGTCGGCTCGGGCCCCTCACTGCACCTGCACGCCTGGCCCGACACCCAGCCCGTCGGCTCGGGCCCCTCACTGCACCTGCACGCCTCGCCCGACTCCCAACCCGTCAGCATGTCTGAGAGCAGCACGCTACCACCGCGCCGATCTGTGCCGACGCGCCGCTGCACGCGGGCGCTCTGTACTGTCTAGCCCCCCAACCACACACCCGGCCCCCGACACCCCGGCTTCTGAGGGGCTGAGGTCACTCCCTGCCTCTCGTTTCCTCTCTGCACTCCCTGTCTCACGCTCGCTCTCTGCACTCCCTGCCTCTCGTTTCCTCTCTGCACTCCCTACCTCTCGCTCGCTCTTCCTCACTCTCTGTACATGATCGCTGTCCTTATCGACTGTTAGCTAGTTTTTGTGCTTGGCGCGGGGAGCTGAGCTTCAGATTGAACGTTGTTCGCGTTTCTCCGGGGCTCGTGGGCTGCCGGATTTGCACGAGAAATGCCGTTGTGCGGCAGGTGAGGTGCTGTGTGTGCGTGTATGTGTGCGCGCGTGTGTGTATGTGTGTATGTGTGCGCGCGCGTGTGTGTACGTGTGCACGTGTGCGTGCGTGTGTGTGCGTGTGAGGGGAGGGGGTAGCGTGTAGATGTGTCCGTTTGACTGTGACAGCGCCCGCTCACTGTCGCGAGGCGTGGCAGCAGGGCCGATAGCCGGCTGACTGGGGTGGACTCAATCAGCTGGCGGCGTGGCGGCGTTACACGTGTCTCGCTGTGATCGTGTCTGGCAATGCACCCAGCCGCACCGTTTCGCTGGCGTTCGCTTCAGGCGTCCCGCACCTTTGTCCCGTCCGCCAGCACCCACTTTCGCCGTTCTCGTTCGATTCTTCTGGTCGAGTTGCATGCGCGCACTTCGCTGGTGTGCTGCGTGGCCAGCTGTGACACGAACTGCGCCGATTTGAGCGGCAGTTGCGGGCACACCCTGCCAGCGCCTTTCGATGGTGACTGACGATTGGCCCGATAGTGACGTCGCCACGGCGTTCACGAACACCCACGTGCTCGCAGCACTCGCCGGCAGCAATTGGCGATCCATGGTGCTGGCGCGAACCACCATGTGAACTGTGGTACCTGGTCACGCCGCTTGGCTAGCTGATCCATGGTATGGTATGGTAGTGCGGGTCGCCGGCCGGGCAGATGTGGCGCTCAAGTTCAGTGCTAGGTTTAGATCAGCATTAGAGACGCCTGTGCTGCTCAGGCACTCAGAGTAGACACCCGTGGTCAACGCGTGGTGTCGGGTAGGGCGCGGCTGTAGTCGCAACATTGCGTCGCATTTTGTAGTGATGATTTCAAGCGTTCCCTTCCGCATGTGACTGCTTATGTCAACTGGCTGAACGGCAGAACATGAAGCAGGGTGGAAGCGATGCACGGCGACATGCACAATAGTTGCATCCAATACCATAAGTGTAGCTACCCAACGTAACTAACCAAACTGAGATGGACCGCTAAAGTTGTGCTCAAGTCGAACAGTGAAGGCATCATGCTCATTTTGTTGAAGGTTAGCTCTGATTGTGATTGCACTCCATTGTAGACAAACGAATTGGTGAGCATGCTGTCGATTGCAAGTATTATCCATACAGAAATGCTGCGTGGTCCAGGCTAAGATTTGAGCATACAGGCATACATGAATATGGGATGCCACTTTCAGGCCACTTGATGGGCAGGAAGCAGACCAAACCCTCCAGTAAATCATGAATTAGGGCCACGAAGCCTGCTGCCTAATGTGAGATGCAGAGGCGCATTATTTCCCCTGATTGGAGGCGCCAGCGCTGATGTGGTTTCCCCGGAACAGAGGCACCAGAGCTGGTGTTGTTTGCCGGGTAGCTGCGCAGGTAACTGAACCAGTGTTGCTCTCCGAGGAAGCGCACCGCGGCCACTGTCATTGCCCGGGACGGCTAACCTGGCTGCAGTTCACATCGTTTCAGGACTTCACGGAAAGCTTCCAGATCCTGCATGCCGGCCGTGCGCTGCGCATCCTGCGGCTGGCCAAGCTGCTGAGCCTGGTGCGGCTGCTGCGGCTGTCGCGGCTGGTGCGCTACGTTAGTCAGTGGGAGGAGGTCTACGTAAGTTCGAGCGCGGCCGCTGCCGGCCCACGTCGTTAGGCACTGAGTAGAAGTTCACACCCCGGCCCGACCTGACCCGCACCTGCCCGGTCAGAGCTCCCCCCCCCCCCTCCACGCGTGTTAGCTCAACATTGTCTCACCCTGTAGACCCGTCTCCCTCCCTCCTAAACACAACCCACGTATCTGCGCGCCTGCTGGCTGCTTGTTTGACTTTTCTCAGTTTGTTATTTGTGTTGGTACTCCATTTAGCTGTTACGTTTTCAGCCTATCGAACAATTTATTTTCCCCAAAGTTGCTGGGTGTTCTGTGTTCCGATTCTTTTCGTTGTTTTAGTTCAAGTACACGATTGCTTAACACTCTGCGATCTAGCGAACTGCACCTCTTGCCCCGTTTCCAGATTCTTACCATTGCCGTGAACAATCCTGGGATTGCTTTTGTGATCACGTGACAAATGTGTCACCAGCACCCTGTAACGTATCACGAAATGCTCATCCCAAGCCATATCTCTGTCCGGCAATCGTTAGCGGTGCAAGTCTCCATGATCTCCGGCCCCAGCACTGTGTGAACACACGGCGTGATTTCGTTCAGTCTGCGCCACTGCTCGGTTGCTCGCCCCATGCATGCGGCATGCTGACAATCTCATTACCCCGATGCATCACCAGTTTGCACACCAGCGCCCAATAATCTGTGGCTAAATGGACCTGGCGGTACAACCTTCCGAGCTGTTGCTAAGAAGATTTGATTTGTGAGCCTTTTCGTCCAGGAGCACATTAATCACCCACGAAATAGTTAAGGCAAGCAATCCATTTCATCCTACAATACAGAAGTTGTATATTGCTGAAAAACATCCGTGACAGTCGGCCCTCGGGGAGAGTGGGAAGTGGATGCTAAAATCGAGAGGTAGATCGAGCTTTTCCTTCAAGCCCCCTTACACTACCGCAACGCTTTTTAGTTTGGTAGCAATTTGTTTGTAACAGCTGGTTTCAAGTCATTCGCAAAGGCAATGCTTCCTTTTGGTCAAAGTTTGAATACTTTAGCATATCGCAAGCTGATGATGCCTTGAATTTTGCAAGCTTGACGTAAGCAAATTTTACTTGTAGCAAAACCAAAACATGGTTCCATACTTGCCATTTCAAATGCATTTATAAAATTGCAACAAAGCAAGAAAATGTTATGCATGAACGTTAAAAACCAACATACGTAAGCGGTCAAGGGAACACATCACACCATGCTCGCGCGTTGACATGAAACTAATTTGGCTAGGATCAATCTCGTGATGGCTTCGAGAGTTAAACAGGCAGATGTAAGCACTTTCACTGACCATCCATAGTCCTGCTTGTTCTTGCCTTAATTTATGCCAATCGAAATCTGAGGTGTAACATGTGACGTCACAGATCCTGCACGCACTGTAAGCACAGCGAAATTGCATCGGAAAATGTTCGCGCATTTAGCTACAGAAAAGGCGAGTTAGCAAAGCTCGACAGTGTGACAATCGGCTCACGTGGGATCGAGCAGTGACGGATTGCTCATACTTGATTCGTGCTTGTAATGTCTGTGTCGTACATTCATATTGGAGAGCAGAGTCGCGCGAGCAAAGCATATGTTAATAATTAATTAAATTCACAAGGGATGAATTGATGCGTTTATCCAGAAAAAAAACTTAAAGAAGTAACAGAAAGCTACCGACATTGGTAGGAACAATCCAGTGTCAACTGAGCCGATTTCCACGGAACATTTAGCTTCATGTCATTGCGCCAGACTTCGCGCCAAATTGCTTGACACAAATGTGTCTAGACGCTCCAGATAGTTCGCGTCCATGGTGATGATGGCTTTAATCTTCTCCATTGAGGCAGTAAAAGAGAAAAGAAAGGGAAAATGTATGGGTAGTGTCCTAACTGATTGAACAGGTTCTGGTGTAATTCTAGCAATGGCATTCGACAATGGATGGTATTTTCAACGCCATTTTCGTGATGCAGCGTCCCCACCGTCGGCTCAACCACAGCAGCCGAACGACGTCCCAATTTTATCTTACTGCTCTCTCTCTCTCTCTCTCTCTCTCTCTCTCTCTCTCTCTCTCTCTCTCTCTCTCTCTCTCTCTCTCTCTCTCTCTCTCTCTCTCTCTCTCTCTCTCTCTCTCTCTCTCTCTCTCTCTCTCTCTCTCTCTCTCTCTCTCTCTCTCTCTCTCATACATATTTATCTATATCTCACTCTATGTCTCTCTATCTCTCTATCTCTCTCCCTTTCTCTCTCTCCCTCTCCCCCTCTCTCTGTCTCGCTCTCACTCTCTCTCTCTATCTGTCATATTGACTGTTGCTGCTATCTGCCATTATGATTGCTGCTACTATTTGCCATCATGAGGCTTGCCGTAGTAGCCCAGATGTTTCCTGAAATTAGTATTTAAGAAAGAACTGGTCGAGTGTTAAAAAAATAATTACCATAGTCGTCGCGAATAAAAGCCTATTTGCGTCTTCAGGGTTGGCGACGTTTTGCGTAATCACACGAGGCGACGCTAACATGCAAATAACTCTAAAATACCTGGAATATATCAGTTGTTTATTCTTCACTCAAGTCGCTAGCTAAGTAAAAGACACCACCTTTGTGCTGAGGAAGCGGAAGAGGTAGATTATTGGCTAGTCGCTGGCCCGGTGGAAGGCACCACCGCTGTGCCCGAGAAGGAGAGATAGTTTCGATGTGAATCCCTAAGACCCCTGATAGTCACATGATGCAAGTACTGTGACATTATATACGTCAGGACCGATACGTTGCACAATAGAAGGCACTAGACGACCAGCTTGGCCATTACAGTCTTGCCTATGGCTATTGACAACATTCAGTCGTGTCTGAAGGTGGAGACGAGGATGTGCCCAAAGTCTGCGATATTCGCCATCCTCAGGTCGGATTAAACCCGTGGACTCGTGCCACCTTGTGTCGGCGTGCAGAGCACGTGATACTGTTCCGTTCGGTGATGTCTGTGGTCGCCACACTGACCAACGACCACGTCAGCTGTTCATCGTGTGAACATGTTCGTTGGTGCACACTGATCGGTGCACGAGACGCCCATCCCCTGTGGTTCTCTTTTACTTGCCCATCTGCAAGCCAACTCGCACGGGGTGAATGCAGAAGAACTTGCCTACCTCTACACATCCGCCTAGATCTGTTTAAATTATATTTTGACCTTAGTCTGTTTGACGAATTGGGTCCTACACCATTGTGTCTTTTGAGGCTTGTGGGGCACTTGGTTCATCGAATATTATCATTAGCGAACACGAAAGGAACGAAGCGTTTTGTGAGATAAGCGTGGGTTTTGCCGATTTGTCCTTCCTTGCTTGCCCGTGACTGTCAGCATGGGTGACAGATCATTAGCGAAGCTGCTGCTGAGTATTCCGAAAATAGTGTTGCCAGCATAAAGGTTGGGTCGCAAAGTGAAACAAACTATTTACATTTATAAAAAAATGTTCCAGCTGCGAAGCACGTGCTGCAGTTGCAGCACCTACAGTGCTGCATTCTTCGTCCATGCCCGACCCAGCACCTGAAGCGAGGGCGATCTTGGCCACCATCCTCGTCATGCTTCCGCGCACCGTGATAGACTGACTCCTTTGAAGCTCGTCAGGCTGCCGGGGCTGCTCATCTGATGTGTCTGCCCGCATACACTGCCTGAAATGATGTTCCACTTTGCTGAACGTGTCAGTAGAAATCGATCGAAAGGAATGGCTATGCTAGTTGATGCACACGGTTCTACCTTATAATGCATTGATGAATGGCTCCTGTTTGATTTTCCATCACTTTTCCAAGCTGATGTTGTGCAGTATTTTGGCAGTTGGCCAACTATTTCATGTCTGTCGTTGTTTCGAGACATGTCTCAGTGCCCGATAGTTTTGTGCCTTGGTTTTCTAAAATGCTGAATTCAATATGGACTAGATTTGCTCTTCTGTTTCCCCATATCTGCCACTAACCTGACCGATGTATGACATGAACACTTGCTCTGTTAAGCATCTGCATTTCAAATAACTTTTATTGCCTAGCTATGATTTCAGGCTTTATATGCTTGTGCGCAATTATATTGTTTTTAACCGCTAGATAGAGTCATTGCAGGAATGTCTGACTAACGTAAATCAAAATTTGTAAAAATTAGATAAAACTAAGCTGTAGCGACATCCAACTGACGTGAGATGGGGCCTCAACGCTGTCTGATGTTGTTCACTGGATGAACAGGACAGCACAGCTCGGGGTACAGGGACGTCTGGCAATGATGCCCTCCAAATGACAATTCCTTGTGAATGATCGATCGATTTCTGATGGAAAATATCAACGTTGTCTCCTCTCAGCGAAGCCATAGGGAGTGCCAGATCTATCGATTTCTCGAGTCACGGAGAAATCCACCCATTGATTTCACGCCTAGCCGTGTGGTCAACCGGCATCGCAATTACATCACGCAGTTCTAGAGTTGTTCAGATTGTCCCACTCTAATGGCCAGTTGATTGTTAGCATCGTGTCGCTGCCATTATGTCTGAACACTGCACGGGTGTCTCTCACACAAGCATTTTTGACCTGTAGATATTGCAGAAGCACCAAAAGCAGGCTCGACAAAGGCGAGAGACGAAGGCAGACGCTCCTAAAAGTAAAGCCAAGTTCAAATCCAGTGTTTTGGTGAAGGTAAAGGACCGTCTGAATGCATGCCTCTTCCAACCTGCACGGTCCGAGTTTCGTTGATTTTTCGTTCGCGTTGTAGTTCATAGAAAATTAGAATAGCCTGTTTCGTACAGCAAATTACTGAACATATGATGTACGTCGTGGCTCGGGCTCCCCACATATGCTCTGCAGCAATGCTTCGCAGATGGCTAAATCTCGAAGAGTGTGCTGTATTTGCACACCATCTACAAACGAAACACATCTTGCCGCTGTTACCATGCTAATTAGCCAGTATCACAGAGCAGGATGCAGGGGTGTCACTTTGCATATTGAGGGGCCACCGACCCCTCAATCATTGATTTTGGCCCTATCAATCATCAAATCAATCCCCCATCGGGCTGAAGCTGTCCGATTTGGCTCTTGGCGTACGCTAGATGCATATGGTTTTCGTGGCGGCTTTGTCCACCAGAAAGCCACGCGACCCCCAACCACCTTCACACAGTGGCACCCATGTAGGATGTGCCATTCGCCTGTGAGAAGCGTGTGGCTTCCTCGCCGTCTCGTCCAGCGCCTGTGACTGACAAGAGCGCGAGGCCGGGGGTGGCGCCCCGGTTATCGTGGCCGAATAGCCAGAGCTGCATGGTGTATGCCCCGTGTTCGCCTGTGAAGTGCATGCCGGTAGCGGTAGCGACACGTCTGCCCTCTGGACGCCAGGAGATGTGTGTGAGCTTGCACCGATGCTTTCAGTCAACACCTTTGCGGATCGAGGAATCGTCCTATCTTCATGAGCTATCTTTGTATCTCTTTATTGGTGCGTTTTCTTGTGTTGCCATTTGTCAATAGCAGTTATAGCTAAGTTGGTGACATATTGATCTCAGACACCGCCCCAGGGCTGCGCACATTTTCGCGGCACCTGCACGACAACTGCCAAGTACATCAAGAAACGTGTGATTTGCGGGATATGCTGCGATGGAAGATTTTAAGTCAATACCAGTCAATTGGTTAGCCTTTGATGGGTTGCAACGCCTTGCTTATCTGCAAATTGAATCAGCTAATATCCATGAATATTGAAATAAATCAATCCGATCTTCATCAAAGCTGTGTGTTTGTGATCTGGACATAACTTGCTGCGAATCCAATGTATGCGACATGTTCAATTTTGGCAGGAATACTGAAGTGATATCGGAATTACCCCATCGTTCATTGTTACCAAGTTACAACTACTATTAAATTGGGAATGGTAAGGTCCGTAATTGTAAATACCGCATGTGATGCTGCATGTAATGTGATATGAACAAGCGTGAAGGAATGATCCTTAACGAATTGCTGTTCCAGTTCGAGGTAGACACTGCATTTTTTCCAGTGTAATCGTGTGCTCACAAATAGCTAATGCAATTACACTTCATTTGTAATATGGGAGGACAAATATAAATTGTTCTAACCGCAAATACTTCACCCATGCTAAAAGCTGCAACACATTCTCGAGTGGAATCAACAACATGTCGCTGAAGCATTGTCCTGCTTGGAAAATCTGCTGTGGTGGGCTGTGCTGTCATTAGTGGACGATAATTTCCTAATTTTGTTGTCCCCCCAAAAAGATCAGTCCACATTGTATATTCGGTCTTGTTTCTCTTCAGGCCCATCTCTTTTCACGAATTACTCGAAAACGAATTGTGTGTTAAATCTATTGCTGTTGGTAGTTATGCATGACGCATTTCATCTCGCATTCATGTGACAGCAACATAACTGAAAAAGTATTCCTCGCTTTGTTTCCAACACCTCATGCCAGCACCGCCTCGGATATTTAGCTCCTCCACTACAGGTCATTCTGAAACCAATCGGGCTATCGTGACGTCACAACTTTCAGATCGATAGCCCAGTATCCGGATTCTGTGGAATGTGTGCTTGATGAACTGTGGACTTAATTTTCAGGTTCCTTGGTCAGATAAAAGAACGACACTTTTTGCAATACTTGAACACAGTCTGAACACATGCTGAATGTTGTTTTAAATTCGAATAGTAAAAAATAGTCTTCATACCGTCGTCCACATATCAAAAAGCAATCAAATATGAGATTGTGGGATCCAAGAGAGCATGATACATGGGTAGGAACACAAGTTCAGTCTGAAGCAGGCTTGTGAAGCGGACGAGAGCTGTATTTATGTTTGACAACCCGAATTTGAATGGCGTCAATATTGAATCATCGCACATAGAGCGAAAAATGTTTCGTGAACAGCCCATAGAGTACTGAAACATGATTCAGCACTCCACCGGACAAATGTACAAAAAGTAGAGGACACGTTTTCACAAAGTATAGTCTTGTGTCTGATAAACACATAGTACAGGGATTCCCCAGCGCTTGGCAGGTACCTGCGCCAATGTGGAGGCAATAACGTCCTCCATGCTAGATGGCTGCTGAACAAATGTGCATGACGAGCAGATGCATCACAAATACACCCATCACGCGTCGCCGGAGACAGATCACTTGTCTGGTCCGATACGTTGTGTCGAGACTGGCGTAGCGTGCACCCCGAGTGAACGCTAAGGCCATCGTGGTTGTAAATATCCGTGTTTCTGCCCACTCAGAGGTACATGGATATACAGGAAACAACACGGGACCGTTGGCGTACCAGATACGGCCGAACGCCACTTTGACGCCACTCTGACGTCATAAATGCCGCTGACTGTCAGCTGACTGAGCTGTTGTCCCGCGCTCTCCGGTCGGATGTCGAGCAGACCGTGGCGCGCTGCCGTGCCGGTGGCGCGGCTGGGGGGAAGTCGCGGCGCACCGCACCGTGTCGACGCTGACAGGATCCGCGTTTTCGTTTCAGTTCCTGAATATGGCGTCTGTGTTCATGCGCATCTTCAACTTGATCTCGATGATGCTGCTCATCGGCCACTGGTCCGGCTGTCTGCAGTTCCTCGTGCCCATGATGCAAGGCTTCCCCTCCAGCTCCTGGGTGGCAATC
>JAOTOL010001223.1:207500-394685 GCA_034440575.1 Imbricaverruca yamaguchii
CAGTGAACTTCGCGACTGTCCCGTAGTGTCTTGAGATCCATCAAGTGCATCGCATTCCTCATCGTGTTCTGTTATTATCATGTCGACGCTTCTGGCTTTACCATTATGGATCATATGAAGACTAAGTCTACGCTTGGGAATAAACCCGCCACCTGTCCACCTGGTCCAGCTCTTGGCTTGTGTCGTTGACTCACTAAATGTCTCACCTTACCCATGCAGTTACCCAGGAGACTTTTCAGAAAATGCTGCCCTCGCCCGGACGGTTTTGGGTAGCAGTTGCAAATAGCCCAGCGTGGTGCTAAAATTGCAGATACCGGCTCACTTGACATGAAGAGGAAAATGATGTCTGACCACCATTAAAGAATGAAGACCAAGTGGGGGACAAAAGCTGATCGGTAGTCCCCTGTGTCATTGCACATCGTATCATTCTACTCGTGTGCCGATAGCGCAGTCTTGGTGGAGCTGTCATGTCCGTCATCACTGAAGGCGTCATATGCACAAGCAATGCTCAGCGACGAGGGTCACCCACGCGCGCGTGACCGATGTCGTTGCCAGGGTACCGGCGACATCACCGGCGGTGGCACAGTCGATATCGACGCGACCTGCCCGCCGCCGACGTCGTCGACGGCCGCGGCAACGGCGACCACTAGCAACTGTCCGTGAAACGGCGCGGGCATCCGTCTGGCGCGGCTCGTAAAAAATACCGCCACGCCGTTGAATTCACTTTGGCGCGGCGAGATCAGTGTATGAATCGGCGGCGGGTACGCTGATCGAGGGGCGCAGCGACGTCGGTGTCGATCGATGGAAGGCGTCGGGCCGACAGGACTCGGCAGCCGGCTCGCTGGTGAGCCGGCCCGCCACAGAGCGGGGTGAACGCTGCTCCGTCTGCAGGGCCCGAGTCTCGACGGCGTCGAGAGCGGGATGCTCTGAGGCGGCCTTGTTCGCAAGAGGTGGTTGATGGAGTACCCAAGACGGCACATCCCAATAGATGAATGACGCATAAAACTCAGCGACGTCACTTGTAGCAGGAGGCTCTCTAATGAGCAATTATATTTCAATTTTCGCGATTATCGAGGACTACAGTAGTACCTCGGCGGTAAGCAACAACAGAGCTGGACAACTGATACTGTTGTCGGTGGAAAGCTCGCACAACTGCAATGACTTGAATTGGTCCACTGTGCCAGGATGCTCCGCACAATATTCTGGGACAACACGTGCTCCAAAACCACCTTCATCCCCAACATTCAATATAAATCACAGTTTGACAAAATAGTGTGGTCACAAAGCCTGCTCAAGTGTTCAATAGCGCACTTCATTCTATATGCCGATGTGGCTGCCTGGCGTGGATGTTTGAGCACACCTGATGCAATCGTATAGCACACCTTTGGGAATGATTCTCACACGTACGTCGTTCCGCATACAAGGGTAGGTTGTTAGTGGTTGATCCAGCGGGCTTAAAATCCCTTTCGACAAGGAAAAAGCTGTTCCGCTGAAGTTACTTAGTTAGTCGATAGCAACAGATATGCCAGGACACTAATGCATCTTTGGTACGCATGATGATGAATTTCAAATGTTCACAACATGCGGTATGTAACGATGTTTTCATAATCTGGGTGGGCGTGAAAATTGAAGGTTCTCAAAAGCGCAACGTGTTGGGACGGGCTGTGGTGCGTGACTGATGTTAGTGTGATTGGTGTCGGGTATGACTGGTATCGCGTGTGACTGGTGACGCGTGTGACTGGTGTCGCGTGTGACTGGTGTCGCGTGTGACTGGTGTCGCGTGTGACTGGTGCCGCGTGTGACTGGTGTCGCGTGTGACTGGTGTCGCGTGTGACTGGTGTCGCGTGTGACTGGTGTCGCGTGTGACTGGTGTCGCGTGTGACTGGTGCGCAGCATGTGTGACTGGTGCCGCATGTGACTGGTGCCGCATGTGACTGGTGTCGCGTGTGACTGGTGTCGCGTGTGACTGGTGTCGCGTGTTACTGGTGTCGCGTGTGACTGGTGCCGCGTGTGACTGGTGTCGCGTGTAACTGGTGCCGCGCGTGAATCCGCGTGTCGGCGAGTGGCGCGTGACTGTTTTCGGCAGCTGATCAGGCTAGCAGAGACCGACGGTAGGCACCAATAGAGGTCGGCGGTAGGCGCCAACAGAGGCCGGCGGTAGGCGCCAACAAAGGTCTGTGGTAGGCGCCAAGAAAGTCTGGAGGTAGGCACCAACAAAGGTTTGTGGTAGGCGCAAATAAAGGGGAGCCGTAGGCTCCAACAAAGGTCGGTGGTAGGCGCCAACAAAGGCTGGCGGAAGGCACCAATAAAGGTAGGTGGTAGGCGCCAACAAAGACTGGCGGAAGGCACCAACAAAGGTCGGTGGTAGGCGTCAACAAAGGTCGGTGATAGGCGTCAACAAAGGGGAGCCGTAGGCACCAACAGAGGCCGGCCGATGAACGGAGTGGCCGATCTGCGCCAGTGGGCCGGCCTCTGCTGACGCCCGGCCGGCCAGCCGCGGCCGTCCGCTCGTCTGGCCATTCGCCAACAAGATTAATCTATCATTTCGTCCCCGGGGCAGATGTCGCCGACATGCCATTGGGCGGCATCGAGTGGCGCAATGTCCTCTCTGGCCAGATCGCTGGGTGTCCACAGCCCATCGCCACTGTCGACAGCGCGCCCCTGCGCCCCTGCGCCCCTGCGCCGTGCCACTTCGCCTCGCCGTTCTGCCGGCCTCGTCAAGAGTGCGGCGCGCCTTCCGCCGCCATAGACGTTATTCATGAACATATCGCGGTCTTCCGCGTACTGACCGTCCGGTGGACTATGAGTGAAGGACGGTGGGGACGAAAGTGGGGGACAAGTGAAACGCTGCAGAATCTGCCAGTTTATCCTCACCTTGATATCTGCACTCTGTGGCTTATGTAGGCAAAAATTGGACCATAAATGTCCTGGTGCTCTTCGAGGTATGTCGCACAGCAGTAAGGCAGCCATGGATGGGCACAGTCTCAATTAAGCCCCTTTGGCAGCACGTGTTGTCATGCTAATTAATGATCCTACTGTCGACTGTTGCATGGTCACATACGCAATCTTACACTGACTTCTACAATCACTCCGGCAGCATTATTTCCGGGCTGGCAGATGGAAATCATGAATGTAACTTCGATGGTCCATGTGACAATTGTACACTACTGTTGGTGCTGAGGGATCAGGAATATCCTTGCATTCGGCAGAATTTGCCGATGTGACAATTGATTCGAACATCTACTGTTGCGTGTGAGTGCGTGGAGGGTGACTTGTCGGGAGGCGAAAATACATTACATTACATTACATTATATCCACTGGAACATGAGTGGAGGGCATCCTCTTCCAGAAAAAAAATTAATGCTGTAATATATTGCGCTACGCTCATTTGAATCCGGTACCTATAATGATCAGTGTTTTGTACTGCGCCAAATATACCAGATGCACCGGAGCGCCTGCACACCATACGCCGACGGCCGCTGACAGCCAGATCAGAGCATACCGGTGCAGCATACGATTAGGCGCTTGTCGCAGTGCCATCTAGTGACGGACATAGAAACTGTGATCCTGGAGCGAATTGCGCAAAACAGGAACATGTCTACCCTTCAGGGGACATTGCTTGCAAAAAGGGAAGTAAAGTTGGCATACCACCAAATGCTGGTACTATGTGGAGGATTTCCCTGATAACACTGGATGTCAAAAACATTCTTCACGGCCTCACTCTTGGCAGTGCTATTTCTTCTCTTCACACATGCGCCCCAAAGCCCTAATAACTAACTAACTTCACACATCGCACTTGCGTAGATATTTCCCTGTATACCTGTCTGTAAATGATGTAAACGTCTGTAAATCCATTTAGACGCAACGCCTTGGCGGTACATCAAAATTTGCATGCGCTTGAAGTAGTATTAAAACGAACTCTTCAACAACTTTTCCGTGCTTTCCATAACTGATCCAACTATCAATGACATGTGACATGCAGAATACTTCCGTGTAATGTGATGGTGTTTGTTGAGTGGCAGTAACTTGAAGACAACTTGTAGATTGGAAGTATTCTTGGCAGATCCTCAACTACGGAGCCTGGTCAAAGCGACTTCGCCCTGCCGTCAACAACTGGTATTATCCCTGGACAGCCAACTGGATATCATCCTCTGACATATACTCACCACACGGATTCTTAAGGGAATTCGGATAACGCATAGCTAGTTGCCCCTTCAGCACTAGCCTCGTACATGTTCCCTCAACTAACCGTATGTCATTCCTGCACTAACCGTATAATGTACTCTTTGTGCACTGACCGTGCTGCCTCTCTGCACTAGCCGTGTGCTCTTTCTGCACTAACCATGCGGCCTTCCTGTACTAATCGTGCCGCCTCCATCTACTAACCGTGTGCTCTTCCTGCACTAACCGCGCGACCTCCCTGCACTAACCGTGTGCTCTTTCTGCACTAAACATGCGGGCTCCCGGTACTAACCGTGTGGTCTTCGTGCACAAACCGTGCGGCCTCCCTATGCTAACAGTGTGGCCTCCCTGCACTAGCCGTGCTGCCTCCCTGTGCTAACAGTGCGGCCTCCCTGTACTAACCGTGGGGCCTCCCTGCACTAGCCGTGCGGCCTCCCTGTACTAACCGTGGGGCCTCCCTACAGCCGTGCGGCCTCCTCTACTAACAGTGTGGCCCCTGCACTAGCCGTGCGGCCTCCTGTACTAACCGTGGCCGCCCCCCCCTCCTCCCTGCCGCGTGCGGCCTCCCTGTACTAACCGTGGGCCTCCTGCACTAGCCGTGCGGCCTCCCTCTACAAAGTGGGCCTCCCTGCTAGCCGTGCGGCCTCCCTGTACTAACAGTGTGGCCCCTGCACTAGCCGTGCGGCCTCCCTGTACTAACAGTGTGGCCTCCCTGCACTAGCCGTGCGCCTCTGTGCTAACAGTGTGGCCTCCTGCACTAGTCGTGCGGCCTCCTCTACTAACAGTGTGGCCTCCCTGCACTAGCCGTGCGGCCTCCCTGTAGTAACCGTGGGGCCTCCCTGCACTAGCCGTGCTGCCTCCCTGTGCTAACAGTGTGGTCTCCATGCACTAGCCGTGCTGCCTCCCTGTACTAACCGTGGGGCCTCCCTGCACTAGCCGTGCGGCCTCCCTGTACTAACCGTGGGGCCTCCCTGCACTAGCCGTGCGGCCTCCCTCTACTAACAGTGTGGCCTCCCTGCACTAGCCGTGCGGCCTCCCTGTACTAACCGTGGGGCCTCCCTGCACTAGCCGTGCGGCCTCCCTGTACTAACCGTGGGGCCTCCCTGCACTAGCCGTGCGGCCTCCCTGTACTAACCGTGGGGCCTCCCTGCACTAGCCGTGCGGCCTCCCTGTACTAACAGTGTGGCCTCCCTGCACTAGCCGTGCGGCCTCCCTGTACTAACCGTGGGGCCTCCCTGCACTAGCCGTGCGGCCTCCTTACTAACAGTGTGGCCTCCTGCACTAGCCGTGCGGCCTCCTGTACTAACCGTGGGGCCTCCTGCATAGCCGTGCGGCCTCCCTGTACTAACCGTGGGGCCTCCCTGTAGCCGTGCGGCCTCCTGTACTAACGTGGGGCCTCCTGCACTAGCCGTGCGGCCTCCCTCTACTAACGTGTGGCCTCCCTGTAGCCGTGCGGCCTCCCTGTACTAACCGTGGGACCTCCCTGCAGTAGCCGTGCGGCCTCCCTGTACTAACCGTGGGGCCTTCCTGCACTAGCCGTGCGGCCTCCCTGCACTAACCGTGCTGCCTTTCCGCACTAGCTGTGGGGTCTCCTTGCACTAACCGTGCGACCGCCGTCTGTCGACAGGAGTCGGACTGGTTCGAGCAGTATTCGTGGGCGCTGTTCAAAGCCATGTCGCACATGCTGTGTATAGGCTACGGCCGGTTTCCGCCGCAATCGCTGGCCGACCTGTGGATCACCATGCTGTCGATGATCTGCGGCGCTACGTGCTACGCGCTCTTCATCGGCCACACCACCAACCTGATCCAGTCGCTCGACTCGTCGCGTCGCCACTACAGGGACAAGGTAGACCTCACGCCCGCCTCTGTTCGTCTCTTGCAGGGCGCCTATTGGCTGGAGCAGTACTCGTGGGCCCTGTTCAAGGCCATGTCGCACATGCTGTGTATAGGATACGGCCGGTTTCCGCCGCAATCGCTGACGGACATGTGGCTGACCATGTTGTCGATGGTGAGCGGCGCCACCTGCTACGCCATGTTCCTGGGCCACGCCACCAGTCTGATTCAGAGCCTCGACTCGTCGCACAGGCAGTACCGAGAAAAGGTGGGGGCCGCCCCGCACGTTGGCCACGTCACACCCGCGCACCCGTGCGCTCCCACTGTAGCGGCCGACTCGGCAGCAGCCGGCGCCGCGTAGCGTTCACGCGCGCACAGCTGCGGCCGCCTCGCCTGCGGCGGTGCGCGGTCGAGCTGCATGGCCTGGCACGTGCGGCATGCGTGTTGCTGTCCGTCCGCGGCCGATGTACCGTAGCCAGTGGGCCGCAGCAGACCTTGACCTTAGCGGCGCGGACCGCTAGTGTGAGCGGTCTTCGACACCCCCCCGTTTCACCCCCGCGCCTGAAGCTGGCTGAAGCTACTGCTGAATGTTGTGCAACGATCGGAGCCCTTCACCAATTGCAGTAGTATATTTGGGTGGATACGTTGACGACCAGGGCTTGAGACTTATCCGATGATATTGTGAAGCACCTGGCAACACTTGACATTCTCCTGGCAGCACTTGACCCCACCTAGCAACACCTGATATCGCCTGGTAATACCTACTAGCAATCACTGAGCAAGTCCCACGGCCATTGCATGTTGTCCAGTTCCAAAATGTCACGTACCTGGCGGCGTACGCTTCCGCGCTAATTTGGTGTTCAGCAGGCACTACACCAGATTGAGCCACACACCTTGACGGAGTTCTCTGGTCTGCTCTGATAGCCACCCTCCCCGCGTCACCCGTCGACATGTATGTATTAGGGACATGTAATCGCATAGGACAGTGATGAATACCGTGGGCGCTATTCCGAGCTCCTCTCTCCTGGACGTCCCCACGCCCCTGGTGTGAGCAGTTGCACCCTGACGCTGCATTAGTTAGAAGCGGGGTGCCGACGACTGCCTAACCTTAGAAGTAGAGAAGTAGCTAACAGTTCTGCATGATTGTATTCGCAGTGTTACTCATGTGTATTGGGTATGCCAATAATGTGCCGATTCCGACTCGCGACTAGGAACGTGACGCGAGGTAACTTCTAATCCTCGCCGTTGCCGCTCATGATTACGCAGCACTTGTCACCCACGCAACTACTGGTTCGCATCGCTCCTTTGTGGTTCGGTGCTGGAATCTCTCCCGCGCCTATGTACATACGACGACAAGGCGTATCTTGCCTGGCTTCAGTATTGTGCTGATGATTGGTTTCATTGTAGCATTTCTTATTGTCATCGCTTGTGTTATGTATTCACTATGCCTCTCGGTTTGTTGGTTTAATGCCTGTGTGTGTACATACTGCTGCTGCTCATGAGCACGATAACTGGCCGAAATTTGAGGCTCTTTAGTTTTATTCATGGATGTTCTTCAAGCTTTTCGTCATTTGATTTATTATCCAGCATCTTAATATACGTGGCCAATATGCGAGGTAGCCCCACTGTCCCCGGCCCCCGTCTCAGCTAAAGGTAGCCTGTCACCCTTTGCGCTATGTTTCACTGCGTCTATAGAGCTTCTTCCCCACACCTGTATTCTATGCCAGCGGTTATGTGGTGTGTAATAACTTCACCCTGCAACGTAAAAAACACTAACAATGTACGCTGTGAGTTGCAAAGTATCCCACCTGCCTCATGAGATCTATAGACCACACCATGTGCTGTGACCACCAGCTAGTGCATAAGATGTGGTCTGTATGACTGGACCTCACTGTGCTTTGATTTCCCAGGAAGTGTTCAAAGTTTGAAGCTGATACAGGATGTTCTGTAATCGTCGTAGAACAGAACTGCAGATTCATGAGAAAAAATACAATGCTCTTTGCTCTTTGCTGTCATCTTCGATGTATGTAACTGCATGCCCTTCGATTTTTCTTTTCTCTCTTCTCTCTCTTTCTCTCTCTCTCTCTCTCTCTCTCTCTCTCTCTCTCTCTCTTCTTCTTCTTCTTTGGTTCACCATAGATGCAATTCAAATCGCGCCAACAACCCAATCATACATGTTATTTACACCTCAGATGAAGTAGTGTTTTTATGTCGATCCGCAGTTACTCGTGTCTATAAAATCAGTTATGACCGAATTTTCCGTCATACACCAATATTTTTAACAGGAAGAGCCACGGAAGAGATAGCCTTCATTCTCATGAGTTTATCAATAATTAATTGTGTTACGATTCGGCTCATATATATCTACACAAGTTGGGGATTGCACCTTTCTCTACTGTCATGCACTCCACTGCATCGATCCCAAAGCTAAATAGCTCATGCCAATTCCACTGATATGGTATACACTTTTTAGTTTGACTTCGAACAATTGAAACTAACCTTTGACATTCAGATTTGACATTGAAATGTTACGGTTCCAAAATCTTGCTGGAGAGCTCACAACGGGCCATTATTTGATAGTGGATCTGGGTAGGTTTGTTCGAAAACGGAAAAAATGCAATGCGACGGAAGAAATCAGCATGACAGCATGACCTCCTAATTTATTTAGAATTATCATCTTTCTGATGCCACACAAGGGACGTCGAACGACACCCATTTTCTGCAAATCAAAGCTATGACGATGAAACGTGAGGTCATCAAAGAATTAAATCAATCATTTGACTTTGACATGTCCAGGTTTTAAATGTTATTCGCGTGTTCACAATGGGGTACTGCTGGATCCCATATTTGGGTGGATTTAGACAGAGACAAAAAAAATATGCGAGGGGACCGAAAAATCAGCTTGACCTCTCACCTTTGCACTTATTTATATCTATCCATGTTCTGATATCGCACGACACACCACGTCGAATGACACCCACTGGGTGCTCATTGATCCCATAGCGACGAAGCGTGATAACTTCGAAAAATTTAGCTTAACCTATGGTTTTGACGCCTCATTCACATGTTTTGGTTTGAAATGCCAGTCGGAGGTTCACTACGGGACGGGTACACAACGCCAGTTTTCTGGGTTCAACGCATTTTTGTATCGTTTCTGATTTTGTTTCAAAAGTCCGAATTACGTCCTCTTTTTTTTGGGGGGGGGGGGAGAGGGGAGGGTGGCGCACGGCGCCATAATCAATATGTGTATCTATCCCGCCTCGATCTTTCGAACTCCGGTACGCTTTTTTCGTGACCGTACGCGATTTTTGAAGGTGCGATTCTTTGCGTTCCAAAGAGATCGTCCTGGCTCGGACATTTATTTTGCGGAATCTTTCCTTATTTTGGAGGACTCCAGTATGATTGTTTTGGTCCCGATGCCATTATGGAGGTTACATTGTGCTTATATTGTGCCCTCTACGCGATTTTTGTGAGCCCCGACGGGAGTTTTTGATGCCCTGACACTAATTCTCGGGACACCGGTGGGAATTTTGTGTCCCGGGCGCGATATTTGGAGATGAGGCCAGAATGTATGGTGTTATACTTAGCTAGAGCCAATCGCGATTTTGAAGAGCCAATTTTGGGGTCCCGACGCGAATTATTGGGGCCCAACGCGAGGTTTGGGGACTCCGGAGCGATTCTTGGGAGTCTGCCTCTCTCAGGAGGGGGGGGGGGGTCGTTTGCCCCTTCGGTACGCCACTGCGGCTGCTCAAGGAGTTTTTTTTTAACAGATGGCACCCTTCAGAGTAGGAAAGCCCTTTGGATAATTTGATTTTCCGGACCTCCTATAAATTGTCCGGCGCTGAGTTCGATTCGAGCGAGTATTGGTGGCTTTTGGGGGTCAAATTGTGCTTTTTTTAAAGCCCACTTAGCGATATTTTGGGAATTGGGACGATGCTTCTGGTTCCCGGTGCGATTTTTATGCCGTCACGTTTCGTTCCCGGGCCCGACGATTTCTTTCCCTCCGACGCGATTTTTGAGGCCACAGATTGGAATTCCGGTTCACAATACACTTTTGGGCGGCAGCTGCGTCCTTGGGGGCTCCGGCGCGACCTTTTCAGCCCCACTGCGATTTCAAGGTGCTTTGACGCTACTTTGTTTAGTCCTAGTGCGACTTTTGGGGGTCCAGCGTTATTTGTTTGGCTCCCTAACGCGAGTTTTAGCGGCTCGCACACCTTATGGGGTCCAATATGTTTTGGGGCTTTTGGCGTGATTGTTAGGGCCTCAGAGTGATTTTCCCAGTCCTGATTGTTTGTCGTTGCGTCAGCTTCATTTGCTTTGAGTCTCGGTGAGACTTTTTGTGCCACTGTGCGACCTGTGGAGCCCCTAGCCTGATTTTCAAGGGCCCGGGGGCAATTTTCTGGGACCCACCATGATGTTCAGGTCCCCGGTCGGACATTTTTGGGCCATGGTCGTGATTTTCAAAACCCCAGTGTGATTTTAAGGGGCTTGCGATGTCCGATAATATTTTGCCCTCAAAAATAATTTCCCACTCTGGTGAAACAACTTAATCTGCAAGCCCTAAGGTATTCGGAACCATTAAAGTTAGATACACAAAATTTGAAGATGCTATGGCTGTAGTGAACCCTCTGTAGCATAAATTTGATGACCTTAAGTCAACGCCTCCAGAGTCAATCACAAAAAGGTAAGAGTCACATACTTTCTATCGCAATTACTGTCCGTTTGTGCAACATAGTCTAAAACGGGAGAGGGTGGGTCGCCACGGCGGATTCCGCCCCCTCCCCTCTGGCACGAGTCTTCAGTAAAAGTTTGCACGCACTTTTAAGCATTGCACTGTCGAACGAGCACAACTCCAGAAATTAACTCGATTGTGACTTGATAAAGTACATACCATTGAGTTTAACTAAAAGTGTGGAAGATAGATCCCGTCGCCACTACCCCGCTTCGGTCGAATCATCTTCTATATCGGTTGTGCTTTCACCAAAATGTTGATCATGGGAAATTGTTCGTTGGTTCATCCACGAAATATTCATGCATAGATGTATATATGTACAATAAAAATATGTATGATAACAATAAAAAATAAGTTCAAAATAATCCCTTCTCTTTTTATATCTCCATGACTAAAGTTAGAGGGGGAATGAACTATACCAAAAGAAAGCTGAAGAAAAAATAGTTCTGATTTGGAAATATCTCATTGTTATACGGTCCATATTTTCAATTGAGAAGGAGCCATGTAACTCAGCGGAAGTTTTAACACTGTTTGGGCTTTCTCAGCACTCGATACACTTTCCTACCACCGGCCTTGCAATCTGGTCACGCGATCTGAAAACAGTTATGAATAAAATAAGCTAACATCTTGATGAAGCTGCAGCATTCAGTTTCAACTGGACGCTGATATTGTTTGGCGGTGTTTTTCCTTTCGTGTGGCACCGCCAGGGGTGTTGTTCAGACTGAGCTCCATACATTGCGGCGGGGCGAGAGGCACGTACCGCCGACGCTGAGGAGAAAACAAAGATGGCATATCTGTCAGAATTAATGTTCTGCCTTATGGACGACAGCGCAAATTTATCGTGATATTTGGTGCAGGTGAGCCAATGGAGGGGGAGGCGGGAAGAAAGCTGTTATGTGTAATGGACACTGTGCGGCTGACCATCAGCGTCGTCCGTAATATTTCTGCTGGAGCTGCGATGTGTCACAAGAATGCACGCTGGGCTGTAACGTTTCCGCGGTGCCT
This sequence comes from Imbricaverruca yamaguchii, assembly GCA_034440575.1. Taxonomy (NCBI): domain Eukaryota; kingdom Metazoa; phylum Arthropoda; class Thecostraca; family Neoverrucidae; genus Imbricaverruca; species Imbricaverruca yamaguchii. Next base: position 219,253 of record JAOTOL010001223.1, read on the forward strand.
ACTCGGTGACGTCATTTGATCGATTGCCTAGCACTTCAGGCCGCACTTTTGAATGTGTCCCGGCACTTCGGTGTCAAGCCGCATGCACCCATCCCGGTCCTGGTGCAGCTTCCAGCTGGGACGGATCGTGTGCACCTTAGCTTGGGCAATGTTAGTTCCTCGACGGTTCTGCATGGTTCTTAATGGATTTCGATGCCTTAACCCGCGCACGTCCGGGGGGGATGTATGCCCCTCCAGTTTTTCCTTATTTGCCGCCAAACTAATCGGGGTAGCAAGGCCATACCACGCATAGCTGTTCATTGGTTTTTCCCCGCATATCCTCATACATTTTTAACCCTGCGTCATCTCAGGTCAGGTCACCAGGTCAGGCGAAGTGACTCAACTACACTCAGAGTTCTAGGTAGGATAACTTCCACATTGATTGGGCAATTTATTTCAAACTTATAACACGTCATGATCTCATCAGGAACCATAATTTGTATATCAGTTTCTTCGTATCATTGACCTTAGGTCAGGTCGCGGCCATGGCTTCCCCATTATAGGGCTAGGGTAAAATATACAAATGTTTCCTGGCTACATATTTGCGCTCGGAATGATCTCACAACGGTTATGGAATGTAGATGGAAGCTATGCTCAGTGTTACCACTGACATTTTTGCTCAGTGACCTCACCAAGGTCTCTGGGGTCACCTGAGATCACTACACATTTATGCGTATTCTATCGCACTGCATTGAGCTAGGAGGCTGAAATTATCGTCATTGTGCTTCTATCGCCAAGACGTGTCGATTGATGCATTGCATGACCTCCCTAGGCGACTGCATGACCTTGACCTGAGGTCATGACTTCATGCCCTTGACCTGAGTTTCGGTTGACCTGACCTTAAATTACACCGCCTATCATCGGCAGCGCATTTCAAGGACTGTCGAATGGCGTTCGCCGTTTGTTTCCATCTGTTACAGGTCCTCAGATATGTCTAAATATCTAAGTCCCACCTGATCTGGTCGAATTTTACCTATGATGACCCAGTGATCTGAATGTTGACCTGAGCGAAAAAATGACCGAAACACTTTCGATAGAGCCTGTCACCAGCTATCCAACGCCATTTTCTGTTGGTCGGTAGCTAGAATAGTTCTAGAGATCTTAGGGGGGCAGCATCTGCCCCCCGGACATGCGAAGTTTGCGCGGACCTCCGGACGTGCGAGTGCGAGTGCACAACGTTAGAAAGATAAGCGAAGAGTATTGTTCATCATTGGAGCATTGGACGTGGCTCAAAGGCAGGACATGATTCTTTCGGACCGTCAGCCTCTCTGGTCGACAAGGGGCATACGATGACGGAAGGTAAATCATGAAGCAAGAAAGTAGCTTCATTGTGCGGTAATTCTGGTTGCAGCTCAGTTTTTTTCGGAGGCTAACGTTTGTCTCGGGTACACTATGACTGCCACAATTGTGCAGGAATATACTTTTTGGAATTACATAGTTATATTCTGAACCTTGGTAATTGCGTTGGAAAATGTTCTCAGAAATCCGTTTGCTAGGGAATTGGCGTAAAATATTGGCGATTTCCAATTGGCGATCTCCAATTGTGGTGTATATGACGTTAAGGTGCTGAAAGTGAAGGTTGCCATTTCTTAACGGCTTAAACGTTTTGGTTTCTAAGCTACAACTTCCCTATTCTAAAGCTTAATTATTCTTGTATTTTATGTTGATAGTATATCTACAAGCGTGAATAGCGTCATCGGGGTCACGAAGGATTACGTGAGCTCATGCGCGTCGTCACATGTTTGAGATGGGGAACGAGGGAGGGGTTTTAGGTCAATTCTGTTTTATATCCATCGCAATATGCGTAGCGATAAGTTTCATGAGGCTTGGAGGGCGTTTCCCACGTTCCTCATCCTGGTAACGACCGTGGGTGAGGTCAAGAGTTCACCACGCCACTGTATGTGGACAACAGCCATCCCAGCTCCTTCTATGTGAATTCGCTAAAAATGACATGGGTTTTCACTAAATAACTACATTCACATACGATAGTCAAACGTTCAAGACCATACGAGGTCGTGCCGACACCAGTGGTGGTGTCAAGATTACTAATGTAGCAAAGCATTCCAGGTAACTGTTGCTAATTTAAATTAGCTAATAATAATTGCGTTATTAAGTCTTACAGCATCTTCTTTTGCAAAGAGCTATCATGCTCAGGCTGCAAAATAAAACATTGCACCGGTGTGGCGGTATTTCCATCTGTATATTGGGCTTCAATTGAGCTGAGGAAGTCATTTTCCTATACATGGACATAAAAACGACTCATTTTATTATGCATGGACATAAAAACGAAGTTAGTCTGTCTTGATGCAAAGTTGATCGCATGAATTTGAACTATGCATTCATTGGCGTTATTTCCGCTGATGCAAGTCGGCTGCTATGAAACATGTTCAATACGAATAACGTCGCATGCATGTTACTTGCCTATGGCCTGATCTTAGCCTCAGCTTAATCTTAGCCCGTGCTTGATCTGTGACTGGCTATATACGGGAGCATTCTTGCCATCCTTACATTCCATTATTCCGCAATTGTGTTTACATTTTTGTCGGTATAGATTTAAAACTTACGGAACCTCAAATTAGAGCCAATTGTGACCTGCTACGTAGCATCATGTTCCATTCAATGCAGAGTCACGTCATGATGGCATCGTAACGACAGATATTCATGATGGCATATCATGACTTGTTTGTGGTGCACTTGACGCCATTGGCACGTAAGATAGCCATGGGCATCAATATATTCTACTATACTCCATTGTAAAATGCTATTGTGCGGTAGACCGACAGTTGTTGGTATTTTTTACCGCTTTACGTAGAATTTCGTAGTTACTGGCCAACAGTCACAAAAGCGTAAAAACATTACAAATGGTTTACAATATGCATCAGGTATACCCCTCTCCATGTAGAATATATATGGGTATATTAGAAAGCTTATGCAATCGGAGCCACCTATCGCATTATTATAGACCATCTTGAATAAAATACGTGACACCAAACGTGGTGAGATAGATGCCAATGCCACAGTTGCTTCAACATGACGACGGGACACCACGTGCGTCACTGCGCTCAATTTATTATGACCTGTGCAATCCGGTCCGATGGTTTCGGTTTAAAATATATTTGGACAAACCAGGTCACCAATCTCTGGTGCATTTCCGCGTTCTTGCCTGGTGCATGTTCGCGCACGTAGTAGTTTGAGACTGCTTTCGGCACTTAATGTACTCATTTTGTTGACATATCATGCTTTATCTCTTCTCGAACACGTTGTCTCACTAGTACCATTCTCAAGGTCAGGTGCGCTGTTACCAGTTATCCTCGATTGACTATGGATGACATCTTCAACAGCAAAATGACCTTATTCTTTCCAGGAAGACTGCACTGCCAAAATTTAAATGATGTGACCACTTTCACTCTTGGGATCTCCATGGTAGTCACGTCCACTATATGTCACGCATTGTGTGGATTGTAGATACTTGACTTGACTCAGCGTTTACCATGCACTCTACCCATGCGGGTCAAGATGCAAATTAAGTCTTCATGCAAATTTATCTCGGACAATGTATGCTCTACCCTGACTACCAAATGGTGAAACCTGACTTGATCCTGGCTTGAGATGAACGCATTCATGACCTAGACAACCACAGTCTTCACCCTGAGATGCTCTGACCATGGAGCCACGTTCCCGCCGCCATTTTCGTAGAAATAAGAACACAGCTTCAGAATCAGAATAAGGATTTCATGCAATGGATAATGTGACGCAATTCGGCTTGTTCTCTGGGGACGGTGTGCAAAATGTTGTCAGGAAGTGGATCGAGGTTGGTCAGGCACTGCTTTGCGAATTCCTTTGCCGTACCCATTGCACTCCGGTAGAACATTCGTAGCTTCGGCTGGCCGTCATTTATTTTTCATGTAGGCGGTCGGCCCGGTGCTGGAAGCTGCATTAGTCGGATTAACCCGTCCCGTCTCGGGGGGGTGGGGGTGTGTTCAACCGCCACCCCCTCAGATTTTTCACGGATAGTGTACGAACGGCGCGCGGCAGTGCGCCAAGATTTGGCATAAATTTTCCCACACTAATTTGACATGCTGTTTCAAAATTTTGAAGTCAGATCATGTAGGGTCAACGAGTTAGTCAAGTTCAAGCGAGGTCACCTCCAAAAAAGTTCAACCATTCTTTACGCTTTAGCAGATACAGATATTTTAATGAAACTTTTAGCGTTTGATTATCTTTATGGATGCACGAAATGGATTTTTTTTCGTTTTTGACTACACATAAATGTTACGCATTTGCCAAATTGCAGCTCGAATAGAGGGTTCTGGCTAAAGCAAGCATTTTTTATTATGCAAGTTGACTTCCAGCAACGTTTCTCAATCTTATCTACCCATTGGAAAAGGAAAATTAAAGAAAACTTGAAAACTCAAAATTTTGAAATAAAACAAAATTGTGGAGGGGGGGGGGGGCAAAAATTATAGCCCTGGTCCATCATTTATAATTCCAAATAACTTGTGCTTTTTCATATATCCCCAAAATGAACTCCCCAGAACCAAAAAACAATGTAAGTCGTGAAAAGTCATGAAAATCTAGCCCCTGGTGACGTCACTTTTGGGGGAGAAGCTGTTTCCGGGGCGGTCGATCCGGACCCTACTCGTCGAGCGCTTTCCAATGACACCTCTTTCGTTTTCGTGTGATGCTTAGTTTGAATTTTAGAGGGGAATTACTAACCGCCGCCCCCCCCCCCGAAACGGGGTGTGAGGATCTGACCGGAACGACTATTATTGACAAAGGGTTAAGATTATTGATTTACCTTTTTGTCGACATCACTGCTTCTCGTTCGCCAATTTGTCTAGCGAAGTTGATTGAAGCGTCTACATACAGATCGATCGGACGTTCACGCGTCTTGTCAGTCACCGTGAGTCGTTGGATGATGGGATCGCGAGTCATTAATCCAGCGTTCTGCGTCCTGTCAGCCAACGCGACTCATTGGGTCAATACGTTGTGAGTTATTGATCCGATCCACGCTTTATTTTTATTTTTCAAGTGCGGAGTTCGAAATCTTAGAAGTGAGGAATTTTGAGTTCTTCCTTTATGCTGTAGAATTTCTTTCACTTTTCTCCGATTTTCTTTCATGAGGATCTTAGCTGCTCCAAATGGTCCATTGTGCCACTTACACATGGCATGAAAATATGAAGATAAAGGCGGAGCTGGAAACAAGAGAACGATGAGCTTTTTATTTCCTTACTGTTCACGGGAAGCTTATATTTTAGAAACACATAACGAGATCGCCTCTTACAAGCGCTTAACGAACAAGTTGCAGTCGAAGATCTGAACGTTTGACTTAATACCTGTATTTTGTTCAGCAGAAAAGGCTAATTGAGACACCTGAAGTAGAGTGGTCCTGAGCTATTTTATTTTCCATTAAAATGCCATCTTCATGTCAAACATTAATCCCAGAATTATCGTGCAATGTGTGTCCACTGCTTTCAAGCGTCCGACAAAGGATAGATGTCCAGCCCATGCGAGGAAACAAAAATACCGCGTGCCTGTTGTACATGCTGTTTTCTGCTGGACCCTTGACAATCGGCGGTAGGAGGACCAACCACCAGTATCGACATGCCTGTGAATATGACATTGTTAATAAGGTAGTCAGTGACGGAAACTGAGAGGAGAAGGAGCATGAAGAACGCCTGAAAAAGTGTGTCAGTGACGTTTGATGTTCGACCCATTTGCTTAAATTCCAGAGGATATAAGTGTGCGACACCTCCAACCTTGACCATCTGAGACCGCCTCTGCTTATGATTGCACAGTCAGCTTATCAAGGACCCTCCCGGCCTACGTGACGGATCGTCGGCATCCGGGCATCAACTTCGATGACGACAGAAACAAATTCAGTGTTCTTCCTCACTCAGAAATGCCTCCCTGGAACCGCCAATGGTCAATATAAATAGCCAGGAAAGCCCAATGAAGTGTGCCCGCTTATTATGATATCGGACCATTATGACAGTTCGAAAACATATGATTACATTCAGTTATAACGTATGCTACATTGGGATATATCGGCTATATTGGGCGCAAAATAGCAGAAAAGCTGACGCCCAAAAATTCAAACCACACATACGCATGCTTAATATGGAACTCAGAAGCCCACATAAATGAAACCGACCCACACATTAGAAGCAGACAGATGCACGCATTCTAGGACGTGAGTACAAAATTCACATGAAGAATAAACTCAAAGCCTGGATGACGCGTTCCCACTCAGCTCAATTTGAGGCCAGTTGAAACCTCGCATTCTTGGAAATTCTAACTGGACTGTAATTTGTGTCGTCAACGGGAAAGAATCAGTAAAATCAAAATCAGGTTTGAAATATTGCTACAATCGTGAAGCATTTCACGCCGACGACGAAGCTGGGTACGAATCCCAACCAGCACATCATAGCCGCCGTATACCTTCGTTTTATACACATAGCCTATGCTGACGAACAACATTGCCCCTTCCTGCATTTCCAACCACCAGCTCTCTTGGCTCAGTACTGATACCAGTCTGCCTGTTTGAGCCGGTGCCGACTAATCCCAGAGCTATAGAATGCAATTGCACAGGTTCTCAAATATCCTACTGTCTGACACGCCCAATTGTTCTCCTTGCGCAGGAATGACCGCGAGCCAATGCTTGCAGAGATATGATGACTCTAATATAAGGATAGGTATGTGTGTGTCAATACATAAACATTCCTTCGCGCCCATGCGGTACATCATAGTATGCAATAAACATCCACGCACACTTGTTTTCAGGATTGCTACGCCATTGTACACTGGTCATTAGGGTAGAACGTCAGAGACTGAAGTATTTTTCCGGAAAAACCGCGTAGTGGATTTTTGCCTTTGGTCACAAGGAACATGAAACATATTTTAAAACAATTTTATTTCAAATTTTTGCTGCGCAAAGTCGCACTTTAAAACCAAAAATTTATTGTAAAAAAGTATGCAAAATTTGTTCTCATTTCCTTTCTAATTAAGATGGAACCATGAAATAGGTTATATCATGTTGCACGGAACGAGATGAATCCATCGATACCAACCATGATGACCTAAGTTCACGGGTTCTCGCTCCAGGTCAGGTCATCGTCCTCTATTTGGCCAAAAATCGCTCTTTTCGTAACGTTCCAGGGTTTATCTTGTGACGGTTACAGAAGAAATGAACACAATTTGGAAGAGATTGCCGATATGGCTACTGCGCAGCTTGTGATGTTATCTAATGTGACATTTCTTCTCAAGGTCGGAGGTCACGAGATATCAAAGTTCAGAGGTTACAGAAGGTCAAATTTGGAGTGTCCGAGATTTCCGTTTTGAAAGTTCTAGACGTAAATTTAGATGCAGAATTCGAATCTAGCACTCAAGATTATCATAGCTGATCATAATTCCTCTTTCATGTGAAGAAGTATATGGATGATACATAGGACTATATTTATAATTAACAAGAATGTAAGTCATATATGGGGCATTTCACGTCAAATCGCACAAGAATTGGCTATTTTGAACCCGACCCCCTCCGATTTTTATGAAAATTGATACACCTGTAGTGCCAAGTGAACGAACCTCACACGCCAACTTTCAGCCCTGGGTGACCTCTGGGGCCAGATTTAGAGGTCCTCCTAGGTCGCCTATTTTTACCGACTTGACAACAATCAAATGCATATATATTAGATGTTAATTAACTTAGCGGAACGACATTGGTGTTGCAGTGCGCAGAAACCCTTGGCCATTCAGAAATATTGCACAAGTTGCACGTGACCTCTCCGTGACCCTTGACCTAACGAGGTCAAAGTATAAAAATGCATTTTTCTATATGTTTGCCTGCCCCTAATTCGACTAAACGTGGCTGAATTAATGGTCCTGTTATTATGTAAGAACGTGCAAAAAAAAGGCGGAGACTCTAGAACTTTTTGAGATATCGGCCTTTGAGTAGGTATTGTCATAGGACCAAATCGAAGCATGCCCCGATGCTATTTACCATATCATCGATGATAACTCTGGTTTCCTTGGTCCGATTATCGTCAACTTTGGTGGGCAAATCATCGGTGGCAAGCTGAACAATTTTCCAGATTTTCAAGTTGACCTGACCGCACATGACCTGGCAGTGACCTCTCCATTACAAGCCAACAGGGAAACAAAAATATTTTCCTGAACAAAAAACGCTGAATTTGGCTCGTACCTATATTTGAATTTGGCTATGTTACCTAGTTTTAGGTTAGGCTACTCCAAACGAACCAAGTTTTATTTTGAACAAGTGTCCTCTGTAAGGTCACGTGAGGTCACTATGAGGTCATGTCACACTTTCGTCAATAACTTTATATATAATCAAGATAGATAAATAATTTTAATGCCATCGAGATCCTCTGGTTAATCATGATGTATAATATGATCAAGCTAGGTCATCACTTGACCTCGGTTTAGGGTGACCTGGAGGTAAACTGGGGTCAGGATCAAATGTTCAGCTAGCTAAGTCATTTGATACATCAATCAACGCGGCCTGACGAGGAAAATAGAATTGTAACAAAATTATATTTCTATCTTTATTTTGGCAAAAGTTATTCGCAAAAAAATATGTTTCCTCGGTTTTTATAGCCTGAATATACTGTTTCAGCTCGCGTGCGTTTCGTACTAACATTTTATCGGGAGGGCCAGTAAATGTTTCTGATATGCAAATAGCCGCGACCATAAAACAAGTTGAACAGCAGTACCGTATATTCACGAAGAACTACCAACCTTTTTCGCCACACGTACCTCACGGCCCGTCTCGCTGCCGGAAAACCATCTCACAACCACCATACCATTACGTGGAGACGGAGTAACACGATGGACATTCCTTGTTCCCGGTATTGTGCGAGCAGCTGCGAATCTGTCATTCAACGCTTTGGTTTCTTTGACTCACTCGGTTTTGGGAAAATAATCCACGCACGTGCCGGTGGCATGGTTTTTTACAAACTGATAAAACTGGTCCGGGATCTCAATCAGAGTTCCTTGCAGACTTCCCTTTTAGCTAACCTTTTCAACGTCCCACCAATGCCATCACACGGTCCCTTTCCGTGAGCGGTTGCGAAGAAATGCCACTCGGCGTCTATTCCAAAGTCGACGGAATGCTCTGCCAAATTTAGGAAATTCTTACAATTTTTGTATTGCGAGGCAGCCCCATCTGAAAAATAAAATATCTTCTTGGGGCGCTGGCCTAATTCTGCTTCCAGGCGCTCAATGAGTTTTCCTTGAAACAGGTGGGCAGCCACAGTATCATGCGTCAGGCAGTCGGAAATGGCAGAGTAAGAAAAATGTTTGAGGTCCCCTGCGTTGTTTCGCCAATAAGCCACAAACGGATGGATTGTCACCTGCAGTTTGTTCCAGTGATGGGACTGTACCTCATCCTGTGTAACCATAGCGCAGTTTTCGGAAAAATCTCCAATAACAATTACCTCTGCAGGAGCTAGTGTTTCCTTTAGGCATTTCAGATTAGGCATTTCAGGCCTTGGGCACGGGCGACAAAATCATGCTTTACAAGTATTTCCAGCTGCTCGCAAAATGATCGCACAAAATCTTCAGAAGTTTGCGTAACCACCTCTACGGTGGACCTATCAGTATCAGTCCACTTTCGGTACTCAATGTTATCGATTTCTCGGTTATCATGAATCATATCATGGCCATGAATATTCACGTAAGTTGCAATATTGCATGTATTTAGGCAATACAAACTTCCCAAGGTCATGTTAGTTCATGTGAGGTCATGTCAACCTGAAAATCGGGAAAATAGTTCAGTTTGCCACCGATGACTTGCGCAACAAATTTGACGATAATCGGACGAAGGTAACCAGAGTTATCATCGATAATATGGTAAATAGCCTCGGGGCATGCATGCACTTGGTCCTATGACAATACTCAAAGGCCGATATCTAAAAAAGTTTTCAAGTCTCCACCTTTCTTTTTTGCAGGTTCTTAGATAATATCACGTCCATTAATATAGCACCGTTTCGTCGAATTAGGGGCAGGCAAACATATATAAAAATATATTTGTATACTTTGACCTGGTTAGGTCAAAGGTCACGGGGAGGTCACGTGCAACTTTTGCCATATTTCTGAATGGCCCAGGGCTTCTGCGCACTTTGACACCAATTTCATTCCGCTAAGTTAAATAACACATGAGATATTTGCAATTTATTGATGTCAAGTCGGTAAAAATCGTGACCTAGGATGACCTCTAGATCTGACCCCAGAGGTCATTCTTGGCTAAGAGTTGGCGTGATGTATTCTTTTACTTGGTACTACAGGTGTACAAATTTTCATCAAAATCGGAGGGGGTCGGGGAATTTCTTGTGCGATTTGACGTGGAATGACCCATATCGAACCGTCACAAGTGTACATTTGTAATAGACGAGAGGACAACAAAATATACATGCCATGGGGGAAAGAGTCCTATCGGGTTACAGTCACAGACAGCTGCTACCAGTGATACTACTGCACGCATGTTACGTTTGCTTTCTACCTACTCCTCCATGATCTGTTGCATTTGTACCATGTCACGCTGAAGCTTGATGCCTCTCCCTTTTCACAACATTTTTGGCGCCGATAATGGTGGAGTCAGCTTCACTGGAATTCACCATTAGGTTGTTCATGATAATCCAGGTATGAAGGGCTCCAATAGACGTCTCAATGCAATGTTTGAATGCTGACATGCTTTCTGAATCAGGCAGACTTTGGGCCAGAATTTGTGCTTCATCCACGTCTGACACGAGGCGGTTGAAGCGAACTAATATGTAAAGGTCGCCAACAAACAAACTAAAAGCAGAGGTCCTATCAAGGAGTTTTGAGACACACCAATTGATACCAACAACATGAAATGGACATTCCACCCCACATGACCTGACTTTTCTCGCGAAAAGGGCTACCAAGTCAGTGAGAGTTGATGCCAAACCAGCCCAACTTGTCCAGCAGAGCGCCGAGATCGACACGGTCGAATGTCTTGCTGAGGTCCATGGCCGCGATAGACGACAGGCTACCCTCATCACTGTTTCCGATGATCCGATGATCCAGATGATCCGGTGATCCGGTGATCGGAAGATCCGATGATGATATCGCCAATCGCGGCGTCCTCCGTAGAGTGAACTGGGCGACAGGCGTATTGATCTTCTGTAAAAATAATATGTTTGCACATAAGTTCTTGCGCACAGGTTTTGTATATATTACACGCACGTGTTTTACGAGATACAGAGGTTTTTATCGGTGATTCTTCTGTCACAGACATGACTGAAGAACATTTTCATAAGAAAAAAGCACCTTCATACCTTTTTAATATAGATCTTAACAGTTACCCTAGGAGCCATTACGAATTTCAATGCGCCTAATTACTGGTAGGTCACTCATGGGTTTACTTACGTGCAGCGATGAAATTGCACTTCGGAACAAATGCTATGCATTGAATAACATCAAACATAGAAATAACATAACCCGACCCTCTTAATTCAGTTTACATTGCCTACATATTGAATCTGACGCAATAGGCAGTTACCTATAACAAGCATGAGGATCACTTTGTGTCAGCGATCAAGTGTTAGGCAGGCTCATCATTTTATGCTAAAGAAAATGAAAATGATTGCTACTCTGTGGACTGCTGATGACCATGTATTTAAGGCAAATAAAAGCCCAAGTTTTTATCTCGCGTATGCCTTCCCTCCCACCCTATCATTACCCCGCGCATATGTCTGTACTCCCAATCCGTGCATAGTTCAATACTCTCCAGCCTGGTGGCGATTCCGATGGAGATAAAGGCGTCGGCGTTGATGACAGCAGGCAATAGAGGGGTTGACATGGGGAGGAAAGGATAACATGCTTGGCACGGACGGAGAAGTGTACTAATCAGCTTTAGAAAACACCCGGTGGAAAGAGAACGTGGTAATTTTTTTTCGAGATGCATGAACAATACAAGCAATGGTGATAGTCACTTTCTTGACGCTATCGGTATCGGTAAGCCCCATTGAAAACCGTAGCGATCCTCACATTATCGGAGTTTGTGAATTTTCTTGTTTTAATTTTTTCGAAGTATTTTTTTTTAAATATCTCCGATTATTTTATTTTTGCTCACAATCAGCGTCAGAAATAAAAGTGATACACCAAAAGGAAATTTGATGCAAACAAAATTCAAAACTCTGGCAGGCTTTTAATATCAATACACGCTGAATCGACAAATGTGTCAAATTCATCTTGCGTAGATGTTTAAGCTCAAAATTAACCTTCCACGAACTCAAATGTGTCGTGTTGGCTGGTGGTCGTCTGTACTTGATGAGAAGCCCCGGACATATTCCGTATTCAATGTGTGTAAATTTATGAATGTACATGCAATTTAAGGATTAACTCGTTAAAAAAAAAACATTTTCCGATTATAGAAGTATCCTAGACAATAGCGATGCTCCAGGACGAGTTCTTTTAGATGCCGTCTTCAAATCATATGTCAATGGATATTTGCTATCTGAAAAGGCCAATTGCGGAAATCCACGCTGTTTGCCCGGCTTTAATTACCAAGTTTGACGCCCTACTAGGCGTTGTAGTCACCAAAACCCGCAGAAAACGGCCTGAACACGTCTTATTTCACCCATCGTGTAAAAGTATAACATTAAACATTTCCTGTTTCGGAATATCCGAGGCTATTTTGTAATTCCTAAGGTGTCTACGGCCCCAGATTCCATGTTCGCCCTCGAAAATTCGGTTTGGGCGAACTTCTAAATCGACACCGTTTTTAGCGAGTTCGTTATCGAAGCCAAATCGACGACGATTAATCTGCTTTCATTTACCTAAAATATTTACCATGGTGCAGTACGGTGCCGCATGCGGAGTGACCACATGCACAGCGTCCCATGAACGTGAATAAAGCAGTCACATGAAGGTTGTGAAAATAATGTTTTCGGGCACAGTGTACGTGAACTACGACGGAACAAAAATTAACTTCCAATAGGTGTTCGATTGCAATTGTCCATAAAAATGATGCTCTGCAGGTGGGAAGAAAGCATAATTGTATTTCTTGTTGTGCAAGGTCAAATACGTTCAGACTGCATCATTGTCATGCTTGATGGCATTCAGTACGTGTTGCAAGCATCCACGAGATACACGGAAATAAGATGCGACATTATGTCATGAAATGCTTAACCCTCGTTAACCCGCGCCGTCTCTCCGGTCAGATCCTCACACCCCGTCTTGGGGGGGGCGGATAGTAACCCCTTCTAAAATCCAAACTATGCGTCGCAAGAAAACGAAAGAGGTGTCATCGGAAAGCGCTCGACGAGTAGGGTCTGGATCCACCCCCAATATAATTTTGTCCCAAAAGTGACGTCACTAGGAAGGCTAGATTTTCACGACTTTTCTCGACTTACATCATGTTTTGGTTTTGGGGAGTTCATTTTGGGGGATATTTGAAGAAAAAAATAATTTGGGATCAGTAAAGGACAGCGAAATCGACCAGGGCTGTACATTTTTTTGGGCCCCCGAAAACAAAATTGTTTTGGGGTACTTTCAGAATTTTCAGTTGTCAACTTTTCTTTAATTTTCCTTTTCTAATGAGTAGAGCAGACCGAGAAACGTTGTTGGAAGTCAACTTTCCCTCATCAAAAATGCTTACTTTAGCCAGAATCTTCGATTTGAAATGCAATAGGCAAATATGCAAAATTTATATGTAGTCAAAAACGGAAAAAAAATTCCTCTCGTACGTTTTGTTACATCCCTAAAGATAAGCAAACGCTGAAAGTGTCATTAAAATATATGTATCCGTTAAAGCGTGACGACTGGTTGAACTTTTTTTTGGAGGTGACCTCATTTGACAGTGACTAACTCGTTGACCCTAGATGACCTGACTTCAAAATTTTGAAACGGCATGCCACATTGATATGGGAAAAGGTATGCCAAACTTTGGTGCGCTGCCGCGCGCCATTCGTTCAATGTCCGCGAAAAGACCTGAGGGGGGAGGGCGGTTGAAGACCCCCTCCGACACGGGACGGGTGAAGGAAGCTCCAGAAGCTGCACTGGAGAACTGCAAATGTGTAAGTTGGGAAAACAAGTTCTCATTATCGGGCGTTTATTTCGTTATTCCATCCTATCGTTGTTTTATTGTGCACTGCTTAGTGCAATAAAATAGTGTGCAATTGTGTGGAATATGGAAGTAGTGCCGAAAATGTGAACTATGAATCCACAGGAAGTTTGCGAAATATTCATGTTTTCGGGGACACGCTATGCATTTCGTGAACAAAACCATGTGTTTTGCATTACGATAGGGATTCGACTGTACGTTCATGTAAATGATGCCTACAGGTGGAGTGAAGCAAAAATAAACTTCTTGTTGTGGGGCCGACATTGTCAGATGTTTCGATTACGAGACCATCAGATGTTCCGAAGTAAAATTACGACGTCACATGTAGATAAGATTATGAATGACCTATCGATAATGGGTGATTTTGAACTTGGTGAAGTTTATGAAGGCGACCTAGATGACCTACATCAATAAGTTGGGAATATTTTCTGTTTAGCAAACGTTTTTATATCACCCATTTTGTTTCATTCTTCGTTCCACTCGTAATTTTCCAATTGGCGACAAATTACCCGAAATCCATCCGTTACGACAATCGCACAATCATAGAAAGCCACGGATAAGGGACGCCTATACGGGATATTTCAAAGTAAGACGCATTTTATCTTTTCTTATATGACGACCAAATCATGCCCTTTTGTATTTTCCTCATCAAACTTCTCAAATTAAATTGGCTAGAGGTCACAGAAGGTCACGAGGTCACGAGATCATGGGATCACGAAGTCAAACGTGAGAAATGTTGGCATTTTATCACGGACATGTTTTCTTTAATCATTTGTCTTCTCGATGATGGATCGCATGCCACAGTTACTCTTCATTATCGATAAGCTATCTATCGCCAAAGACACCCTTGTTGTATGGCCTCGAAATGTTGCCGGAGGCTCTAACTCCGAAGCCGTTGGTTCGGTTGGACTAAAACTAGTTCAGGCATAACAATACCCTGCACACCAATTTTGGGCAAAATGCAACTTTAGTGGGTATAAAATTGGGACATATTTGGTCCATGTGTCGTAAAAACGCACCAGCGAGAGCCAGCCGGCCAGTTGAACAGGCATGGACCCGCTGGTTGGTCGCCTACAATGTTGTCAGGATGTGTTGCCACCATTGCGTGGTTTTGCGCCAACGACGTGACCTGACCACGCCGACCTCGCCTGTATCGACTGACTCGGCCGGACCTAGCATCACGGAGACGAGCAGACAACACCATGTAATCTTGCGCGGTTTTGTGCGGTGGCAACACCTGTGGTTACCTATGTGGATTGCACGGGCAGGTGTTTGGCTTGACACGACCATTAGGCTCGTTAGGGCTACTGGATGGTCCGGGCCGGTGCCACCCATAGCAACAGGTAGCATGCTGAGGGAATCCATCCACCATCTCCGCTGCACAAATTCGATTGGCCCCCCTGGAGTACGGGAAAGCACTATATGGGCGAAGCTAGGTAAGTTTTGGGTTTGCTAGTCCCAGGTGGGACGCCCTGACGCCGTAGGTCTGAAACGACTGAAAACTTGGCTGAGGGTGCAGTCATCTCAATATGGGAAGTAAGTGGTGCCTTGGTATGGAATGCATTGGATATAATGCATGAAATATCATGAATGATGACTAATTAGAAAGTCGTGATGCATCTAGATGGATTGTGTGAAAATTAATTCTATGAATAATAATGCTCTCTTTGTTATTCGCTTCTACATACATAAATGTGCACGGTTCGGAATTAAACATAGAATGACATGAGAGGCCAATAAGTTGCTTTCAAATATGGCTCGGATTCGGTCAAGTCCACCACAATGTGACATTCTCCACCAGGTGTACTTGCAGCACACCGTCGGCCGTGGAGCTAAATCATCAAGAATCGTGTGAAGCTACTAATTTTGTGAAGTGTCGTGGAAGTTGTGAAGTCTTTGGGCTCGTGCTCCACGGACGATTGCTCTGAATAATGTCTCCACCGACGGCTGTCCGTTGGCGGCTCTCTCTCTCTTTATCTCTCTCTCTCTCCCTCTCTCTCTCTCTCTCTCTCTCTCTCTCTCTCTCTCTTTCTCTCTATCTCTCTCTCCATTTATCTCTCTCTCTCTCTCTCTCTCTCTCTCTCTCTCTCTCTCTCTCTCACTCTCTCGCTCTCTCTCGCTCTCTCTCTCTCTCGCTCTCTATCTCGCTCTCTCTCATTCCTCTCTTTCTCGTTCTCTCTCTCTCTCTCTCTCTCTCTCTCTTTCTCGCTCTCTCTCGCTCTTTTTCTCTCTCATTCTGTCGCTCTCTCCCTCTCTCTTTCACACACTTTCTATGCAATCTCACTTTTGTTTCCTTGTGTCTGCTTTGGGTGGAACTCGAAACAATCCGCACGCCACGAACAACTTACGACCGTGCTTCGAATCATGATTACTTTGCAAAGCTCAATCTTCTTACCGGTACATCCTTGTCTAGTGACTAGTTCCTGCTGATTACAAGCGTAGGTATTTCATTATTTATCTTGGTCTTGCAATACATGTCGGCGTGCCTCTCGTGGTCATGTGGGATTTTATGTCATTTTGGAGCATCGAGAAGCACTGAGTGCATGCAGTTACGACCCTTCTGGAATCTGAAAATTGATCAGATTTAATCTGCTTGCGGTCCTTTATTGGCTCATAAATTGAGAATGTCTACCAAGCAAAATGTGACCATCTTTTCGTGGACGGGCCCAGCCATTTTCTGCATCCGAGAGTGGACTTCTGTGATCCGAATTTCTGTGGCCGTTGAGAATGGTTGGCACGGGCCGGTCCCTTCCAGCACCTGACACCGGACGGACTCTCCAGCACGAGCCGATATTCTCCAGCGCCTGACACCGGTGGGACTCTACACCACGACTGACGCTGGATAACTCCCTTCTGCCCCGCCAGTGATGTCCGTTGCCACTGGCAGAGGCAGAGACGACGTTGTATCGCACGTCGTGTCGTATGATCCGGCGACGAGAAACGTTATCTGATCTCTGCGTCTTCCAGCGCCATCTCCTCCTGCCACTCTGTCTTGTCCTGCGACACAGCTGTGCCCCTGTTTCAGTTGAAGCAGGTGGAGGAGTACATGGGGTACCGGAAGCTGCCTCGAGATTTGCGGCAACGGATCGCCGAGTACTTCGAGCATCGCTACCAGGGGAAGTTCTTCGATGAGGATATGATCCTCGGCGAGCTTTCTGAGCGGCTGCGAGAGGTTAGTCGGGCCTGGCCTATTCAAGTCGGTCAGTTGATACTTGTATTATTCTAGATGTCTCTCACGCTAGTTTTGGCGTTTTTGCCTCGGCAGTGTTCGGCTGTTTTCATCTCGGTGTTGTTGTGGCCAGTCCTTTATGACGTTGTTATGACCGATATTATGTAATGTTGTCACGTGTCTATGACGTTGCCAAAGCCGGCTATGTTTCAGAGCTGTTCTCAGGTGTGTCTGCAGGCTGTTAGATAACGGCAAAATGTACCATTGTGTAACAGCATAATGGAATACCCGTTGCATAGATCGAGTTTCATATGCTTACTTTGGGAAATGTCCACATTTTCCTTGCCTGCAAAAGAGGAGGACGTTTATCTGCCTTGCTCACACGCACCGGAGTGGTGTAGAATCCGCCCACCACTTTTGTTTTCCGAAGGTGTCTCATAAACGAGCATGTATATTGTAACGGAATCCCATGGATGTTGCAAGTTGACGAGCGCACCACATGCATTTCATTAAAATACGTTGGTAAATATAGGAAATGAGTGGTGCGAAGTCGGTCAGTCGGTCGCCCGGCTACACAGCGATCAATGTCACAAAGGTTTCGTCGGCGCGGTGGCGCGGCGGCGTGGCATACTGGTCGATCTCGACCTCGTTTGGACCTGAAGGCAGTGGCCTAAGCTCATGAAATGCTTGCTGCCGAGAGATCACCACAGCCGTAATCTACACTTCAAATTGTATGCTTCTGGCTTTAGTAGTGTCCGAGATCTTGGGGGTGGGGTGGCGCGGAATCCTCCAGCCGCCCCCCTCCGGTTCGCGTTATGTGAGAGGCCCTCCGGTGCGTGTGATAAAATTGATCGTGGTGCATCTACATTAGTTAGGGGCGCTCCAAGAAATGCAACGTACACATTTTCATCAGGTTTCGTAGGGCTTTGGTCTGCTTGCAATCAAGTAATTCTTAGCCAGCTTGATTATGATAATAGCTGGATGGTGAGTCAAGGGGTGCATTGTCCCACCTAACATCCCGTGTTAAGATCCTATCTCCCAGCCGGTAGACAGCCAAACATATCCATCGCGAAGAAATTGGAAAGTGCACTTTGTATTTCAAATGCCACTATTCCATAACGAGCGAGGACTTTATCTGCCTACCAAGTCCTACTAGGGTAGTCTTTCCCACCTCTTCCAGATGCAAGGCTTGTCTTGCGATGTACGTCAACAATGTAAAATACAACTCTCCCCATTCACATTAGTATCGTCACTTTGGAGCGAGTTGACTTTCAAATCGATATGGCTCGAAGCCAACTGCAAAAGTCTGTTCCAATTACTAAGATACCCATATGCATGGTAGCAATCGGCGAAATACTGTACTGTATGCTCAGCAGCCAACTCGCAACTCTCTAGCTGTAACTAAATTAACTCTCCGACCAAGGTTTACAAGCCACAGCTCATGTAATTTCAGACTAATCAAGGTTGACTAACTAACATAGGATCCTTTCCATCGCCTTGACCCGACATGACCTTGTTTGAATTGTCATGAGACTAGTGACGCACGATACCTGACGTATGTGGACACGTGCTGGACGAGTGCCCTAGATGTCAGGCATGTCGGGCAACACCACCACAAATTCACAAACTTTCAATCAGAATTTATATATTTTCTGACGACAACCTAACTCATAATCTTTTGAGGTTAACCCGCGCCGTCTTTCCGGTCAAATCCTCACACCTCGGCTCGGGGGGGGGGGGCGGTTTAAAACCCCATCTAAAATCCAAACTAAGCATCGCACGAAAACGAAAGAGGTGTCATCAGAAAGCGCTCGACGAATAGGGTCCGGGTTCACCCTCAAAACAATTTTCCCCAAAAGTGACGTCATCAGGGGGACTAAATTTTCACGACTTTTCACAACTTACATTATGTTTTTGACTCTGGGGAGTTCATTTTGGGGATATATGAGAGAGAAAAATTGGAATGAGAAAAGGACAGCGAAACCGACCAGGGCTATAACTTTTATTGGCCCCCAATTTTTTTTTGTGTTGAAATTTCAATATTTTGAGTTTCTAAGTTTTCTTTAATTTTCTCTTTCCAATCAGTAGAGCAGACCGAGAAACGTTGTTGGAAGTCAACTTGCTCAAATAAAAAGTGTTTACTTTAGCCAGAATCCTCTATTTGAACTGCAATTTGGCAAATACGCAAAATTTATAGGTATTCAAAAACGAAAAAAGGAGAAAAATTAAACTCTTACGTTTGTTGCATCCGTAAAGGTAAGCAAACGCTGAAAGTTTCATTAAAATATCTGTATCCGTTAAAGTGTGACGACTGGTTGAACTTTATTGGAGGTGACCTCACTTGACCTTGACTAACTCGTTGACCCTAGATGACCTGACCTAAAATTTTTGAACAAGCATGCCAAGTTGATGTAGAAAAAGGTATGCCAAATTTGGGTGCGCTGCCGCGTGCCGTTCCTCCGCTATCCGCGAAAAACCTGAGGGGGGGGGGACGGTTGAAGACCCCCGAGACGGGACGGGTTAACTGCACAAAAATATCCCGATGGATTTTCCACTTGCGGACAGCTAAATTTGACATACGTAATGTTGGCGCCATATTAACTAAAGTAATATGGTATATCTAACGTCGGGTATATCTATTGCTAAATTACAAAAGCAGAATCAATTTTCAAGGAAAATTAATCGAGCTAAATGCACTCGCCATCTAAATGGCTACCTCGATCATAAATCTACAAAGATCATTTCAGCTTTGTTTGCATGAAAAGGGCGACAAGCTGATGAACTATTTCAACTGATTTCAGTAGTGTAGACTTCAGTGGTGCCATTGAGCACCTTCAACACCATCCAAAGACCCCAGCAATCAATCATTCCGCTCCGTCCTCGGCCGTATCCTAACCACCGAGCCCGTTCTCGACAGTTCCGGAGCGAGTCGGGCCGGGCCGCGCCCCCCCCCCCCCAGACTACTGCACGTCCCCGGTGGCACGCCAGGCGGCACCTTGCGCCATTGCGCAGGGTGCCGGCACAGAGGCCGCCTGCAGTGGCTGCCCTAAGGCTCACTGTCAGCTGTCGGTGACGGTTGTGTCCGTGTGCCCGTGTAGGAGGTGTGTCTCCACAACTGCCGGAATCTGGTGGCGTCAGTCCCGTTCTTTATGAACGCCCACCACGCGTTTGTGACGGATGTGGTGACTAAGCTAAAATACGAGGTGTTCCAGCCAGGTGGGGTTACAGCCGGGCTTCTCGCCGGCGCATGCGCTCTCTTTCTTTCTCTCTCTCTCGATGTCTGTCTCTGTTTCTGTGCTGTCCACCACTGCTGGCCTCCTCTCTGGTCACCGCTTTGGACGTTCCCAGACACGGGCCGGGCTGCCGACCGACCCCCCCCCCCCCCCATACCGGCCGCCTCGTGAGATTGCCGGCACCCCCACCCACACTGACCACAGCCGCCTCAGGCCCGGCCGGCCGGCAACCCGTCGGCAGACAGTTCGGACGATTGCCGCCACCTCCTGGGACGCGGGCGGGGCCCTGGTCTGTGCCAACTGGTGTCGCAGGCTGCCCGTGCCAGTACGGCTGCACAATTTTTATCTGCGGGCTCGCTTAGTGATCGGTCTGAAATACCGGGAAGGCGCTAAACGATGCGGTTCGGATCACCTATTTTGTTACGAGATCAGTTTTGCGGTTGCTGCCAGCGGTGGCCCGCAGGAGCGGGGAAATGTGCCAAGGCTCTGTGAACGTCTTCACCGAGCACATCATTCTCACATGCTTGGGATAAACGGTATGTTAATCATCACACGAATGGGCTGTGTACGTGTCATGGCTCAGTATATCCGCTGTCCTCCTGAGATTCTGAGCTAGTTGCATCCTGTCTCCCCGGCTGCTACTGTTCCACCCAGTCGTGTTGTCAGTCGGAACCAGGCCGACGTGCGGACCCCACCGTCGGCATCGACTTTATGTCCTCACACCGGTCTTGCACGCGCACCCGTCTCGCGGCGCGACTCGCTGCTAACGAAGTCTCCTCGTGCCCAGGACGTCATCAACTATAACTGCCGCGCGTTGGTCGCCTCCGTCCCGTTCTTTGCCAACGCCGACCCGCAGTTCGTGACTGACGTGGTCACAAAGCTGGCGTACGAAGTGTTCCAGCCAGGTCAGAGGCGGCGCCGGCGGCGCGGCCAGAGGCATGCGCGGCCCGACTGTAGTGTCGTCGCCCCGGCGTGTGGCTGGCTGTGCTGTCTAGACTAGAGACTCGCCGCCGTCGCATGGCCCGCACTGCGGCCGCGCATCGTGCCCCCACTGACGCCCCCCCCCCCCACCCCCAGCGGCTGTCCGGTCGTGCCCACCTCCACCACTGACGGCCCACCCTCTGCAGGTGTGACGCGCCACGCCACGCCAGCGCTCTCTCATTGCCGCCCGATGTCCGCCAAGGGAAACCCGTGGGTGGCAGTTCTGAGGCAGCCGGTCAAAAATATCCGGCCATTTAGGAACTAGCGTAGGATGCGGTGGCGATACTTGTGTAGGGGATAGGCAGAACATTATGCGGAAGAAAATGGTTTTGCTTTCATAGGGAAATCACCCGCACAAGCATCCCACGAATAGAAGAACTAAAATGTGGTGGTACTATTCACCTTCAGTGTGGTTCTCCTTGTGGCGCCTGAACCAGATAAGCAAGGTCAGGCTTCTTCAGACAAATAATCGAAGTTAATGTCTGTGAATGACTCACCTGAGCGTGTTTCGACCTCTGTTGTAATTGAGGGATGTCCGAGTACCACATAGGTAGCTGATGGCCCAGGACCACACAGGCAGCCCATGACTCTTCTAATCTGCCGCACATGCACAAATGTGTCCGTCCTGATGCATTGGTGGAAAGTCGCAAACTGTTCCAAGACATGCCTATGGAATTAAATGCGAATGTTCGCAGTTCTCTTTCCCCGTCACGACGGCGGATGCATCCGCCCATCTACTTAACATATTCACTTGTTAAGGAATAAGGCAATGATCGTAGCACCACCCGAAGTCAGTTCAATGAGCAATGTTTCAGATGCATCAACTCATTGAATCGCGCATGAATCACATTGAATGAGCGCACAGTATTTATATGCGCACTGGAGAGGGGAAGGGGTGGACTAAATCAGCACACCCATCCGGTTTTTCGTAAATGATTCCAGATTTGACACGGCGATATACGGCATTTTTGGTGTACCTGCTGAGAATTGACCGACGTGTCGCTTAGAATAGGAACAACGAAATTCGACCAAAAAATGTGAGTCAGAACCCGTCAACGTCAAGACATTTAGTATCCCCATGCTTCAAAGATCGGCGCTGATGCGCTTTCCGTATATCAGCAAGAGGGAAGTGTTCGTGGCAATCCTAGCGACGTGTTTGATGTATGTTGTTAAGTTGTATTGTTTCAAGGTCGTGCTGGATCACCAAGGTCATGACAGGTCAATGGAAGCAAACTTAGTCAACTGGAAGGTTGTCATAAACGCAAGTGACTGACATGCGATTCACATTTTTTTGCATGCTATTCTCTACACATCCTGAAAATTACTTCACTCCTAAGCTACAAAAAAAAACTACTGTATTTGTCATTGTGAACCTGAGCGTTTCCATACTTCATCCATGTGCTTCAGCTCTTTCTTCGTGAAGCCGACTGCACCGGGTCGTCCGCCGGTCCGGCGGGCAGCCCGGTTCCGGCAACTGGAACCGGTAACTGACCCGATAAGGCGCTGATAAATAGGTGACCTGAAGTCAAATTCCGGATCTAACATCTGTATTGCATCATCAGGCATGTCCAAAACGTTGTTTTTCCCATTTGGGAGTATTTTAAAGACAATGGCAGGGCTCCATAACAATGTAAAGCCAAGCCGCACAAAACAAGCAAAATGTGAGATACGTGACCTCATTTGACCTTGAAGACATAAACCTGAGATCATGAAATTTGCTTACAATAGAGGGGAACACGATACCTATCTGCCATAAACATGTAGTTACCCTGGCGTTAATAGGAGGTGATATCTCAGGGGAAGTGGTATCGTCCCCCCTCTCCAGTGCGCGCAATTTTTAATTGGATTGTCCAATGATGATTATCGAGTCCCAGGGTACCAGTTAAAGTAATTTGACCACAGCTGGACCTAAAGCAGGTTAAAGTGTTCATTTAGTGCAGCTTCCCCTAAAAATATAAAAATAAAAACCATCATGAAACAGTGTAATAGCCCTCGCTCTCAGATCACGTGGGAAGGGAAAACTACTTTTCTTATAAGCAACTGACTGGGGGAGGGGGTCCAGCACAAAGTGCAAGTCAGCCAAGTCTCCCTTCTTCAACGTTGACTGAGTCTCACACAAGTCTCTTTAATCATGCGGCGTCTACACAGTGGAACACATCCCCTTTTCTAGAAGAGTGTTAAGCTCCACAATAGCCACGCGTATTCGCTCTGCTATTCTAATACCATATATTGCCATTTATGTCGCAACTTATTTCACGTTTCATCGGCTCTGCACTCAGCTAGAACAAGCATCTCAGACCAGAGTCGTACCAATTATACTACTTGTAGGACGATGTTTTCCAACTCACGTGAGCAGTTAAAAAAAACATACATAAGTTTAAAGATATAATTGTTCTCTTCTCGCCTCATTATCTGCTCTGTGAATA
This sequence comes from Imbricaverruca yamaguchii, assembly GCA_034440575.1. Taxonomy (NCBI): domain Eukaryota; kingdom Metazoa; phylum Arthropoda; class Thecostraca; family Neoverrucidae; genus Imbricaverruca; species Imbricaverruca yamaguchii. Next base: position 243,208 of record JAOTOL010001223.1, read on the forward strand.
GGTGAAATGGGTAAATGTAAAGGTATTCGAGTCAATGCTATTCGTTTTACTTGTCGATGCTCTGTCATCCCTTGGATGTTCGGGATGTCTTATATTTTAATGGACCGACATGTAGAATTCGACTCATACGTAAGCCAAACTCGCGCTACTCTCTAAAGGATCCTGCGAGTGGCTTGCTTTGCTGTGCACCGCACCGTTCTACGGAGAGACGTCCACCCATGAGACCTCCGCAGCCAGCGCCCCCCCTCCCGACAGAGCGCGGAGCCCGTGCCAGCGTCTGCTGACTTCCGCGCCGTTTCGGTCCGTCGGACCCCGTTAGTCCGGTCCGACCAACAGTGGACAACAGCCGGCGAGGTGGCTCTGGTCCTGGTCCAGCGCTGATCGCCGGCCATCTGGACATGCTGCCGTCGTGGCCGACGGCCGCTTTCACGAGCGTTTGCCGGCCGCACGCCCGCACCTGTCTGGTCGGTTGGTGGTGCGTGGCGCGCGGTTATCCCCTGTGGCGTCGGCGCCAGGGGTACGTCAGATTCGACAGCCGAGCTCAGCGTATCCGGCAGAGAAAGGTGCGCGTCTTTCGCGCGAGCTCGCCGCAGCTGATGATCCCGTGGTCCGTGAACAATTAGACAATCATGCAGTATGCTCACCAGTTTTGTCGGGATTTCTGCCCGCACCAGCCAAATTAATATCTGCTTAACTGGGAGAGCCCGAAGCTATTGCGAAGATCCATTCAGTGTTTCTTCCGCAAAACCATATTTGTAAGGACGATTTGTCGGTTTCATGAAAATGAGGAGTCGAGGTGACCGATTGGGCTGCACTTACGACACGGTCACAATGTACTCCGAACACATTTCTCACTGCTCATGATTAGCTCCTTCTGAAATGTTGGCTGTGCTAATGAACTTCGTTAGCTGTATCGATGTAAAAACCAAGAAGTGTTCTCGACCCATTGACTAGATGCGTTCATTATAAAACGAAGAAACGCTCTTGAAGCGTGCTTGGATCGAGAGCGGTCACAACCTATGAGTGAACGAGGGCTTCAAAATATACTTCGTTTAGACGTGGCGTATTTTCAGAAGTAAATGAAATCCTTGGTACCCCCAAAGGTCAACGCTGCAGAGAATGAACATGACACAAAACATTGTCGTGCACTGCCAAGTAGCTTAGTCAACTAAATAGTAGCAATGCCTGCATTTTCCATGCGAGCTCTTCTGCTACCAGCATGCTGCATGCCTTGTGTTCTGCTGCTGCTGTTGGATAATCTTCACTTCTTACGTGTTCTTTCCTCTTTGCACGTGAATGTTGTTTGGCACGTGATCGAATGCTTCAGCCGCACGTGAGCAGTGCGGTTTTGTAACAACTGTGTGTGCTCGTGTGCCCGCGCCTGGAAGTGGTCACTGATATGTGACGAATCTTAATCAACAGTTGACAGGTTGGCTTCTCACCACCTGATAATCATTTTGAGTACGTTAGCTGTGGAGAGGACTGCATTATGTACAGCGCAACAGTGGGGGAACGATCGCTTACCAGGGGCAGGGTACCATGGCAGGGGACCAGGGGCAGGGCACAAGGGGCAGGGCACCAGGGGCAGCGCACCATGGCAGGGCACCATGGCAGGGCACCAGGGGTAGCGTACCATGGCAGGGCACCAGGGGCAGGGCACCAGGGACATAGTCGTATATGGTTGTAAACACGCTCCACGCATGTATTCAGACTGGAAGAATACTGAACCTGACTTCACGATTTTAAGGCCAAAGCATCCGCCATAGATGTGTCATTAAATCAAGTTGCACCGCGTGGTGATGCCATTAGCTACAGTTACACCGGGTGGTGGCGTCATTACCTACAGTTACACCGGACAGTGGCGTCATTACCTACAATTACACCGAGCGGTGGCGTCATTACCTACAGCTACACCTGGCGGTAGCGCCATTACCTTCAGTTACACCTGGCGGTAGCGCCATTACCTGCAGTTACACCGAGCGGTGGCGTAATTATCTACAATTACACCGGGCGGTGGCGCCATTACGTACAATTACACCGGGTGGTGGTGCCATTACCTACAATTACACCGGGAGGTGGCGCCATTACCTACAGTTAGACCGGGGGTGGCGCCATTACCTACAATTACACCGGGCGGTGGCGCCATTACCTACAGTTGGATCGCACCTTGGCGCGCCACCCCTCAGAGGCTCAGATTGTTGATACCCGACGCGGTGGTCCAAGTGTCAACATTGTGCACCAGCGGATTCGTGTCTGGACAGGGAGCGTGCTGGTGTTTCTCTCATGGCTCCATCTCAATTAAGGGACACGATGACGGGTGACGGCCACCCGGCTTCGCATCAGCGCATCAGATGGAAAAGGTTGCAGCTGCCACTGCACCGGCTGGCAATGGATGATGTTCTGGAGAAGTTCCACTGTTTGGCCCTACGCACTGAACTGTAGCCAGCTCAGTGGGAGGCCACATAAGTCGAATGACAAGCATATTGTACGTTGCGTCTTACTATGCTAGCGTGATCCATTCCACGAATGTTATCGTGCAATGCTTCAGTGCATGTGGTTTGTTTAACATTTACTAGCTTCGACTTCACCGATAATGTAGCCATTTTCAGACCAAACCACTAAAAAAATGTTGGAACACATAAATGAACAATTGACGGGGCTGTGATGAGCTACGGTCTATGGATTCAGTCAATATGTTGTCTTTTTAGCTTCGATATTATATATATATATATATATATATATATATATATATATATATATATATATATATATATGTGTGTGCATGTACTTAATATCAGTTGTGTGTTTGTGTGTGTGCATGAGCATGTGTGTATATGCATGTTTGCGTGTTTGTGCATGCTCGAGCGTGTGTTGGAGTGCGTTTTCGAAGATCAGAGCATAAGGGCAGTGCGTCGAATACCACAATATGTATACATGTATATACGGCAAGCCTCGGAATTAAATGTATGAGGTTGCACTACATGCATTTACTTTCGTGGATGCAATAGAGGCTACTATCATCAGCGAATCATGATTTCATTTTGAGGTAAACCCATTTTTGAAGCATATTATGGGCATCTGGGCGTATTATGTACCGGCGTATTGTGGGTTTATACGCTACATATTCCCGGAGAAGCCGTGGTGCACATGTACATGTTTGACTGCTACACGCTGCACGCTACCCGCATTTCTGGTGGTGTGGGTAGCTGGTCACAGCACTTAAATGTGACAACACACGTAGATGTACAGCATGAACTGTGGAATGAAACGTGCCACAAATGATTGTTCTGGCATTCGCCTATGAACGCATACCACGTGATTGGATAGCTGTAGCGGGTGGATCTGTTTCACATCACATGACCGAGCGGCTGCAGGCGAGATGCGCTGTCGCTGGGCGTACCGCTGGGGTATGTACCGCGTGCCGTCGGACGCGGTACCCACGGGATGCTGGTCGGACGAGCCACCAGCCCTCTGCTGGTGGACTAGCGCTGAAGGTGTCTGCAGCACAACGCACGCCCTGTTCGCCTCTGACCATGCAGACGCTGTCGCCACATTGTCAGAGTTGCCGACGTTTGTTCAGACTTCAAGCGATGTGCACAGTTGCGGAGACAGAAGTCAGGTGGTAGGATGGAGGGCTGAGCGCCGATCAGGCCACCACCAGTCGCTGCGACCGTGGCGTCAGGCGATGACGCGCCATCATCGTTCGCGGCCGTGCTGACAAAGCTCTCCCGCAGGCGACATCATCATCAAGGAGGGCACCATCGGCAACAAGATGTACTTCATCCAGGAGGGGATAGTGGACATCATCATCATCGGCGAGGTGGCCACGTCGCTCAGCGACGGCTCCTACTTCGGCGAGATTTGCCTGCTGACCAACGCGCGTCGCGTGGCCAGCGTGCGCGCCGAGACCTACTGCAACCTGTTCTCGCTGTCGGTGGAGCACTTCAACGCCGTGCTCGACAGCTACCCGCTGATGCGGCGCACCATGGAGAGCGTGGCTGCCGAGAGGTGAGCGCACCCGCTCTGCTGGAGGCCCCGCTGTAGTTCCAAGCGGCGAGATCAGTCTTCGCTCCGGACGGGGAGGCCAGCCAATATTGCGTCTGGTCAGGCCTCGTCGTGTTCCCAGAGGGCGAGACACACCTCGGTCGCTGTATGCTGAGGCCTTATCGTGCTCCCGAGAGACGAGACACACCTTAGTCGCTGTGTGGTGAGGCTCTATCGTGCCCTCGAGAGACGAGACACACCCTGGTCTCTGTGTGGTGAGGATCTATCGTACTCTCGAGAGACGAGGCCGACCTCTATCTGCAAGGGGTGGACCCGTCATGTGCTACCGAAAGGCGAAAGTATTTACCATTCAGTGGCGAAGATTTTCCCCCACTCCCGAGAGACCGGATATTGCCGCATTCGCGACGTTGAGGTCGACCTTTACTCTGGAGAGACAGCAGTCTCGTCATTGTCTCCAAATGTGAAAATGGCATGATTCTTGATCACATTCGAGAGCCGATGACCCATCACTCGCCCTCAGTTCCTTGTTCAATTGAATTCTTTTGCTTTAATTTTCGACACGAATAAAAAGCATGGCCTGAATCGCCACCCAGGTGGCCTTCAGCTGCCGATATTGCATCGGATGGTCCGAGGAGCTTCGGTTTCTCGCGAGTGCCACCACGTCTAATTTTGTCCCTGCAATTTCACCCGTACGCCATATTTTGCCAGCCTCTCTAATGCGAGGAGGTTGTTGTGGCCCCCCAGCGTTTCGAAGCGGATAGTTTTAGCGGGGTAATAATGCACGAAAAATTCAGCTTCGGCGTTCAGATTGAACTCACAGTGACTCATGAGATGAAAAATATCATCCGAAGTCAACCTCGGGCAATTACCTGGAATGGCATTTAAAAGGTCTTTTGGCGTATACGGGTTATGTGAGTTCTCCATTACTCTGCAACGCTAAGAAGCATCGATTTTGAGTCCATCATTGAGGTTTATTGCGGATAGTACGCGATTTCGGTAAAAATGGGCGGATGTGTCGAGCGGCGAGAATGGGAGTCGCAAATCGGTCGTCAAAAGCAGAAAATGATGTCTTATGTAATTCATATGACGTGATATGTCTTCGCATCACACGATTGCCATAGAATGTCCCATAGACTACGTCGAACGGTGGCGAGTTGGAGGGTACCTCTTTATGCGATTGAAAAAAACAGCCCCGCGGCGGTGCGATTTGACATCTACCTGCCGCTGACGTCGGTCCTCGCCGTCGCTGACTGCGGCCTCGGCCGACCGTGTGCCGCAGGCTCAACAAGATCGGCAAGAACCCCAGCATCGTGTCGAACCGCGAGGACCTGCAGACCGACTGTCGGACGGTGAGCGCCCTGGTGAGCGCCATCGCCGTGCAGGAGCCGGACCCCAGCTCGGACGACGACTCGGAGCCGCGCCACAACAACATCAGTCTGCACCACCTGTCCATCGGGCGCGCGCTCGCCCGCCTGCCCCGCCCCAAGTCGGAGAACAACTTCGCGCGGCCCGAGGAGACGTCGCGCCGCGCCGGCACCCATCGCCCGTCCTTCCACAAGTCGGACATTGTTTTCAAGTCGGAGGTCGGCCACGGCTGAAGGCAGCCGGCGGCGTGCGCCGGCACTGTGCGCCCGGTCAGGTCCAATCAGTCCCGGCCGTCGACCGCGCCCAGCACCGGTGCACAATGCGTTGTTGGTTTTGTATGGTTTTACATAGCGGCTAGTGCGGGGGTGTGCAGGGCGAGCAGGTCGGCACGGAGTCGCTCCCGGGGTGTCCGCGTCCGACGGGCTGCACCAGCTTTTGCGTCGTGTCGTGAGCCTTCGCCCCGGTCGCTGAGTTCACAGACGCGACGGTCCGCGCGCCCCGACCCATGTCAGTCGCCGCGGTAGCAAAGTGCCTGGTCCATGGAAACAGTGCAGGTCTTCAGGGTGATATATTGTTGTCTGGTGTCTACGGGGTGTCTGTTGATTCTCAAAGGGGGGCATCCCCGCCGGTCGGGGAGCGCGGACCGTCGCCCCTGCAGCCACGCCCCCACGATCTCGCCGGCAGTCCCTTCCATAGCACTGATGCACCCGCCCGTCCTTGTCGTATAACGCCGGCGTGGCCTAGGTGCCTGGCGCAGCGTACGCACGGTGTATCGGGCGGGTGGCGCTGCCGACAGGCGGTGCGCCTGCAGCGCCACCTGTGCACGGAGAGCCGACACAGTGGTTGTGTCTGCAGCGCCACCTGTGCACGCAGAGCCGGTCGAGTGGTGTGTGTCTGCAGCGCCACCTGTGCACTGATAGCCGGCACAGTGGTGTGCGCCTGCAGCGCCATCTGTATACGGAGAGCCGACACAGTGGGTGTGTCTGCAGCGCCACCTGTGCACTGATAGCCGACACAGTGGTGTGTGTCTGCAGCGCCACCTGTGCACGGAGAGCCGACACAGTGGTTGTGTCTGCAGCGCCACCTGTGCACGCAGAGCCGGTCGAGTGGTGTGCGTCTGCATCGTCACCTGTGCACGCAGAGCCGGTCGAGTGGTGTGTGTCTGCAGCGCCACCTGTGCACTGATAGCCGGCACAGTGGTGCCTGCACGCCATCTGTATACGGAGAGCCGACACAGTGGTGTGCGTCTGCAGCGCCACCTGTGCACTGATAGCCGACCGAGTGGTGTGCGTCTGCAGCGCCACCTGTGCACGGAGAGTCGGTCGAGTGGTGTGCGTCTGCAGCGTCACCTGTGCACTGAGAGTCGGTCGAGTGGTGTGCGTCTGCAGCGCCACCTGTGCACGGAGAGTCGGTCGAGTGGTGTGCGTCTGGAGCCGCTTTGACGCGGTCTACGGGAGCAGCCAGCGACCAGTGGCGACCAGTGGCGACCAGTGGCGACCAGTGGCGACTGTCTAGACTATGGACAGGCTGTCCGGACCTCCGCCGCAGGCACACCCTCACGGCCACCGGGACACGCAACTGCGGGGCGGGGTATGTGCGGTGACAACGGTCAGCCAGTAACAGGTACCGGAGTGGCGCAACATGTGCACAACAGGTAACACAAAATGCAGTAAAAGAAAAGCGTATGAAGTGGACGCACATAGGTAACCACAAATCAGCAGGCACGACTGCTTAGATAGTACAGCACACTCCACAGAAGCTCGGTGGGTCATATGCATGCATTTCCCGTAATACCTGCTGACTTGCTTGGAACTCGCCTATATTAATTTAATCGGCAGATTTGCCAGTTTGAACTGAGTTCCGTCAGATATCGCCCCACCTCGACTTTCTTTACAACGTACGCAGTGTACGCTTCGCTCAGCCGCCACTGTTTTCGAAGTTCTTCTCCGTCCCAACGTGTTCCACCAGATCACTTTCACTTTGCACAATACTCTTCTTAAGTGTCAGCATAGTTCAGTGCATCCCATTTTGTCCAATCTCGTTACTCTCCGACACGTCTTCAATACGCATCAAGCGGATGTTTTCCCCGCACAACAGCAAGAACATTACACGATATCGTACACGACACAGTTAAAACATCACAACACACGACAGACAGAGACACGCCACATCATACCGCACAGGACGAAGAAACCCATGCCACACCGTACACAACAGAGAGCACCACACCACACCCCAGACGACACAGAGCACCATACCACACCACACATGACAGAGAGCTCCATGCCACACCACGCCGCACGACACAGAGCACCATGCCATGCCACGCAACAAACGACAGAGCATCATCACACCGCACAGGACAAAGAGCACCATACCACATCAAACCATACAGGACAGAGAAACCCATACCGCACCGCGCACAACATAGGGGCGGGGATGGCCGAGTGGCTAAGATGTTGAGATCAGGATACAAAATGTCTCTGGTTCAATGCTCGTACCACTCGGGACATTTCCCAATCACGCGGCCCACCGGCGAAACAGCGTTGGTGGCGCCATTAGCCGTGATCGCGCGCAAAGTGCGTCGAGAACCATCCAATGAACAAATATGCAAACAAACAAGCGCACTACACAGAGCACCCTGTCATACTACACCATGCACGGCAGAGAGTACCATACCATATCACACAACAACGACGACAGAGAGCACCATACCACACTACACAGAACAGACTGCACCATACCACATCATGCAAGATAAAGAGCACCATGCCATACCACAGCACACACGTTAGGCAGCGCCATATCACAACGCACATGATAGAGCACCATGCCATGCCACACCGTACGCAACAGAGAGCACCAGACCACACCACACATTGCATATAACTCATCACATCGAACACAAATAGGTCACCACACCTCACCAAGCATAGGGCAAACCGCACTGCACCACAAATGACATAGCACACAACAACACAAGATGGAGAGCACCGCGCCAAACCACACAAAACGCATCCTTGCAGGCAGCCCTACACACGACGGGGAAGCACGCCAAGTCGCAGATGGCAGAGGACACCAGACTATACCGCACACGACAGAGCTCACCATACCACACCACACCACACACGACAGAGCTCACCATACCATACCACACCACACACGACAGAGCTCACCATACTATACCACACCACACACGACAGAGCTCACCATACCATACCACACCATACTGGGCAGATAACATCATATCATACTACACACGACAGAGCTCACCATACCATACCACACCATACTGGGCAGATAACATCATATCATATTACACACGACAGAGCTCACCATACCATACCACACCACACACAACAAAGAACATCATACTACTCCACGCAAGACAGAGCTCACCATACCATACCACACCATACTGGGCAGATAATATCATATACTACACACGACAGAGCTCACCATACCATACCATACCACACTACACACGACAGAACTCACCATACCATACCACACTACACACCACAGAACTCACCATACCATACCACACTACACACCACAGAACTCACCATACCATACCACACCACACAGGGAAGATAGCACCATACCACACCACACAGGGCAGAGAACACCATGCCATACTAAGCCACACACACGACAGATAGTACCGGACTACACCACATACACCAGCCTACACCACGCACGACACCACACGATGCGCTGGCCGGACAAGTGCCGGCCAGTGTCAGCCGACCGTCTGACACCAGACAGACGGACGACACGTGACAAGAGTACCTGCCGTCACACACGGGAGACACTGGCGCTAGCTGATCCACGGCGTGCGGTCGGATCGAGAGTGTTGGTCACGTTTTATGACATTTGTTGAATGCGCTGACAACCGTTCTGTTTGTGTTGTTTACTCTTGTTAACATGTAGCGAGATGCCGAACTGCACGTTGCGATGTGTCCGGTTGACACGTGGCAAGTGCTCGGGATAGCGACATTAGCGACATTAGCGACAGCATAGGACATCCGGCGACCGACCGACAGACGCCACTGACCAGGTTGGTCTCCGACGGAGGGCTGGCGACCGACCGACAGACGCCACTGACGGTAGGCCAGGCTGGTCTTTGACGGAGGGGTGGGGACCGACGGACACCACTGACGGTAGGCCAGGCTGGTCTCTGACGGAGGGGTGGGGACCGACAGATGCTACTGCCGGTAGGCCAAGCTGCTCTCTGACGGAGGGGTGGCGACCGACAGATGCTACTGACGGTAGGCCAAGCTGATTTCCGGCGGAGGGGTGGAGGCCAACCGACAAACGTTACTGACGGTAGACTAGTCTGGTTTCTGGCGGATGGGTGTCGACAGACCGACAGACGCCACTGACGGTAGGCAGGGCTGCTCTCTGACGGAGGGGTGGCGGCGGCCGCAGGTCGTGACCTCGCCCGACCCGAGCCAGGTAGCCAGGTCGGGAGTCGCCCCGGCACAGACCCACTGACCACGGCGGCGGCCAACTGCAGCGGTAGCGCTAGACAGTGATGCTTACCCATGCGTAGTAGGCACGAAGAGTCACGTTGTGATAGACATGGAGCAATATTAGCCTACCTAGGGTGTAGAGCTCATTTCCTGTATTATATCTTGTACAAGCAGGTATTTTTTTAAAGCAGAAATAAAATTATATATTAAAGCCCAGCATCGCTGTTTGACTGTCGATGGGGAGGCAGAGCAGGCTCGCAACCAAAGGCAGAGGAGCAGATTAGCGTGAATGTTTGATGAACATCTAACATTACATTACGTATGCTAAAACGGGTGAAGTGACAAGCGTGTGCTCAAACAGACGATGGGCACATGTGTGTCAAAACAATGAGGTCGATCGATACATGTGTGTCAGAGTGGATGAGGTCGATCGATACATGTGTGTCAGCGGGATGAGAACGATACATGTGTGTCAGAATGGATGAGGTCGATTGATACATGTGTGTCAGAGGAATGAGGTAGGTCATTCGATATATGTGTGTCAGAATGATGAGGTCGATGCATGTGTTTCACAAGGACGAAGTCGATGCATGCTGATGCACGCTGTATGTCAGAAGGTCGAGGTCGATACACGTGGGTGAGAGGGATAAGGTCGATAGATGTATCACAGGGATAATACTTGCACAAGTAAGGCAAATGGGCTGACATGCCCATCTAGCAACTGGGACAGTAGCAATGGACATGTCCAAGGGACAGTAGCAACCCATCTAGCAAATGTCCCCGCAGGATGAAATAACTGCAACGCCTACTCCCTACTACTTACTCCCATCGAGGCCACACCAGGTCGAATATGATTGGGTCAGGGAAAGGACGCCAGTACAGGTACACGTCCCGCAGCACGTACCGCATCCGTCCGACACAGGTACTGCACTCACACCCGAGAATGGCACGTCAAGTGACAAGTCTCGTGAGGACATAGGCACTATCACCAAGTTAATGCCTTTTCGGAGTGTGTGCGCGTGTGCGAGCGCGCGTGTGCATGTGCGCGTGTGCGCATGTGTGCATGTGTGCATGTGTGCGTGTGTATTGGTGCGTGCGTGCGTGCATGCGTGCGTGCGTGCGTGTGTGCGTGCGTGCGTATGTGTGTGTGTGTGAGATATATATAAGCAGACGTGAAGAGCAGTTCTCTATGTCACCGCCAGGTGGGGATCGAGTTTGACGAGGAGCAAGGGACACATAAAAATGCAAACGCCGAGTAAAGAAAATTGGCGGCACGGAACCGGAACGTGAGCACTCTTCTGAACTAGATAGTCGGAGTCTCTTCAAGGATGTGAAGGCGACGGTGGAGCAGGGGAAACAGAAGATGACTAGGCTCATGGCATAGAAATTTAACAGCATAGAGACGCATTGAGGTCCTGGAAGTTGTTTTAACCCGCGCCGTCTTTCCGGTCAGATCCTTACACCCTGTTTCGGGGATGGCCATACAAGACCTCCCCTCTAACTTCCAAACGAAGCATTGCAAAAAAAAACGAGCTAAGTTCCATCGAAAATCCCATTACGAATGGGGTCCAAAAATTGACTAATTGCTTCGTTTTAGGATCCTTTCCGAAGCCAAAATATCTATTTAAGAAGAAACAAACACGATTTTTGAAAGCACCCTTCATGTTCGCATCCTAGGGTACACAGGGTTGTGCAATGCAACTTTGACACTATTCAGGCCATGGAAACTATAAATACGCCATATTAATAGCGGTGTTCAAACTGGTTTCCTGGTACTTCTGTTTGTACAACAAGGTAAACATGATGTTTCAAGAGCATGCACATGGTTATAAATTAAATTCTCAGTTCACCGACCTGAAACAAAAATTCGATGGTAACGATTTAGAGATAGTTCCAAGTTGCATTCATACAGCAAGTTTAATTTCAATATCTCTTCATGCATGCGTTGTCAATCCAAAACGCAATTTTCCGGGGAAGGTAGTTCTCTTTGACCTCACATGGACCGAGATATAAATTTTTCACTTCAGACACAAAAAATATGACCAAGGAAAAAGTAATACAAATCATGCGACGTTCAGTGCGGCAGTTTTCCAGCCATAACGGAAAGCCTCAGGAACGTAAGAAGACCCCTGAGACGGGTCGGGATTATCATACAGAAGCAAGGGCGCTACAGTTCACGGCGAAAGCACCGGGAGAAATATCCAACATCAGGAGCAGTGGCGTACCGAAGGAGAGATTACGGGCAGTTGCCCCCCCCACGCGCCCGAGAGGTTGTGGGTCCCACGAATCGCGCTGGGATTCGGAAAGATAGCACCAGGCTACTAAGAAATCACTCTGGCGCTCACAATATCGCGCCGGGGTCGCACAACTATCATCGGGACTACCCAAACGTGAAGCCAGAGCAACGAAAATAACGGTACTGGCATGGGAAATTACTCCGGGTCCCGAAAAAAAATCGCTCCAAGTCGCTTCCATAAAATATAATCTACTCCCAAAAACGGGTCTAGGTCGCTAAAGCTCGCGCTAAGGATCTTAGCAAGTAAATGACGACAGGGCTAAAAAAATCGTACTTTGACCCAAAACGTCCCAACATAGCAATTTAAAAAAAACACTAGGAGCCCAAATGGTCGCACTGGGGCCCCAAAATTTGCAGCTGTTTCACCAAATTATATTCCTGCAAGGAATATCACTCTGCGTTCACAAAATTAGAGTCCAAGACCAGAGAAAAACGCATCTAACCCCGGGAAAGAAACGTGTTGGTGCACCGAAAAAAGCGCACCAGGAGCCCGCAGAATCGTACCGGCGACCACAAATATTGAGCAGGAAACTTACAACATAAAAAATAGAACTCGTCCCCAACAAATCAAGAAGGTACTCATCGAATAGACCCCAAGCACCCAACAATTCCGGACAGGTCTCCAAAGGAAATGCTCCGAATGGTGCCATGGGCTCAAATCACTGGTTGAGCAACAGCAGTGACATGCCGAAGAGGAAAATTCCCCTCATTCTCCTCTTGAAGAGGTGGGCCCCAAGGATTGCGCCGGAGTCCCCAAAAATCGCGCTGGGACACAAAAATCGCATCAGGTTCCCAGAATTCGCGTAGAGGTCTCTAAATAGATGCAATGGGCATCAAAATCTCGCATCGAGTCTCTCGCAAATTTGCGCTGAAGCCCGCCAAAATCGCGCTGGGGCCCAGCTAGGTACAATACGCCCCGCGAACTCGCGCCGAACCCACCAACTATTGCGCTTGGGACCAAAAATTAATGCAGACATTCCCAAAAATTTTGGTTGGCGCATAGCAAATCTACTCTACATGCACTTCATGGCATCACAAATCGTATTAGGACTGGACAAAAATAACCGGAGCTCCAACCAGATGCCTTCAAAAATCGCATATGGCGCTGAAAAGAACCGTACCTGAGTTATAAAAATCACGGCGGCACACACAATATGGCAACGAAAAGTGAAGCCGGGAATTGGACTTCAGAAAAAATTCGAAGTCGCCAAAAACTTACGATCAGCCCAGAAAACTTGCGTCGAGTCTACCTGAGACACGCGCATGGACCTGAAAAGGCGCGCCGAGATACCGAGAATGATACTGGAGTCACCGAAATCATGTTTGGTCCCATAAACGTGCTACCGAGCCCCAAATAAACACAGCGAGATCTTGAAGGCGAAATTGGAGGCCGAAAATGTACCCGGCAATCCCTGGCACAAATAACGTACCACATATTTGCATAACTTGACCAACCAAAGCCATCCCCCAAAAAAAAACATCAACAAGACGTCACGTGGGTTTGCTTCGAATCTGCGCACCCGAAACTAAAAAATCTGGCTCACCTGGGTCTCACCTGGGTCGAAACACACTCCTTTACACGGGTATTTATTGAGCAGCAGTTAAATCGAACACTACATCATTGGCCGGACTCCCATACATCACACCTTAGAGGCTACCGAGATTGCAGTAAGTTTCAGTGGCTTCGAATACACTTTTCTTTCCGACACGCACCTAGTTCGCTCCTCCAGTCGATTTGACATGACAACGTAGCTCAGCATCGGTCATAGTGCGGCAGTTGTCAGTCGATACAAATCATGCGTTCTTTGTTCGAACGGACATATTTTGCGAGTGTGCGAAAATACTACATTCGTAGCAAAAACACTACTCTGGGTCCTCCGTGTCGCGGGAAGCCGTGGGCTTATTGGGGACCAAACCACAGCGCTGTCTGTGACAGCTCGTCCGGTGTAGAGTAACAGGCGAAGACGTCAAACCCTCTCATAACGTCGAAAACAAATTAGCATCATGATATACAAATTCCGTGCAAATGATTCTATTGACAGATGAACACCGCACCCGCTGGCAAGATTGTGACGGCAAGGCATCGGGAATACAGCATGGTGAAAAATTAGTAGCTACTACGGTTACGTAATGTGTAGTTTCGTGGAAATAAACTTTCAACCAGTCAAAACTTAGTGGTGGTGGTGCATTGGAGTTTAGGGGCGCGTCGACATCAAGGGTCATTTTGCGCCCATAGTCAAAACTTAGTCTGCAGGTAAAAGGAAGTATCTGATGGGTAACCATTTCCACGTAAACCTTGGAATTTCAAGGCACTGCACTACATTAGTTGGTGTTGCACTACACTACTGCTACCCTGACAGACAGCATGACGCGTGTCACTGCTACCCTGGGAGACCTGCTGACGCCTCACCGCTACCCTGACAAACCGCCTGGCGTCTCATTGCTACCGTGATAGACTGGCTAGCGTCTCACTGTCACCCTGACAGATCGCCTAGAATCTCACTGCAGGGTTTAAATAATGGTTTTTCGTTAGGTGCAAGATGCCGAAACGACCACAATAGGATGTCGAAATTTGGCATGGAATTATTGCCATCTAAAATGTTTATAATGTCTTTCAGACTCATTTTTGAACCAATGGTGTGGGTACTTATTACTGCACCTTTATTATTTGTTTTTCATATTCATAATTTAGGAAGAGCTACATTCTGGATAGGGATAATAATCCCATGCTATAAACTGGCAGTGCATGCCATATCACATTATAGACAATCAATTTTCCTGAAATTGTGTTACGAAATATTCGTGTATTATCATACCTTATCGAGAGCATGGACATGATGCTGACAAGCGAGGTACTGTTAGAAAGGGGACAAGAAGACTTCGTAAGCATGCATCAAGGAGCAGGATGTCGATACTTGTTGGTGAAGGATGTCGATACTTATCGGAGCAGGATGTCGATACTTCTCGGAGCAGGATGTCGATACTTCTCGGAGCAGGATGTCGATACTTATCGGAGCAGGATGTCGATACTTGTTGGTGAAGGATGTCGATCGAGTGTTCAATAAGTGGTATATTCCACCCTATTTCACGAATAATGTAACACTGTATCACTGCTACTCTGCCAGACCTGCTGACGCCTCACTGCTACGCTGACAGACCGGATGGCGTCCCACTGCTACCCTGACAGACCGGCTGGCATCCCACTGCTACCCTGACAGACCGGCTGGCGTCCCACTGTCGTCCCGACAGACCGGCCGCCACCCTGCCGCGTCCGAGCGGGCCACACGGCACGCGCCGTCGGCGTCTCAGTCGCTGGCGTCGCCATGGCGCCGCTGGCGCCAGGCGCGCGAGTCGAAGAGGCCGGCCTCGGCGGGCGGCCACAGCCGGAACAGTGCGCGGCCGCGCACCAGGCCGGCCGGCACGGCGCCGAACGCGCGCGAGTCGTTCGAGTTGGCGGCGTTGTCGCCCTCGAGCCAGAGGTGGCCGCGCGGCACCAGGTGGCGGCCGCGCGCGCCCACCCGCTCGCCGGCCACGGCCGTCACGCGCTTGCAGATGTTGTGGCGCGGGCTGGACGGCGAGCGCACCACCACGATGTCGCCGGCGGCGATGCGCTGCCGCAGCTGGCTGATCTTCTCGGTGACGATCACGTCGTGGCTGTAGATGGTGGGCTCCATGCTGGGCCCGGTGCACACCACCACGTCGGCCACGTACTCGGTGGAGCAGTGCACGATGCAGCCGTACTTGACGCAGGCCGCCAGCACGCCGGCCGCACGGCCGCACAGCCCGGCCAGCCGCTCCATCGTCTGCCGCGCGGAGGTGAGCACTAGTGGTCAGGTGCGATAGGGATGTGTCGAAACGAGTACAGCAAGATGTTGAAATTCACCAGGAAAATAATGTCATTTAAAAGCCTCGTCACGTTCTACAATCTTAATTTTTAGCCAATATCGTACTTGTGACTGCTCCTTTCCCACTTAAGAAAAAAACTCAATTTAACGATACAAATGCCTACGATAACGATACAAAATATATTTGCTATGAACTGGTATTTACAACAGAACACATAAGTAATCCCTCCACCTGGAATTGCGTTACGAGATGTTCGTGTATCGCGATCTGTTGTGGTGAGCATAAGAACGATACTTATACACGTGGTGCTGTTATGGATACGAAAGCGTGATGTCAATTCAGCGTTCAGAAAGTGGCACATTCCACCAAACTTGACGAATGATTCACGCAGCACACAGGTGTACTGTGCACTGCTGCAGAGCGTGCACATCGACCTTGTGACGGGATATTTAAAATATGTATTGTCACACTCACTAGTTCTCCCACCAGTAGTGCATCACGTAACTCTTTTGGCTTGAGGCACTTCAGCTAGTGTGGCCTGAAGACGTTCAATTCTCTCCTAGCAGAATGGCGATACGCGATTGGCTATTCTCCGAGGTTGCGCACGCAACTGCTTGATCTTTTGCAGTGGATGTTCGCCCACTTATCAACAGCATTTCTCCCCTTGTCTCATCCAACGTTGGGTGTGGTGGTAGAGTGGTCATACTTCTTTTTTTTATCTTTTTTTTTGGGGGGGGAGGTAAATCAAATACAAAGTGTGTTCAAATAATGTAGTTTGCTGTGAGAACACAAATCTGACTTTAATTTAATTCTGATATATCTAACCTACATCAATTTGCAGTTTAATATTGTACAATTTGGGATTATCTTGCTATTTTCCCTGGATGAATTGAAATTGATTTCTTGTCTCATTTAGCTCAGCAATAACCACTACATGGGTCTTTTCAGGAGGCTTATCAAGTGAAAATGGAACATTAAATTAGTTTTTAAGCCTATTCGATTTTTAAAATTGACACTAGCTACGCTCTAATGCGCATAAATCCTTGGCGAACGAATTATAAGTGGTGCGGGAATACTTGTGGTACAATATACAAGTGAAGTTACTACATGTTGCTGTGTGGTCTGGGGTTTTGGGAGGGGAGTCCAGTCTGACATTTTGTTCCAGGAGGGAAGGGATGGAATAAGTGTGAACTGCATTAACATTTCATGATATATTGTGTTGAGCTATCATTTAGTGAAATAAATGTTTCGAGTTAGAACAAGGAAGACATCAAGTTCCCATCTGAGCAATTTTTGGCAATGGGTTCAAGCTATTCATTTCTCAGCTGCAAACTGGGATGGATATCCTGTGGTATGACATCTACTTGAGGGAGATACTTGAGGGTACAGATGGCAGGTTGTGGTGGTGAATTTGAGCTTTAGGGTGTGTCGACTGCATTGGTCATTTTGCGCCCATATGTGAGGATGACAGAACTACCCGGTTGGATCAGGTTGTGAGTGGCATCTGCCTGGTCTGATTTCTCAGTGGGGCAAGGCTAATGTTCCTTTCAGGCCACCTGTTACCAATGAAAATGTGATCATCATGACCAAGTTCATTGAGGTCTGAAATTCGGCAGTGCAGTGTTCTCTTGGGAAGGGCAAACTTGATGCCAAAGAGATGTCCATAGTTAAGCTAGGCATGATATTCTATATTTTGTCTTGCAAGTGCCAAACTATCAGTTGTGTCATCCAAGTCCACATTATCTGCTCCTGTAGCAGAGAGAAAAGCTTCCTGTGAGAAATATTGTCTTCATCCAGGGAGGCTGAACATAAAGGATCCCACCAAATTGGAAGCCTTGGCCTGTCAGGGCTGAGCTCTGGGATTGTGATGAAGTGGTGCTGAGAACAGCTTTGTCCCTGAAGTTTGGAACTTCCCTGAAATTGTCTGTGAGCCTGCAGCGCAGGTACAGAACAACTGTGATGAGATTCAAATCATGTATCCTCACCAAGGGGCAAATTGATCTGACCAGTGTGGTGAGGGATTTTATGGAAGCTGAGGGCAGTGACAAATATTTTCCTGCACAGATCAGAAGAAAATGGTATGATGTTGCTTGTGAACCTGACAACCATTACCTGCTCCACTTTACCTCAGGGAAAGTAACTAAAGAGGTGTCACATGCTGAGTAGATTGCCAAGTTCCTGTTTTCCTGTCAGAAAGACAGGTGTTTTGACAAAACACCTGTCTATGTTTTGGCATTGGAACAGACTCAACAAATGTGAACACTGGTGTGAATGCTGAAGTAATGTGGAAGCTGGAGCTGCACCTGGGGCTAAAAGCTGATATGGTTTGTGTGCAGTCTGCACACTGTTGAACTTCCCATGCACCATTTCATTGCTGACCTTAATACCCATACTCCTTCAAACAACACATTTTCTGAGCCTATAGGAAAGCTCCTTGATCCTGCTACCTACTTGAAGAGCAATCCAAACTTCCCCAGATCTCTGCTGGCCCTTCACTGATAAAGCTGCCTAACAAGGTTCAAGATCTCTCACCTGATCAACACAATGGCTCCAAGATTGTCTGTGTAGTCAGGGATATAGTGTTTCCTGTATGTCCGGCCCTGTTTGAGATTGGACAAGTGAACCACAGCTGTTGGTTCATTACAATGAGCACACATACTCTGGGTGTCAAGGCACAAACTTGAAGCAAAAACCTGGAGAGACTGCAATTCATTGTGCAATTCAACATAGGACTGAACTAGCCATGTTGGTTCAATGTGAAGGTCAAGCACTCCTGGATCAAAGGGCTGAGGCACATCCTGTTTTATCTGGACTGTCTCAAGTCCCAAGGGAAGGAGGTGCTGAACCTTATGATGCTGACTGATGCAAACTTGATCAAAGATGCAAACTTGATCTGACATTGCCAATATGCATGATTTTCCCTATGTCTATTAGCATCTCAAAAAGGGGCTTGAAATGGTAAAATTTGCATTTGTAAGATTCATTATTGATGTAGGTTAGTTATCCTATAAAAAATTCATATTTTAATTTCTGATGAAAAATGGCATCATTTAGACATCCCTCATGGCAAGACTTTTCAAATTCATTTTGGGACTGATTGATTATTTGGGCACGCCGACTACAAGGTCATTTAGTGCCCATTCAGTTTGGGACTGAAGTAGGATCTGCCATAATGTGGTAGATCCACATTCCACCTGAACTGTTACAGAACCTGGGGACAAAGGTCAACAAGTTACCTTCTTGTATATTGTAGGCTATCCAGTGACCTATTGAGTAGTTCAAATGTTGAGATGTTTCAATAAGAAAATACACCAGTATAATTCTGAGAGCTGCACCAAATCCATATGGCATAGCATTGCAACCATCAGTATCAAGGAATAGCATATTCTCTTCAAAATTGCCAGAAGTTACATTTGCCTTCTTATGTGCATCATTGACAAGCTGGTACAGGTTAATTTTGTTTTTATTATTGTTAATTATTGTAATTATTGTTAATTATTGTAATTATTGTTAATTATTGTAATTATTGTTAAATATTGTTAATTATAATGTTAATTATTAAATAAATATTCCGATCCAGGTAACTGTTGATTTCTGTTTTTTTAATAAGATGCTTTTGACGTAAGACGATGCGACAACTTATTTTCTCCCCAAATGATTACTTTTAGTTGGCAAAGAAATTCATGACCATAATCTACAATCTACAAATATAGCCCATCGCGTATAATTATCCCTACCTGGTGTGTCACAGACGTGATACAGAAGAAATTCAAGACTTCATGCACTCGATTTAATGATTGCATTAACTTCGTATGTCCCGTACGCAGCGAATTTGAAACATGCATGATGCTACCAATTCATGCCATATCAGAGAAAAACTGTGACGTCACCAAGGCATGAAGGTAAACTTTGGTGCATCTTCTAAAGTAAAGGTATCTTGGTCACAGCCATGGTCCCTGACAAGTAAAGCAACGAGGAAGGCTCCACTGTAAAATGTATCTGTAAAAAAGTGGCCGCTGCAAAGCCAGGAATTGGGTCCCTGTCAGACTCTCACGCCCCGTCCCGGTGGGTTGGGGGGGGGGGGTCGAAAGAGACCACCTCAAATCTCTAAACTAAGCGTTGGACGAAAACGAAATAGGTGTTATCGGAAAGCGCTCCACTTGTAGGGCCATACACTACCCCCAATTTTCTACAAAAAGTGACGTCACTAGGGGCCTAGAGTTTCACGATTTACATCATGTTTTTCGCTCTAAGGATTTCATTTTGAGGGAGATTTGAAAGAAAATATTTGGAATCAGAAAAGGAAAGCGAAATGGACCAGAGCCATACAATTTTTTGTCACTCAAATATTTTTCTTGTAAAATTTCAAAATTTTTGGCTTTCAAGTTTTCTTTCATTTTCCTTTCACAATGGGTAGAGCGGACCGAAAAATGTTGTTCGAAGTCAACTTGCTCCAGTAAGGAAATGCTTAATTTAGCCAGAATGTTCGATTTAACACTAATGAGCAATATGCACTAATATGCAATACTAAGAAGTAATCAAAAACTGAAGAAAATGAAGAAAAAAGTTACCGGTTGCGTTTTGTTGCATCCTTAAAGATAAGCAAACGCTGAAAATTTAATTAAGATATCTTTATCCGTTAAATCGTGACAACTGGTTTAACTTTCTTGGAGTTGACCTCACTTGACCTTGACTAACTCGTTGACCCTAGATGACCTGACTTCAAAATTTTGACACAACATGCCGGGACCTCTTCAAAGCATATACATGTTGCGGGATCCAAAGCATCGTTGTTGGCATGGCTAAGAGTCCGCGGAATCCAGGCCATCAGAATCTGCTGCTCCTGAGTGCGTTTCTACACAGATGCCTCTGTGACTCCGCTGAGTAAAACAGCACGGGGAGAATAAAGAGCCAGTCGGTGGGTGACATTCTGCTGCAGTGGACATTCATCGGAGGTCTACCTTGTACTGTGCTGCTGGTCGATCTGATATTGCGGATAGTAAAACCGACATGAGCAATGCATTATGTTTGCGGCTCTGGGGAGTTAATTTTGAGGGAGATTTGAAGAAAAAAAATATTTGGAATCAGAAAAGGAAAGCAGAATCGACCAGAACCATATAATTTTTGGCCACACAAAAATCAAAATTTTATTTTTTGGAATTCCAAAATTTTGAGTTTCAAGTTTTCTTTAATTTTTCTCCTCTAATGAGTAGAGCGGACTGAAAGATATTGTTCGAAGTCAACATGCTTCGACAAAAAATTCTTACTTTAGCCAGAAACTTCGATTTTAACTCTAAAGGGCAAATATACAAGACTAAAAAGTATAAAAAACGGAAAACAAATTCCTCTGGTGCGTTTTGTTGCATCCCAAAAGATAAGCAAACGCTGAAAGATTCAATAAAATATATTCATTCGTTAAAGCGTGACGACTGGTTGAACTATTTTGGAGCCGGCCTCACTTGACCTTGACTAACTCGTTGACCCTAGATGACCTGATTTTAAAATTATGACACAACATGCAAAATGAATGTGGGTAAAGACATGCCAAATTTCGACGCGCTGTCGCGCGCCGTTCTTTCACTGTTCGCGGACAACCTTAGGAGGTCGTCAACGACCCCCCGGGACGACGCGAGCTAAAAGACGCGCCGAGCGAAGGCTGGGCGGATCGACCGGGAAGTTATGTCAGCGGTCACGGCAGCTGTCCATGAGTCATGACGACCATGGCAGCCACTCGTAAGTCGGCACGTCATTTGCGAGCCGCCATGCCCGTCACTCAGATCGACGGCAGACGATCAAGTAGACCAGATCAAGTGTACCAAAGGTGCCCTTCGCGCCCAAAACTGCCCTTTTGGCCAAACACTTTTTCACGCCCCCCCCCCACGGTCAACAAACCTTCCAGTGTGCCCCGGGCCGCAAGGTGCCTTTTTGGAGCCGGTCAGGTGCCCTTTTGGAGGCGGCCAAGTGCCCTTTTCGATCCGGTCCCCCCCGCCCCATGGAAAAATCCTGGGTGCGCGCCCGGGTACGGGCCTGCAAGGCAGTCGTGTCGGCGACGAATACAGCCGCACTAGCTACCACGGCAGCCTAGCTAGTCATCAAGATAACTGTGTCGCGATGACAGTGATATGGCCGATGACAGTGGTGACCTGGTGTGGGGCAGTGCTGGTATGGTGTGACGCTGTGTCGGCCAACTCCACGCACATATACAGGTCGGACATGCTCTTCAATAGCCGGTGGTTGAAGGACGTGTCCCAACGCTTCATGTGCGCTGCTTTCTACAACTGTCACGCGCCTGAATGCGACGGCTCCACCTACGGTAACGGCTTCTGTCGGCTTCTCCCAGGGGCGTGCGCCACGCTGAAACGTTCAACAGCACCTCCAAGGTGGTCAGCCACATGTACCATCCCCGGCCAGAGCCGAAGCTGGCCGTATGTCCGGATGGCTGGCTCGGAGTCGAAGACCACTGCTACCGCTGCATGCCTGACGGCGCCAACAGGCACGAGACGGACCAGTGGTGCGCCAACCTGCAGCCGGGAGGTCCGCTCGCCGCCGTCCCCAACACTGTCTGGAAGGCACTGTAAGCGCACCCTCCGAAGCGGTATGCCTGGATTGGCGTGTCAGACGAGGTCAGCGAAGGCTCCTTCCAGTCGGTGGACATTCTAGACTCTGGTTGAACTGGACGGACGAGCAGCCTAGCGACAAGTCTCACCTAGAAAACTGGATAATAATATCGGTAGGAAGAATGTGGGATGACACATGCGCAAACAATCGCCATTTCATCTGTCACATTCCACGCACAACCTGTTGAGGGCAGCCGCTGGCCCAGTGGGAAACGTAACTGACCGTAGCCGTGCGGTCTCGAGTTCGAATACTGCCACAAGCGTGAGATTTCGGTTTTCCCCGATCATTAGGCGTGCTTGATGCTAAATGGCCCACACAGCAACATCCGTGGCAAAGACCGGGAGGTTCACCCAATATTCTGATATTCTTCCAAATGTCAGATTTGAACCGCAGACCCCTCGATATAGGTGCATGCATGAGACACGAACCAAGTAGCGAGACATGAGACTATGACAAAGAGACGGACATAAGCTTCAACGAAAAACAATCAGGATTTCAGGGTAGCGAAAATTTAGGTTTACTGTTGTTTAGACCGTAGGACCATGCTTGCTACCATGCTTCATAACAACATTTATTAGAAGCCTAGTGGAGCAAGGTGTAGCATGCACCTATTGTAATTCCCGCATTATCACCAGCTCTGGATAGCTGTCTTAATGGTAAGTGCCAACCGTAAAATTACGGGCGAAAAAGGCGCGCACACCGTATATTTCGATTTCTATGCTCAGGGGTTATCGACGCAAGTTCCTCTCTGTGGAAGCCTTTGGAAACAGCGGCACGACGGGAGTAATCAGCAAACATGACTAGTCTGGCTGCCTGCGGCCTGACGACGGGTCCAGCTGGCTATCGTCAGAGGAAAGATCCGGCTGGTTGTGGTCCGATGACAGAACCGGCTGGTTGTGGTCAGATGACAGATCCGGCTGGTTGTGGTGCGACGACAGAGCCAGCTAGCTCTAACCCGTGGACAAATCCGAGGACAGACCGGGGGACTTATCCCATTTCTCCCCGCATATCAACACCAGATGGACACACCAGACGTATGGCTATTTATGCAAGAAATTGACTATGCATTCTGGTGCGTATCAGTTATCTTCCGTGCAGTCGCATCGCAATTGAGGAACCAGTTGCTTTTCTAATCGAATTATAGACAAAAGAATTGATAAAATGCTGCAATTTTTGGGGTTGGCGTCTGGCTGCTGTCGCAGAGTGGACATACAAGTAAAGCCATGGTGGTTGGGAATGCCCAAAGTACGTGCAATGAAGTAAAAGTACGTAAGCTCTCTATTGCGCATAAAATACTCGAGAAAAACGGTGTGCTTCGGCTCTGCCAAGCGCCTCTTAACTCAGTTTTCCATCAGGAGCCCTTCCTTCTGCATGCCAGAGAAGCGCCATGGGCCACAGACCCGATACGTGGGCGTACTGGAGCCTTCAATTTGATCGTCCGTATGCACACCTACAGCTGTCACGCATGAAGTGAACACACAGTGCAAATGTGACAGATGCGTTGCAGTGCCGGCACATTCCTAGTGCCTCCTTTCACCAGTCCCTCTAGTCCCTGTTTCTGGATCAGATTCCGAACCAAGCGGGAAGTTGCTTAATATCTACGGCGGCTGATAGATGGGTGGATTAGACTCTCCTCGACCTTTAAAACCTGGACAACTTCAACACCGCCATCCAATAAAAGAATGAGCATGTATTCTCAGCCTTTTCAGTCAGGTACTACACACATATAAAACACAACGCCGTGAGAAAACGTGGACAAGTGTACTTACCAAGTCAATGATCTGTGATAATGCACTTCCGACGAAGAATGCCTGATATAATGTAAACATTGTTTAATAATGCACGTGGAAGTAATTGTCTGGGTTGCCGCCAAAATATACACACCTACCCAGGAAACCCACCGGTCTCATGGCATTGATCTGCCGCTCAACAGCGCCGACTGTCTTTACCAGATACCGCTTTGCGGCACACCTCTTTAGCATACTTTTTGAAGCATACTGTGCAAGCCTGGGGCCCACCTCAGACGCTGGCCAGCCAAGACTCATTCACTACACGGCAACTGGATTCATAGCTGTCAACCAGCTAGCTTCAAACTAACGCAACTTGGACCTCTTCGGCCTCCGGTCTATTGGGCCGTTCAATCAGTGGGCAGTCTCCTCATCCTCCAGGACCTCGAACACGCCGTTGTCGGCGCGCCGTGACGCAACGTTCCTCTTCTGCTGCCAGGCTTGTACCAAGTCCGTATGGTCGAGCAGAGCATCCAGCTGGGCATCGGTCAGAGCCGCGCCGCCTGCGTCCACCATCCTCTGATGCTGCTGGTCGCGCAGCAGCGCCAGCAGCTCGTCCGGCGAGATCGGAGCCAGACTGGTGCTCACGTGGTCGCGCCGGCCCGACTTGAACTTGCCGGCGTGCATCACCATCTTCTCCAGCTTGCGCTTGGCGGCGGCGCGCTCCACAATGCGCTGGTCGATGGTGCCGGCGGCGACCAGTCGGTACACGACCACCGGCCGCGTCTGGCCGATCCTGTGCGCGCGGTCCTGCGCCTGCAGGTCGCACTGGGGGTTCCAGTCGCTGTCGTAGATGATCACCGTGTCGGCCGCACACAGGTTGATCCCCAGACCGCCGGCGCGCGTGGAGATGAGGAACACGCCGAGGTCGGGGTCGCTGGTGAACTGGCCGATGCACTGCTGGCGGTCCTCGATGGAGCACGTCCCGTCCAGGCGCACGAAGGCGTGGCCGCGCAGCGTCAGGAAGTCGGCCAGGATGTCCAGCATCATCGTGAACTGGGAGAAGATGAGGATCTTGTGGCCGGATGCGCGCAGCCGCGCCAGCATCGCGTCCAGAACCATCAGCTTGCCACTCTTCTCCACCAACTCGGGCACCAGCAGGAACTCGCGCGTCTCTGGGTCAATCGGGTGCTCCACCAGGAACGGATGGTTGACCACGTGCCGAAGAATCATCATCTTGTTTTGCATCCGCAAGTGGATGCGGACGTCCTTGGGCTTGCTGGACTTTGCTGGGAGGCCGCGAGCCTCATCCAGTTTCCGCACCCCGTCCTCCCAGCGTGCTTCGTCCTCCATCACGTCGGCGCCGTCGGAGAAGAGGAACTCGAAGCTGACGCCCTCCTTGCAGGATCGGCGTGGCCGGCCGTTGCGGTCCAGCTCGGGTGGCGCTTCTGGGTCGTCGCCGTGCCGCTTACCCATAAGTGTTGCAATAGTTTTGTCCACGGTGGCGCGGTACAGACGGTGCTGGTCCTCCGTCAGAGGGCAGTACACCAACACCTCCCGCTTGGGTGGGATGTCCAGGTCCACGTCACACTTGATGCGTCGCAGAAAGAAC
Source organism: Imbricaverruca yamaguchii (assembly GCA_034440575.1). Lineage (NCBI taxonomy): Eukaryota > Metazoa > Arthropoda > Thecostraca > Neoverrucidae > Imbricaverruca > Imbricaverruca yamaguchii. The sequence continues at coordinate 269,152 of JAOTOL010001223.1, forward strand.
GGCGTCAGGATACCGTGCAGAGTCGACACCACCTGCGGATAATGGGCAAATGTTGGAAATGGAACATAGCTTGGAAATGGCTACTGACGGGAAGCGGTGCGCGGCTCTTAAGCGTCATGCCAGCTAAAATTCTGGTCAGCAGGATTATTGTATATCTTTCACGAGAAACGCAGGTCCATTGACTCAGTTCGCTGGCTGAATACCATGCCACTACGTGGCGAGGTCAATTACGTCATTAACTTACATTTTACAATGACCTAGTCCTTGGCAAGCAGTCCGTTCTTCACTTTTCTCCTTTCCAGATACTTTCCATGAAAACTTACGTCGAGGTAGTTGAATTTTTTTATCACCGTTGGAAAACAACACGATTATGATTCGCAGACAGAACTTCCCAACTGCCCAGCAAAGCCACACTTCGGACGTCTGCCTTTTAGAGTTCGGTTTCACTTCCATAGCCATAAAGCGAACTGTTCATTTAGTTGTAGAACAACCCATCCTGACCGTGGACAAGACATGAAGGCGCAAGCCAAACTGGTCACCGGGCAGACGATATTGTCAGGGCTCTCACATGCCTTCTGCAGTGGCGCGTCAGGTCACGCAGTGCAGAGTATGTGAGACAAGAGAGACTACGCCAGTGTGTAATAAGAGAGTGTAATAAGACAAGGACTACGCCAAGGCCAACAGTCCGCGAACTAGTTCAGCTGTGTAATGTTTCGGGTCTGCTGGATCAGCACCCCTACACAATCCAGCGATGTCACACCTAAGGTCTCCATGCATCAGCGCCCCACTCGCCTGCATCTCTCGCTCCTGTTCCACAATTTTGTCGTCGTCTCCAGCGGTGGTCATGCCGGTCGCGTCGAACCACGACTCGAACACGGCCAGGTCGTCGAAGATCTCGGGCATGATGAAGTTGAGCAGCGACCACAGTTCGGCCAGACTGTTCTGCAGCGGAGTGCCTGTCAGCAGCAGCCGGTTGACGGACGTGAAGCGACGCAGCTCGCGCACCAGACGGCACTGGTGGTTCTTGAGTCGGTGCGCCTCGTCCACCACCAGGTACCGCCACTGGTACTTGCTGAGCAGCGTCGCGTCGCGGATGACGACGTCGTACGACGTCACCACCACCGGGTGCATGGGCACCCGGCAGCCCGGCAGGCGGTAGAATTTATCGATGCGCGACAGCATCGTGTGCCGGTCGGAGCCGTGGTACACCACCGTGGGGATGTCGGGCGCGAATCTCTGCAGCTCAAGCAGCCAGTTGGGCAGCGTGGAGAGTGGCGCCACCACCAGAAACGGCCCCACCACACCCTGCTCCATCAGATAGGCCAGCAGCGCCACCGTCTGTATCGTCTTGCCCAGGCCCATCTCGTCGCCCAGGATGCAGTTGACGCCGTTCTCGAACATGACACGCAGCCAGTTGTAGCCCTCCAGCTGGTAGTCGCGCAGGACGCCGCCCGACAGGAGCCGAGGCTGTGCGCCGTCCTCGGCCGCCGGCGTCGCCACATGCGCCTCGGGCTGAGAGTCAGCGTCCGAAGCACCCGTCTGGGATCCCGAATCCTGCGGACAGCTCGTCTGAGACGAGACGGCGCTGTCGTCCTCGACACGTGCCGCCTTTCGTCCACGGCACGCCGTCGCCGCCCGCTTCCGCTTGCTGGGCGCGGCGACATTCTCCTTGTTGGCGGCGCGTGCCGAGCGACGGGGCGCGACCGCCTCGCCAGCCGTCCTCTTTTTGGCGTCGCGCTTGGCGCGCTCCGCCAGCGCAGTGCGACCCTTCTCGTGCTGGTCTTCGATTTTATCCACCAGGTAATTAACATAGAACTGGCTCGTATTGAGCAAACGCAGCAGGCGTTTGTATCGCTCCTCACGCAGCTCGTGCTCGCTGTGGAGTTCAATTTCGCGCTGCAGCCGCTCCGATTCCGCCTCGTTCTCGGCCTGCAGCCGTGCTTCCTCTTCCAGCCAGTCGCGGCTCACCTCGGCTTCGACAGTTGTTTCCTCGCCACCGGATGGCCCTGGCTGGAGCCCGGTCGGCGCCACCTCCGACAGCTTGCGCTCGTCTTCGGCCTCCGACTTGAGCACGATGTGCTCATCCCTGCTCGGGCGGTGCGCCTCCTCAGCCGGCTCGGCCGGACACAGACAGCCGCCGAGGATCGGCGACGTGCGGCTCGAGTGGTCAGAGTGTGGCGACTCGGTACCGTTCACGATGGCGCCGGACTGGTGCGCCAACTCACCGTGCTGCCCGCGCACCCCAGCCGACATGCATTTACGCGACCGCTGGCCAGCTCCCGACGTGGAGGACGATCCGGGCCTGCGACGGGATGCTAATGCTCCTGGCATGGTTGTGCTCCTGGTGGAAACGCCGGAAGACTTTATTGCAACGACCAATAAATGTGTATTAAATTCACAAGCCTATCCAGCAAAAAAAAAAAAAATACATTCGTCTTACCTGGTGGTGGATTGGAGTTTAGGGGCGCGTCCAGATCTAGGGTTATTTTACGCCCATAACTGATTCGTCTTACCCGGGAAGTCGTACATGAGGACATGCAAACAGTGCAAAGTACTCTTGAGCCACAGGAAGGCAGTAAGGTGAGAATGAGAGGGAGGAGGCAGACAATGAACCTACGCCCGTTCCCTACGTTTGCTAGTGGTGAGTGCGAGGTGTCCCTACTGCCAGTACTGTACCCTCCCCCTCCCCCGCACCCACTTCTAACTTCCCTGATAAATGTAGCACAAAAATGGGACTTTTTAAAAGAATGAACATAACTTAGTGACATGGACTCATTTCCCAATTTCAGAAAAACATGGAGTACATTTTCCACGTATTTTATCGGTAACGCGGACGCAGTGTCCTAAAATTACTTCACCATTAACTGTGTGGATGAAGAAAGAAGTTGCTTCGGAATAGTGGATGATTGGAAGAAAATAAAGGATCGCCACTTAAGGATTAAAAAAGCGGAATGACTTTCACTTCAGTCAGATGCATTTTACAGTATTTCGCAGTCGTGTGCATGATGACTGCCCATACATCATGTGGCAAACTCGTAGAAACCTAAGACAATGATGAAATAGCACAATTCCATTAACTGTGAATTTCCAGGTCACATCGTCAAATATTTTACACTGCGCGGACGTTGCCTGGGCAGCAAGAGATTAATTATTAAACCAATGGCACCAGCCAATGGCGTACCGACCTGCTACGTTGCTGAAACACGTAGTCGGAATGATTATTGTATGTCTCGCGAATCTTGAAATATCCTTGACGAGTGTGAGATGTATATCTAGTGGGGGAGTGATTTTTAGGCATGCAGGACCATAAAGGTCATTTGCGTCGCCTTTAAAGCGGGTATGTTACATGTATGTCTACTAAACCAAGTGCTTACAAACTAAGTGCAAGCAAGTGGACATTTCCGTTGAGGGAGTTTTACTTTATAGTTTATGTCATTTTTTTAGGTGCTGAAGGCAGAAACTGGACTGGGGACATTCCCCTGGCGTCAAAATTGTCTAATTTGACTTTACTCCTTCGGAAATGCGTTTTAAGCATTGGCAGTTCCCCCAGGTATCGTTTCCAGGCATTCCATACAGTATCTTGAAGTACCAGATGATTAGCAAGATGCAAATGCAGTACCTATTTACAAATATTGAAGTATGAAGTGTGTGGGGAACTACAGGTCAGTCAGCATTTTTACATCTCAAATTCCCCTAACCATTAATAGGTAGGCAGGGGTGCTCTTCCATACCCATGTGACCAAATTATGTTCAATTCCAGGGATGAAACATAGGTCATGGTAAGCAAGTCAGAGTATGCCACACCACTCCTGGTAGTATTTCTTGTTGGACAAATATTTCACTAAATAGTAACAAAGGATGTTGCTGAAGTCCTCTCAGATGAATAGCAAAGCTAGTCAACATTGTTGAGGGTTCCAGAAATGACCGCTATAATTATTAATGGGAAATAATATACAATCCATAATATTGTATGTGCACTTCCTAAACAATTGCTCCACCAAGGAGAAAAGACAAGTAAGAAGAAAGAAAAGAACACTATGCATGAGTGAAAATATGAGAAAAAGATGAGCAGATCATCATGCACTATTACTAGACATTCATTACACAAGTTGATACTTTCCATTGATGTAGTGTCTGACATGTTTTTCAAAATTATTATATTTCTAGGTACATCTTCAATTACATGCAAGTGAGAGCAGATTTTATTCCAGGCAATATATTCCAGGTGCAATAAAGGGTAATGAAAACATCCTGCAATTTATCTAAAAGATGTTTGAAAGTGTTGTCTAACTCTGAGCACTCAATGTTGATGAAGTTCAAACATATCAGAGAGGTGTTGGTAGTGATTGATTTAGAAAACCTAGCATGATGTAAATACATTGCTCATCAATTATGTCCATAAACTTAAGAACTCTATGCTTGATAATCAATTCATTTGCATAGTATAAGTAAGGCTCCTTATCAACAATCCTAATAACAAAGACTGACAGTTCCTCAGAATGCTGTTAAAGTTGATGCCTGAGTCAGCAATATTCACCAGATTTGACAGCATTAGGGTGGAAGTTTGTTTGGGATGATTCTGGTTTTCTGGTCAGGCTAGGTTAGGTTATATTATGCTATAATATATTTTATATATTATGCTATATCTTAGTCTAGGGAAGTTAGTATATTTATTCTATGATTGCACTATTCACATGTATTTTTTCTCCAGCTCTTCATTTGCTAAATGGCAGTCAGTGACAAACAAGACAAACCACATGCAGCCACACATATGTAAGATTAGCTTCAGTGAACAGTCTTGCTCCAGTATCTCAAAGTAATATTAAGCTTTCTTTTGAGGCCAACTACACAAGTTTATAATTTTCTGACAACCACGTCATTACCAGCAAGGTTACTTGCTCAAATTGTTCCAAGGTCTGTCAGTATTTGCTTTTTTAAGGAATTCCACAGCCACAAGATTCATAATTTCCTTCTTGAAGCATCAAAGCTTTATAAGGTGCAGTCTGAATACCATTGTGGTACAAATGGACAAGTCACAACTTGGACAATCCCACTAAGGTTTGCAGCAAATGTTTGCAGCATTAACTCATAAGATGGTTAATACCATAGCATGTTTCCTCCATATCATGTGTGACATCAATTGTAATGACTGCAGTTAACTTAAAAGCAATCTTTTGCATAGAAAATGAGTACAGGTTGTCATCTCTCCTGAACGCAGACGGCGAACACACCGACCGTGAGGGGCGCCTTAAGTACAGTCTTCCGAGGTTAATAACATACTCAATTCAGTGGTACCCTTCAGACACATTTCACAGAATATACTACAAGACACCTCTTGCACCTACCCGCCCAGCCCTGCCAGTACCCACTCACCGTGTTGTCAATTTTAGTTGATTTTCCCGCCACATCTGATTAGAGGGGACCGTGAATATCGGGGCCCTCCAATATTGTTTGGCAATCGGTGACGTCACCTGGGCGGTACAATTGCTCAGTCCCGTACACGCTCCAGCCAAACTTAAGTGTTTTCCACACAACATTTCCAATCTTAAATACCATCAAAATTGGACAAAATCAGGTTCATTTCAAACGTAGAAGAATTGTGTCCACGAATATGAACCTTATTTTTTCCTAACACTAGGACTTATTGCTTGAACTCATGCTGACTACACTAATGTCGAGCGCCGCAGGAATCGCGAGGTGCCAGGGTAGTAGCAGTATGATGAGACAGGCCACCTGAATATCACGGACGGGACGGAGGGGTGAGAGCAAGTAAGAGATAACTGTTACAACATAATTCCTCCAAACTCTGTTCAGGGGTGTAAACAAGGGTGGGGGCACTAGGGGCATGTGCCTCCCATGGGAAGGTGGAAACCCTCCGACCAGGGAAATGCGCCAACACTAAATTTAGGCTCCCGATAGAGGTACCGATACTGCCTGAAATATCACGCCCTTATCACCCATGTGCAGATATGGAACCTGCAGCTGGTTTTCAGGATTGTTTTCCATTTTTCATTCATATGTGCCTAGACCAGGGGAGTTCTTTGATATATTTTTGAGGGGCAAATGCCCCCTGAATGTTGGCTCTATCCCATAATAATTTACATTTTTAATTAACATGGGGTACCATGGAACATGTGACCCATCGATGTGGGGCTTCCCATTAATTTCATAAGTTTTGCACCCAAATAATATATGGTATAATAACCATAATAATAATACACACAAACACAACACACACACACACACACACACACATATATATATATATATATATATATATATATGAAGACTTGCCGGTAATTTCGGAAGTATTTGAACAGGAGGGAGAGGGTTGAAATCCACTGACTTCGGAGCGATGGGGATGAGTTTGGCACCTTGCAGTGCCAAATTGAGTTGTTCATGCTTATCTCAGCATAAGATATTAATGGGTACTTATGAAATATACTGGTCGAAATCCGGCGAGTATTTTCACGAGTGTTTCTTCAACCACCTCGAAATCCGTTTGCTCCCGCATGCAAATACTAGGTACGTCACTGTCCACGCTACTCTATCTTGGATGTGTGAACTTCCAGTCTTAATCACTGAAAGGGGCTTACTTAGACCTCCAATGTAAAATCAAGCCCATGAAATATAGGTGTTTCTGTTGTTGGGGAATGAAAGGTGGTGCGAACAGTAGGAGCAGTTCCTCCTACAACCTCAAAACTCTGCAGCTTCACGCGCCCTGGAGAGGGGGGGGGGCGAAATCCGACCACCCTTCCGGTTTTTTGTGCGTATTGTCAGATGCTACCGACCGATATACGCCATTGATGGTGTCCCTGCTGATAAATGAATGGCGCGTTGCTTAAAGTAAGAAAAACAAAAGATCGGTCGAAAATATTTCGAGTTAGGGGTCGTTAAAATAAAAGAAATTCCCAGCGCCAGACCACAAAAATCGGCGCTGATGCGCTTCTCGTATGTTGGCGAAAGAGAAGTATTCTTGGCAGCACTGGCGGCTTGTTTCGTGTATATTGTTATGCTATATTGATTCAAAGTCATTTTAGGTCACCGAGGTCAAGTCAGGTCAAGTTCAAGATAAGTTAATGGGACCAAACTTGGTCAACTGAAGTGTTGTCATAAATGCAAATGACTGACATGCAATTGATGTCACTTTGCATGCTATTGCCTACACATCCGGAAAACTCCTGTTTGTGATTGTGTACCTAAGAGTTTCCCTACTTTATTCATGCACTTCACTCCTTTCTTTGCAAAGCCGATTGCGCCGGGCCGCCCAACTGAGCAGTCGGCCGGGAGGCCCGGTTCCGGTAACTGAAGTAGGTGACCTGGTAAAGTGCTGCTATATAGCTGACCTCTGGTCAAATGCCGGGTCTCGCATCTGCATTACACCATTAGCAATGACTAAAACATCATTGACGCCAATTTTGGAGCATTTAAACGCAGTCACAGCGATCCATAACAATGACAAGCCAAGCCAAGCAAAACCGGAAAATGTTCCCATTTTGACCTCATTTGATCTCGAAGATATCGACCTAAGGTCATGAAATTTACACGCAATCGAGTTTTCTACCGTGCCCATCCACCCTGTAAACTTCGTTGATCCAGCTTTAATATCAATCGAGATCTCAGAGTGTCGGAATCCGCCCCCCACCCTCCTCCAGTACGCGCAATTTTCAGAAGCCCTTCAGGGCGCGTGCTAAAGTTGTCGATTCCTTGTTTTTTTCAAGCAAACATTTGGAGAAATCTGGCTAAAGAGCTTGAATTTGCCCCTGCACCAGCCTTGAAGGCTTGTCGATAGCACTGACCATTTTGGAATAAGGGAAAACCACACATATGATTAATACTCCAACATTACTATCAGGTATTTGTACAAAAAAAATCCACACAATTTTGGAGTCAAGGAAAACCACACATATAATTAATGCTCCAGCATTACAGCCAGGTATTTGTACCAAATGCTGACATTATATGCTATCGGAAAAATGCACCTTTCTTGTGAGAAAAAGCTGTGGCATGGTGTTTTATTCATTTTTCTAGGCATGCATGGCCACAAATCCTTTTCTTAATAGCATCCTTTTCGCTGCAGTTGGTTCAGTTTTTTCCAAAGTGCATTCAGTATGCCTCTTCCTTTGGGGGTCATGTGTCTTTGTGAAGCACAGTGCACCCCAAGTTACTAAGATGTATGATCTAGGATGTGACCATGCAGAAACAATGTTTCAATGCACAAACACTCAGGTAAGAAAACTTCATTAATTATGCACGGTAATTCATAAGCAAATTGAGTTTACAAAAGCATCATAGTGGTAAGGAGGATATTTCCATAAAAAATGCATTTTAACCTTTCCTATCAAATCCTCCCACCCCGTCAAATCCTCCCACCCCGGGGGGGGGGCGGTTGAAGAACCCCCCTCTAAAATCCAAACTAAGCATCGCACGAAAACGAAAGAGGTGGCATCGGAAAACGCCCGACGAGTAGGGTCCGGGTTCACCACCCGAAAAAAAATCGCCAAAAGTGACGTCACCAGGGGCTAGATTCACACGACTTTTCACGGCTTACATTATGTTTTTTTACTCTGGGAGGTTCATTTTGGGGATATATAAAAACAAAATGTATTTGGAATGAGAAAAGGACAGCGAAATCGACCAGTGCTACAATTTTTTTTGGCTCCCCCCATTTGTTTTTATTTAAAAATTTTGAGTTTTCAAGTTTTCTTTAATTTTCCTTTTCAAATAGGTAGAGCAGACCGAGAAACGTTGTTGGAAGTCAACTTTCAGTAATACAAAATGCTTACTTTAGCCAGAATCCTGTGTTTGAACTGCAGAATCCGGTCGTCAGCTATCCGCGAAAAACCTGAGGGTGGGGGGCGGTTGAAGACCCCCGCCGAGACGGGACGGGTTAATGCTGCCCTTAAAGCTCTGGAGCAATTCCGACATGCACATTAGAGCACAGCGTCCTTGAGAAATTTTGGATTCGAGATTCGGCCCTACGATTTTGAGATGGAATCGAGTGTGCTGATTTCAAATTCGAAAACTATTTTTGGATCAAAGCATTTTTTGGTCCGCAAATTTACACTTTTCTGCAGGCATGTTTCCTAACTTTACGCTAAATATGGGACTATGGACACAAAAGCCATATCTGAAAGTTGTGTGACTGTTATATTCGTGATGTTCACAACAAAATACCTATGGTTGCCACTTTTCAGCGCGCTAAAGCGTATATTGGATATATTTCTGACGGTTTCTTTGGTCCGTCCGACACATCTCTCACTAACGCCATCTATAGGTGTTTTTTTCATTAACTCGGAAAATTGACTCATTGAACTAGACATATATCAAAAGCCTGTCCAGTATACATCTAAAATGTACACTAACGAACTAAAAACTGATGCCTAGGTTCCCTCAGGGTCGGATCCAGGGGGGAGGCAATAGTAGGTATGTTGAAAAAGGCAAAGGCAGGTTCGTATACAAATTACAAAAAGCGAACACGGTTCTCGAAAACTTCAAATAACATAACACAAGCTTTGAAGTATCATAGCAATCGTTTGTAATGTAGGAAAACATTGCATAACACGCTTAATGCACTTAATGAGCTACGGGGCCCCAAAAGCCCGATACACCTTTTGCTGTATCGAGTGTGCTGATTTCAAATTCGAAAACTCAAAACCTACTATTGCCTCCCCCCCCCTGGATCCGACCCTGAGGGAACCTAGGCATCAGTTTTTAGTTCGTTAGTGTACATTTTAGATGTATACTGGATAGGCTTTTGATATATGTCTAGTTCAATGAGTCAATTTTCCGAGTTAATGAAAAAAACACCTATAGATGGCGTTAGTGAGAGATGTGTCGGACGCACCAAAGAAACCGTCAGAAATATATCCAATATACGCTTTAGCGCGCTGACAAGTGGCAACCATAGGTATTTTGTTGTGAACATCACGAATATAACGGTCACACAACTTTCAGATATGCCTTTTGTGTCCATAGTCCCATATTTAGCGTAAAGTTAGGAAACATGCCTGCAGAAAAGTGTAAATTTGCGGACCAAAAAATGCTTTGATCCAAAAATAGTTTTCGAATTTGAAATCAGCACACTCGATTACATCTCAAAATCGTAGGGCCGAATCTCGAATCCAAAATTTCTCAAGGACGCTGTGCCCTAATGCACATACCGATACACAGATGTAATTTGAAAATATCTCAGTATATCTTATCTCAGTTATAGAAAGCTGAGGGGAGATATACAGTGATACTGCAAGCAATTTGTCAAATTTAACAGAAATGATACAATTAGAAGTCATCAATTCAAAATTAAAGTTAGCCATAGCAGGACATAGCTAAGAGAGCCTTTCTTCACCAACAGAATAGTTCAATATTGGAAGTAGCTACCTAACTTCATTGTTAGTGGAAGTGCTCTGAGCATATTTTAGAATAATGGAAAAGATTTGTCGTTTATTGACATTTGTCGTTTGTCAATGTATTCAATACATTGTATTGATACCTGCACTGATATGTGTTAATTTTGGCGTAGCTCCTGGATTGGACGCACCCAGCGATGCAGCTCCCAGGCGGGACGCACCAGGCGATGCAGCTCCCGGGCGAGACGCGTCCAGCGACCCAGCTCCAAGGCGGGATGCACCAGGCGACCCAGCTTCCGGACGGGACGCACCAGGCGACCCAGCTCCCGGACGGGACGCACCAGGTGATGCAGCTCCCAGGCGGGACGCACCCGGCGATGCAGTTCCCGGGCGGGACGCACCAGGTGATGCAGCTCCCGGGCGAGACGCACCAGGCGATGCAGCTCCCGGGCGAGACGCACCAGGTGATGCAGCTCCCGTGCGAGACGCTCCGGTTCCTGGGCAGGGTGCGGCCGGCACGTCTCATCGTGCGGTCGAAGTGTGTACGTGCACGGCCAAGATAGGGCAGCTGGAGTCAACAGTCTCCCGCCTCTGTCAGCTGACGGAAGGGCCTCGCATCCATGGTGATACCGTCATGCATGAAGTGAGTGATAAGGATGAGCTCGAGGCCCTCAAATTTGCAAGGGACCTCGAATCTTTTATCCGTGCCTCATCCCATCACCTCAAGTGTGTTCCAGACCTCGGTGTCATCTACTGTGACGTCTGCAACCCGGATTTCAGTCCTAGCCAGCTTCCTGACATGAAATCCACCAACGTCGCTGGCGTCTACCGATATGACTTCTCTCTCGGGACGTCCTTTCCAAAGCCCATGACACTTCCTCGGTCGTTCGTGCTGCTCAAAGCGTCATTGAAATGCCACCTGACGTCCACCAAGCACAAGGAGTATATGCGAGCAGATGAAGATAAGAGCACCAGAAAGACGAAGGAGAGCAAGGAGGCAGCAGATGTCAGCAAGCGAGTCCTGCGTGTGGCCTATCACGTGCTGGAGGAGTCACTGCCGCAGAATGAATTTGAAAAGCTAATCGTGTTGCTGAAGCTCAGTGGTGCTGATGTGGGCAACATCTGCCACTCATCTGTTCAAATGGCACGATTCCGCGATGCCTTCGCTGATGAAATTCTCAGCGCCGTGACCCGTCACGTTGAGTCTTCGCCGTGTGTTGCGCTTGTGGCAGACAAGGTGACCCTGAATCACCGCACCATAGACATTACCGCTGTCATAACCATCGTTCCCCAGGCGCCTGATGATGCAATGGTCCAGGCTTTCATCGTCGGCGCTCCTATCGTGAAGAACCACGACGGTGCTTCACTCGCGGAGGAGTGGCTGGCGACAACCGCCTATGTAGGCATCAAGCGCGTGGAGCAGCTGGCGGCAATATGTACAGATGGTCAGTACCATCAGCTAGGTGTGCCAGTCCAGTTTCTGAAGAAGTTGGCCAACAGCGACAAAGACCTTGCAGTCCGCTCAAAGCCGCCCTGCGTGCCATGCTTTTGGGATGGTGCGCACCTACTCAACTTAGCAGATGGGAATGCCAGGTCAGCCCCAACCTGCAGATGGGTAAACGACACCATCACCATGGTCTCTCGCATGACCAAACGTTTTACCCATGGCAAGGGATATGAGGAGCTGGTTGCTTGTGGGGAGAGCATGGGGTTGGCCACGCGCAAACCACTCCTCTGGTCAGACACACGCTTCGCCCCACATGCTGCTAAAGTGTTCAAGGCGTTTATCACCAATCTGCCGGCTACTACTCGTGCCCTCGAAAACCGTCTGCAGAACTCCAAGGCGAAGGCAAATGTCCTGGAGGAGATCGAGGAGGAGCTCAAGCTCCTGAGAGGGCGCGACTCCACCTTCAGGGTTCGTGTCTCAGCACTGCTTGATGTCTATGCAGTAGTGGAACAGCTCAGCAGTGCACTGCAGGACGTCCAAAGGCTTCCATGGGAGCGCCAGATTTTCATGGAGAAGATGCAGCAGCTTCGTGCGATGGCGGCTGTGTTGCCACGTGACAGCATCAGGGCAGGAAGTGCGCCGCTGGATACTGCAGGTATCCATGCCGCTTTAGAAGAGGGAAACCCGGAGGAGATAGCAATCTGCTGGCAAAGCATGGCGGCATTTAGTGGAAATTTGACGGCAAAGCAGGTAGCCGAAATATCAGATTTTCTGCAAATCTTGTGCCGGCACTGTGAGCGGCGCGAGGCTGGTGTCGATGCCAAGGGCGACAGTAAGGGCTGTCACAATGGCAAGCTCTTGCAGTCCATGGCAGACATCGAGTTGGTGGCCAACTTGGCAAGCCTCCAACGGTCTCCAACTTCTAGTATCGTTGGGGACATAGCATGTGCTATTGACCGCCTCAGAGGTCGCCGGCTCATCCCGGATGTTGTCCCACCAGCTGCCGTCAAGGAGGCGTATGTCACGATGAGTCGGAGCTGCGCAGACTCAAATCAGAAACTCCTCAAGCTCCTCTGGCAGCGTGCTCAAAGCAATGTCGCTCTCCAACCCTACCTCAATGTAGTCATCAGGCTCTGGCTGATGAGCCCGCCCGAGAGCGTAGTAGAGATCATGGGCAGCTCAGTCAAAGCCGTCTTTGGCATTCATCGGCAGCTAGACCACCAAAACGCAGCCAAAGAGCTGATCATCCGATGGAATGGTCCCGACATGTGCCACTCCGATTGGCTGATCCGAAAGGTGCAAGCCAAGCACCGATTTAACTTCAGTAGGCGCACTTTGAGCCTCAAGTCAACACTTGAAGGAACAGTTATCGCCAGGCACAAGGGAACAAAAAAGCCCCAGGACTATCTGTACTGTAATTAAAAATCGCGCTTCGTGTTGCTGCCTGACGAGCCTGCTGTGTTACCAAGCGGGTCTGCTGCCTGGCATGTACTACCTAGCGGATCTGCTGCCTGACGTGTAGCCTGGCGGATCTGCTGCCTGACATGTTTGTTGTGTGGTGAGTCAGATGCCCGGTGAATCTGCTGTGAACTTTTTTTGTCGAATATATTTATGTCTCATGCAGCGACGAGATAAAATGTTGGCCTGCGAGGCAAATGGTGGGTTCCACACGGCGCTCGTTGCGGTCGGTCAAGATTGGCTGGTGACCAAATAAAAAGTTCTAGTTTTGATACTTCTTCGCCACTGTTGAGCCGTCGAAAACGTGTCCTCGTCCATAAAAATGCACATTTTCATCCGGCGACCAGATTGGTCTACATAGGTCCGTCTGTGACCACCATTTGCTTTTTTTTACCTCTGCGATTGCGGGAGGCAAGGATGTCTTCGATTAGCGACAGAGGACAGCTGTTTTCCTTGCTTACCATATTTAGTTTTCTGTAATCGATAGCAAAACGGTTGCTGCGGTCCTATTAAGGTACAATCGCCATGGGCGCGGCCCACAGACTGTCTGACTCCTCGATGATTGATTCCACCTTCTCATATGACTTTCATTTTGTGTTGTACATATTTTCTCTGAGAGAATGGGGTTTTGTAAGGTCCTTGACTGATCGGTGGGTGGTCAGCAGTCTCCGTGTTCATAAGCGTAACGTCAGTCGTGTCAAGGTTGGCGTCAGTCACGGCAAATAGGTCGGCGGCGACACGCAACAGTTGTTCTAATATCTCCTTGTCAGCTCCAGTCAGGTGAGACAGTTGGGCTTGCTCAATCGGGTTCGAGGGTGTGGTTGGCGGGGTCAGGTCGATGTCCTGGATTATGTCGTTCAAGTTCTCCAGGTCGAATTTGTCTATTTTATCAGCGAATGCTATTCTTGTTCGGGGTATACAGTGAAATCTCCCGTGGTGGCATTTACAATTCGTACTGGTAGGTGTTTATGCTGATCTAGCTTTGCTACCACTTTGGCTATGAACAAGCCGGGCTTCTCAGAAATAGGTGCCGTATTGTCCAACGAACGTACGTAGCAAGTTTGCTCCATTAGGCGTACTCAATTCACAGCTGTAGGACACTCCACGACAGCGTTGGCCGGGGTTTATATGCCGAAGTGGTGATTTCTAAGCAGGTACGCGAACAATGGCGTATATCGCCCGGTAAAATCTGGAGCAATGTACGAAAAACCGGACGGGTGGGCGGATTTCGCCCCCTTCTCCAGGGCGTGTGTTAATATAGCCTAATCAAACCTAACCCAACCTAGCCTAACCTAACCTAGCCTGACCAAACTTCACCTAACACAACCTAACCCAACCTAACGCAGCCTATCCAACATACAACGTACACGGCACAGTCGTACACGAAACGTTCGACAAAAGTTATTTTTGCTATTTTCACAAGAATGCTGCACTCTGGTCAATTTGGCTCGTAGATGTAAAAATTATATCGATCACAATTTCCTCAAGCGTCAAATATGTAACTAAACGACACCCAGTGGCTGATTGCCGTTGCCTAGCCTTTGCTTCAGTCTTCCTCAGTCTCTTTTATCGCTTGGCCGCGGTATATAGGAGTTACATCGTAAATATCTCTATTACGTCGTAATGTGTATTTGGTTGCAATATGGCACCGGAAAAGGGAAATAATACTTAGTTGAACTTTTCAGATCCTACTTTCTACTTTTAATCCTTCGGTTTCAACTTGGAGAAATGAACAACCCTTTACACGTACACCCAAATAAAAACCCCTAGTTTCATCTGTTTTTTTTTTGTTGTAAGAGACACATTGTAAGAGAGATACATTGCAATAGTTAACCCGGCGTATGCGAGTGTATTTAGCCATATCTATCCATCAGTGCGCAAGTGTTCCCCAGCCACGTGCATGCCAACATACCAACACCAAACCAACATGCACTACACATACTGAGGCAGTGGAGCGGACTGGGCTCGGGCATTCACCATCAAATGTTGAGTTCTTCTATGCAACTTTTTAATCGATGTGAGGTCCTCTTAATGTTTATTCTTGACTGTGGAAAATAGCAATACTTCATCCTTATCAAGCGCAGTTGCGAGTTAAGTCTACCAAACGTACCGTCCTCACTCCCGTTCATTTCATAGCAACATAACCTGAAAAGAGACCGAGTTCAAGACACCTTCGAAATCAAAGCAAGCAAGACCAAGTGGGCTTTAGCATTTGTATCATTGCGTTCGCTTGGAACGCTAGCTCACTGTGTATGCACAGACAGTGTAAACTTATGTAAGGTGAACGCAGCCTGGAAAATGTCTGTGGACGAATGCGTGCTAAGTGTGACTCTATCTGGCAATCTGAACCAAATCAGGCCCTTTCGAAACTTCACATTCTAGTGACTTGTCATGGAAATATGAAGGTGGGATTGCTGTTGCAATATTCTCAGATGAAGTGAATAATACAACGCATCTGCCTTTAATGATCTGCGGACATATAAATGCACACAACTCAGAATCGTATAGAAACGACACTGTCGTTTGCCATCTCACGCGGTCTCCCACCAAGAGCCAGACTACAACACCAAGATGTACAAATGCATGTGTGAAGCCATGTCAGACCCCTGTAACCAATCATATTAAACCCATGAAGCCTCAATCAGTTGCCAGTATCGGTGCCCCACTTAGCGTAAGGGCCAGGCATGGTGTGGAAGGAAGCAACCGTCGTGAGCGATGTAAAAGGATCTCGATCCATGTCTTGTAGCATTTATAAGCTCAAGCAGCAGAATAAATGTTGTTGGTACTGCATTGGGCCCCTCGTCTCCAACGTAAACGAAAACCTTAAACATGCTCACTTGCTTCCTTTATTATCACAGACGCACGCCTGGTACGTGGACTCTCAATCTTGAAGTCGTACTGATGGTGTGAGGCTGCATAGCTATATAGGAAAAGAAGCCGGTGCACATTGATATGGAAAAAACAATGCTGAGAACAAAACCAGGTCCCATGTGAGCAAGCGAGACTTCTGCGAACGCGAAGGCCGGAATAGCAGCAGGTAAGTACAGCATAATGCATAAAATGTGCACCACTCTCTGTCTGGCTGTCTAATTGCTGATGTCACGGAATTAAGATGGTTTAAATTTATCGTGTGCTAAATGTTTTGCATGTCAACTATGTTGCTGTTTCTGCGCTATTTTCGGGTGTCTCCAGCTGTTCTAAGAAATGCTCATTTCTGATGTCTCTCCTTTTTATGTCCTAGATGTCTTAGACATATGGTAAAATACGTGTGCGTCGCCACTCCACATGCAGGTACGGGCCTGTGAAGTAGAAAAAGTAGTCGCTATAGTCCATACAAGTCACGGATAATATAAAAGTTTGTATTTTATCGCACATGTAGCCAAAAATATATCGAAGCATAATTTTTCCCCACTATGAATATTAGGTATCGGGTGATTGATGTCATAGCCCAGGGAAACGAGGAGACGAGGATGTCCCCCAAAAATTAATTTTCAAAACTCAACATTTTGACTTCCGCGGCGCGTCGCCCTGCCAGCGCCAGGGACTCTTGCCAGGGGCGGATGCAGGATTTGTCATGGGGCACTTGTCCGAACGGGCGCCATTTCTTTGGAGGGGCGTCACTGTAAGAGTACTTGGAGGTAGGGGGAGACACAGGGGTGGCACTGAAGGCATGTGCCTCATGGAATTTTGCGCCTCATGACAATCTCCGAACCTGCTTCTGCCTGGAGGAATGCGTTTCTTATCGTTGAGAGCCTCTGGCCGAAAATAATTATAGGGGATCCATTTGAACACAATAAAGGGACATATTTTTCTCTTGGAGGGGCGACAAAAAAGCGTAGTGATAATGAACATCACTCGAGCCTTCCCGGAAGAGCGCCTTTCTCCGGTCTGAGGATCGGCCACCTTCCATGGGAGGGAAGAACATGCCCCCAGCCCACCTGCATATGCCCCTGAATTCTACATTTGGAAACCAGCAGTTTGCCGTGTTCAGGCTATCACAGTCTTATCCTTTCTCCGGAGAAGACAGTCCTCTAGCTGATGCAGGACTGTGCGGTTCGGGTGGTTGAAATCCAAGAAAGAAGACAGCACCAAGTTCGACTTGCTGGTGGAAAACCTTTCTGTATTGATCACCACTCAGATGCTGATATTATCACGACCAAGACGCCCAGTTTCGTGACCTTTATTGACGCCCTGAGGCGTAGGCTGGCGCAATCGCGATCCGCCCTCCTGGAAGTCCCGCCAACAGCTAAGATACCAGAAGCCGTTCCAGCTGCTCCTTCGGATACACCCAGAACTGGGTACAGCAGATGCTGAATGCAGGGTACACGTCCGTGAGCTGCTGAAGACTATGTCTTCAACGTTGGGCCAACTGGCTACCACAGCTGACATATTCTTAGAAGCTTCGGTTTCAGGCCTGGTGTCAGCAATGGTGGCAGGAATCTCAGCAGCGCAGACGGAGATAGTCGGCACAGTGTCTTCGGACACCAGTACGCTGGCCATAGTACAGGGTGTAGTCGCGACGTCAACGGTGGCGGTCAGTCGCCTGAAGACCGTCCAGATTGACAGGTCACCAGAGTGAACAGCTGGATATCATTAGTTTCAGGGCCCTCGGCGAGCCCATCGACGAGGCCATCGGGGGAAACATCGACGGGGCCATCTGGGGAAACATCGGCGGGGCCATCGGTGCTCCCGCTCCGATCGCAGCCCGCAGTTTTATGCTTTTCGCTGCATACCCATTTCCACTTCATATTGGGTGTGAGGATCAGATTCACCATTGGAAGAGCAAAATTGAAAATTGAGAAGGCACATGCCCCTCCAACGATATACAGAACAACATCCCTCTACCAGACTGCCGTGCATTGACCGAGTCTGCGCAAATATTCGCTCTTGCACCACCAGGCCAGGTAAGTCACATCAGACACGACACCTTGCGCCGTGTATTTACATCAGTACCCAGTTTGCCACCCAGTCAAGTGTGGGCATCTGTCCGCGCAGCAGCCGTACCCGCCCCTGTTCATATGGGCAAGGTCGAGCTAGGTGGAAGGGAGTGAGGCAGGGAGGTCCTGTCATCGGTGGCTAGACGGTGGCGACACGACGCGCTTGTCCCAGCCGACGCTCAACGTGTGTCATTTTCCTGGCGGAACATCCGCCGGAATCTGCTACCCAACGACCGAATTGGCGCCAAACGCAGTGGCCTGAAGCGGCGTCTGAACGGCTGCACCCGAGAGCTTCGAATCAGCTGGACGTCCTGCTTGGTGGTCAGGTTCAGGAACTCGGTCAAGTTGTGCAGACGTTGCAGGTGGATCCGTAAGCTGAACATGTTGGTCAGCGGTCCTGTGAGGCACGAGTTCACGTCACCGCCTGAGCAGTCTTGGTCCACGCTCACAATGATTAATACGGTCTACCTGGTGTCAAGATCGGCGAAGAATTGGAGACGGGGAGGGAGTCTCTACTTCAAATAGCTGCAGTTTGAAGTCAACTTCGTTGTTGTTGCTGCAGTTCATTAATCGCTATCGCAACGCTGGCGTCGGCTACTTGTGAACTTCATCTATCGAGCATGGGATAGCGACGGTCGCTGATCTCAATGACAGGTAGTGTTACTTCAATCACAAAAATATGCTAAGATCCACGGAACACGACCATTTTTTTACGCTGACCTACATATCGCCATCACATCCATCACTGCCATGGAGTGTCGCCTTCCCGGGGGAGTGGACAGAGGTGCTTCAACGACGAGCGAAAGGTTAGTTCTGGATGCGAGCTGAGTCAAACTGAGTGTCAAATCTGGATCGCCCCACGAAAACAAGGCTGGGGAAGGAAACAAAAATTCGATCTCATGATAGTGTTTCTTTGAGCAACGCAATTGCATCTACCGTGACAATTTTCGATCTCCATCCGTAATGATGCAAAGGTACTATTAGCACTTCAGCCCATGAGCACGTCGGTGACTGAAAGACTGGCCTCGGTTTCAGGACGGTTCAAGCCGACTGCTCCTATCTCTTCTCTCCATGGTTCCCCAAATTGTCCAAATCCCACGAATACCTCTGGACAGCAGTGCCTTCCATCTGGAAGTGATGGTGCCCTCCTTCTTATGCCAGCGGTTGACGTTTTTGGCCACTTCAGCGTCTGTCTTGTTCAGGTGGGTGCCTGGAAAACAGCAACTGGTTTCATCGTAGGGATATGTGGACCAGAGGAACTAGAACATATGGTTCTTGTTTGAATTGTTGGTCCAAGAATGTTCTGACAACTTACACAAAAAATGTCATTTGACTTCTGTACTCGTTATCATGTACAAATTCGTTGGGAAGCATTCATGCTGCAACCCATCATCCAACACAATGCAAAGAGTAGCCAAGCTTACACCAATACCTCACAGACGTGTTCCATCAAATATACGCGTTCGCTTGTCCTTGCTGCAAAGCCATAGTCAAAGTCGGCGTGAGTTACGTCC
This sequence comes from Imbricaverruca yamaguchii, assembly GCA_034440575.1. NCBI lineage: Eukaryota > Metazoa > Arthropoda > Thecostraca > Neoverrucidae > Imbricaverruca > Imbricaverruca yamaguchii. The sequence goes on from JAOTOL010001223.1 coordinate 288,857, forward strand.
AACAACATACGGTAGCCATCTGTAAGGCGTGGGAGGTACGAAACGGTGGCAAAAGCCGAATGCTTTTCCGTTCTGGGTGTCTTTTCGTACCCGACTCCCGCTCCCCAGAATGGGGCACTTGATACTCTTTAATTAGCATGTTTGTTTATCTCCCCGAGGCATTAGAATCATCGTCAGTCTCTGTCACCCACAGTGTCGGCGCGATGGCGGCATGTTCGTCCTCTTAGTTTTTTTTCTCTGTTGTGCGTTTGTGTCTGCATGGTTTCGCTGCGTGTGCGTGCTTGGTATTATGTACCGACATACCCGTTATTTACGAACGTTAATCACTTTGCACAAGGCGAAGAAGTAGAATGCTTTGCAACGTGTGTAGGTGCGAGGTTTGGGTGTTTCCTCGAACGCTTATTACAGACCAGCCGTTGTCGCCATGCTCCTGATCATGGAATCGCAGTGTGCGATTTACGAGTGGTGCCACGGATCCCAGTATGCTGGCAAGCCGTCTGTCCTGGCGAACACTGCTGCTCGTGACCAAGTTCTTTAGCGTCAATTTTCACCGGATTCCTGCACTGAGGGAGAATTTCGCCGACTGACGATATTTCGAAAAACTGCCGTTAATTTCCTCCCAGTATAATGTGAGCGATTCGCCGAAGCCATACCTATCCACATGTGTGCTTCAAAATGCAAAGAAAAACACGGGCGGTCTAGTAACGCCAACATGGGTGATTCAGGTTTTCTTTTCCTGTTCAGAATTGTATTATATTTCTTCCCTATGATTGCATCAGTAGTCTAAAAGTAGGATTTTCGTCTCACCACCGAAAGACTGGATTCCAACCCCACCTGTCACTACCCTAGTCCAGCGACCAATCGGCGTAAGAGGCTGGCAACCAACGCCATATGACGGAGATATTCGACGTGCTGTAAAAACCAACAACCCAGCAATTTGTTCCTCAATGTTCATTGTGCCACGTAGTATATATTTGGAAAACTATTGGCTAGAAGGCCTTATACGTATGTCTGTGTGCAGCTAAGTATTTTTTTTGTGTCGTGAAATCGGTTCTGAAGAAGCATAGTGAAATTTCGCGAATGGATAATTTCAAACCAATGTATTTATTATATATTTTCATGGCACATTGGATATTTCATTGTGAAATTTGTCATGACAAAGGGTAAAATTTGGTTGCTTTACAATTTACATTCCAGTAATTATGAAAACTGGCCTTACACAAAGAAAACGATGTATTCAACTTTGCACACCCAATTGGGTTTCTTTCTTGCTGTACTCACCGAGGAGTGAACTTGAGTTCACTTTGGTAGCCAGACTTTCAACGTTGTTGAAGTTCACATGGTTGACTCCCATACTTTCTTTAGTTTGCAAGAACCGCTTAAGACCTCTGCCTGCAACATAATTGTGAATTGTGATTGCTAGACCAGAATTGACCGCACTTTTAACCGCAAGTTGAATTGTTAAATCATTGCTCGGAGGTGATGGGCGATCTCGGTAACCAATTGCGAATCCAGTTGACTTAGCGGAAATGAGCAGCTCTGCATCATCTGTGCTTGCATCGCAATGTTCAAGTTTTAACTCATGAATGACATCGTAGGCAAGTCACGTGAAAGGACGCATGTTGCTAGATGGCTTCAATGCAATATATACAATTAATACGTATCAATAACAACGATGCAAGCAAGCGACTTACGTCAGTCCATCGTAGATGTAAGTCACTCAACCACAAACAAATGTATCCGGAAAAAAACAATACAACGTGCACACAGCCACAAATAGCATATATTCAGATCACTACTAACCTATATTAGGCCTGTGACAGTACTTAACCACCTCCTGAGTATACTTGAAGATGCTGTAGACGATTCTAGCATGAGGCTGGGGACATTTGCCGTTGACAGCCACCTTCCCCGTATCATTTCCAAACGATTCGAATTTCTTAGAACAGTAGCAGTGCCCCCTGCAAAGAGTAAGGCTCATGGACATCGGTTGCACACTTCTCAATACCATTTTGCTATCATGTGTGAGCACTAAGATACACAGGTATTGGTGCCAAATATGAAGCTTATCGAAGCCGACAGCCAACGCACCCTTCGAAGCATCTACATTATCGGATAAAACGAATGCACTAAATGGCACACAAAGCCGAGTACCAATGTGTGTCACGACACATTTTATGCACGCTCCGGACCCAGCTGCTAAGGACGATTTTTCATGATCTATCACGCTGCTCATTTTACAGATTGAGGCTTCATTATTGTTTCTCTGCTCACACGGTTTGCTAGCAAACAGTGTGATGCAAATTATGAACTGTGATAAATCACGTTGCACAAAGGTCTTGGTTCGTAGCCACATATAGTGAAATTCGGACACCATTTACGATTGTTTTTCAAACGATGCAATTTTGCGATGCCATTCAGTGATATAAGAACTAGCATATTCTGCATGAATATACATCTGTCATGCGGAGTACAGTGAATTCCAATGATAACATTCAAAATTACAGCTACATTTACCCTGGAATTGCTGGGGGCGGTAGATAATTTTTCCTCTCGCCCCTCATGAAATCCGTGGCAGTTGTGGGCCGCGTAGTGTGATTGCACCAAAATGTGCATAGCTTCTGACAATTGAATAGCGTATCTTTTGATGTTCCATTTTGTTTTATCTGGGAATCCAAGATAATCGAACCAAACCAGGTAAAATCTGGTAGCTGATTTTGAGTCCAGTTTTCGGGATACTTTTCTGAGTGTTATTAAAAATATGGTTTGAAACTTACGTCAAAGTTTTACATACATGCATAGATAATGGTCCAACGAAAAAGTAACAAAAATAGTTCCGGTGACCTCAGATTAGATTACAAGGCAAGGCCAAGTTTAAGGCTAATTTTTGTATTATATCCGTAACTTCTAGCTGTATATTCATAGTGCGAATGCCGGACAATTGCCGTAGAGTGTATTGTCTTCTATAAATCTATGCCTGTGCTCCTCTCCGCAGAAATGACGAACTGCCGAAATGCCATTGATCATCCTTTATTGGCTGCTAAATGATATCACGTGTTCTTACTGCGTCAGTTGGCATATCTTATAAGTGTGTTTCAATACTTGCACAATTTCAAGTTCATCCTAGGTCAATGATCCAGGTGTCCCGGCCGACTTTCTTAATCCACTTAATCCACCTTTTGCAAACAATTAACTTCCAGTATAGTTTATAACGCGGAACTCAAATCCAGCACTCTTTTCCCACCTAGTGTGAATATTATAGGAATAGAACATATTCAATTCGATGTGAATAACCCAGTTGACCTGGTGCGGTCCAAATTGCGCCTTTTGCATATATCCAAATTGAGCCTGTTTACTATGTGCTTTAGGGATGCCGTGATGGATAAGTCAGTCTTGCAGAAACATGGGTGTGGCATTTATTTGATCGTTAAATGTCGTGGGATTCCCATATAGTTGTTTGGTCCGCAAGCGCATTGGATTCCTTCTGGTCCTGAGAAATCTGCACTACCATCTGCCTACCACTACTCACCATAGTCAACAGCCTAGCCTATCCAACATCCAACAGCCAACAGCCTATCCAACATAAGTTACTGCATTTCTGTTTACGGGAACGGGTCGGCAGCAAATATCCACAGACTAGACAAGATCATTAATACGCGCCATGGAGGGCCTGTGAAAATTACGCGCACTGGAGGGGGGCGGATTCCGCCCCATAAGATATTTGCTCCTATTAAAGCTGGAGCAAAGAAATTCGCAGGGTGAATGAGGATTGTCGTGGACTCTATTGTATGTAAATTTCATGACCTTAGGCCAATTTTTGTCAAGGTCAAATAAGGTCAAATATGCAAAAAAATATTGTTTTGCGTGGCTTGGCTTGACATTGCTATGGCTCGCTGTGATTGTGCTTAATTACTCCAAAATGGGCCTAAATGATGTTTTGGAAATTACCAATGATGCAATACAGATGCTAGACCAAGGATTTGAACTGAAGTCATTTATATAGCAGTACTTTATCTGGTCATTACCTGCTTCAGTTTCCGGAACCGGGCTGCCCGCCCGACTGCTCCGTCGGGCGGTTCGGCGCAATCGTCGCAAAGAAAGGAGTGAAGTACATGAATAAATTATGGGAATTCTTTGGTGCACAATTACAAACAGTAGTTTTCAGGATATGTAGGGAATAGCATCCAAAGTGACCTCAATCGCATGATAATCATTTTCATTTATGACAACATTCCAGTTGACCAAGTTTGGTTCCATTAACCTGTCATGAACTTGACCCAACTTGACATCGGTAACCTGACATGACTTTGAAACTATATAGCATAACAATATACATCAAACAAATCGCAAGTTTTCCCGAAAATACTTCCCTTTTGCCAATATACTGGAAGCGCACCAGCGCCGGTTTTTGCGGCCGGGCCCACAAAGTATGTTTACCTTAACTGCCCCTAACTCGAACATTTTTGGTCGGTTTCCGTTTTTCTTGCTTTAAACAACGCGCCGGCCATTTCTAAGCATGTACGCAAAAATGGCGTATATCAACGGATGAGATCTGGAGTCATGTACGAAAAACCGGATGGGTGGGCGGATACTGGCCCTCCCCCTCCAGGGCGTGTGTTAACTTTGCTACTACAGTTGTGTCAGGTCTACATTTATGATTCCCGTAAATAGCTGGGTCTTCTCACCGCAGCTGATCTGCATCTCTTTCACAGTTTTATTCTGTTCCACAAGATCATTCTGACGGGTGAGCCCACGATGATTATCGGCCAAAATACGGCAAATTCCACCCTGCAGAACCGTCAAACACGTGCAGACGACCACCTGCATCTGCTAGTCATACACAGAGAGGCGGCCCGCAGGAGATTTATCTATTCGTCTGCCTTCCACTATAATATACTTCCTACTGAAACAAAAATATCCAGGCTGTCAAACTTGAAGAAACATGCACTTACATACCTCCGCAAACAACACTAGTCACACAAAATAAAAAACAAAGGTGTGTGCATCACGAACTCACCTTTAGGCCATATTTTTCTTGTTACTTCTAAAAAACTAATCGTGCATAGCTTTGCAATATTACAGCGTGAGTAATGCAGGCATTGATGGGGGTATTTGATTACTTTAGAACAGGAAAGTTCACTGCACGCCTGCTCCCACAATTGACCCCAGACCTCTCTCTTCTTGTTATATATCCGTGAATTGTACCCAGGGTGTCCATAGTAGCCACTGTACGTGGAGGGTATGCATCGGAAAATAAATCAATAAATACATATAGCCAACGGACGATACCTCCATGTATGAGACCGGTGAACTGTGCTCCCAATTCTCTCGCCGGCGGACCATATCTCTACTTCCGTTGGTAACGAGATTTTGTCTCCTGTCCAGCTTTTGTTTTAGACCACGTAGGGAAACGTGATTTCCACCGTTGCATATATCAATCCTTTGTCTGTTCAGTGGTCGAAATAAATATCGTCTTTCCCTTATAGTTGACCCTTCACGCCCGTTTGACGAGGTCAAAGATGTGATGTCGACTAACAGGTCTATTTCACCGGCTTTCGTTTCCTAGCTCCTAACCAGGCAATATTTCTGGTATCTGTGGCATCAATAGCGAGCTCGGCTTCTCGTTAATGGCATGCAGTTGGTTTGCACTGTTCGGGTTTCTCCAATCTTCGGGTTTCCTTGCGCGGGTGCAATGTTCAGTCAGGAAGGCTTCAGTCATTTAGCGCGGCTGGATTTCGTATCATAGTTATGTATCGTCATGTTTTCGGAAGAATCGATACCGGGTGGACTACCGAGAAATAGTACGAGACGCATTAAGAATTGCTTAGGAGGACTTCGGTTCACTTTCTGTAGTGCCAGGCATTTTTTAAGTCCCAAATATCCCCTTGGATGCGAGAATAGAAACCGACTTTTAAGAAATAATCATAATGTTTCAGCAACTTAGCGCTTGTCGTGATATGCACAGATAAGAAGCGACAAAAGTTGATGAAATTGTCGACCTCACATAAAAGAATATGACCGATGGGTAAATGATCGGGTTACAGTGATATTTCATATATCAATGGATTCAGCTATCTCAGTTAGTTATCCCATTCAGTTATAATATATCAGGTTGCCCGTTGCGTTATGATGATAGCTTTAGGAGCTATACTTATTCATTCGGGTACTTGTATCAGGAAGCCTTATTAATCGTAACGAAATTATGTCATATAATTCCTCAAATCTTAGATATTGGGAACCGGAATAGCACTTTAGTGCTCAGAAGCAGTGGGGGAGATGGATATAATCAGCCAGTGGGGGATATAATCAGCCAACACTGATGTAAATAAAGACACGCAAATTATCTTAGACGCACGCTGTTTGCTTGGTGTGAGAGCTATTTAGTTCCTTCACCAACACTTACGCTTCAACGATGGCGTACATATACTCCTGGGCTTTCAGGCAGGAGCAAAGACAGTCGAAAGGCGTCGCTGGGTTCTTTATGGATACAAACAACTTCGATGTGTCCGGTTTGCCGAGGAAGCATTTACCACCGATGTGAATCCGCACTGCAAGTGAGAGAGGAGCCATTTACCCCCGATGTGAATTTGCACGGTAACGGGGAGAACAATTATTATTTTCCACAATGATTATTCTTCTCGGTACAGGTATAAGAGCAGCAAACAGGCATAACGGCGAAATATTCGTGTGTATCGATAGGAAGATGTCGGTGCAATGCCGACGGATTCTATGGGATTTACATCGATCTGCCTTTTATTGAAAACATATTTCACGCACAGTATTGCACCTCATTCGACCAAAAGCACACGAAAATTGCCTGTAAGACATTGTACCACCCAAGATACTATTGTTGGAGTATGCCTTGTGGCGCTTGTCTTCCGAGAACAATCTGCGAGACACTTGGGTTCGATAAGTAAGCGCATAATGCTCACCCCTCACACATACACGACATTTATCACCTTTCCCAGTGCAGTGCGTGCAGTGCAGTTCCCAGTGCAGGAGGGTGAGGGCGATGTTTCAACGTTGAAAGCGTTTCCAAACTGAGGATGTTCGCGATGTGATACACAAAAAACGTGTTGCACGTGATGAGCTCTCACGATTGACGTTCAATTTTTACACTCACATTTACTGATTGACTCTTCAGTAGCCTGTTTAATCAAACAAAATTTCGCTGTAAGTAGAAAGCGGCGAGTAGTAGTTTTAAATTAATCTGTTTCATCAAACAAAATCTACAATTTTAATTTCCTACCAACAATCTACTACTTACTACTTACTACCATTACTACTAGTAGTACTACTAGTAGTAATGCATGCTTTACTTACTACTATTACTTCCAAATTCAGGCGGGCTGTTTCATAAAAGTTACTACATACAACTGCAACTACAACTTGTGGTAAAAATGAAGCAAAACACACTACTAAGATTTACTCTGCACCATCCATGGTAAATGTTATTCTAATCTGGGATTATCCAATGATTATATACGGGAGTGATACTTTGTCCAGTGATTATCTGTCAAGTGGTTCTATTTAAGAAGCAGGGACATTAAAACAAGCTGACTATGGAACATGGATGTTGAAAATAGGAGACAATGAAGGCCACGGAGACTGAGGCCATGCATGAACATGAACTTGGATCTGCCAGAGTCATTTCGGTAAAAGCTTATACTGTTGTTTGTGTAAAGTGAAAGACAAGTAGTTTGCATTGATGGCGATAGATCGGCTCCTGACTCTCAGTGCATTAGCTAATGGGGTGCACATTTTCTCAGAGGGGTGCTTTCGGCGGAACATTCGCTGAGCGGGAAGGATGCACTGAAGCATACTGAGGGGCGCCTCTTCGTCTCAAAGGAACCCAATTTCTTCTGAAAGGTGCCTTTTGCAGAAAAATCCGTTGAGGGAACAGGACTACTTCTCGTCCGGGGAGACGCCATGGGTGGGGCACATGCTTCAAGTGTCCAATGTATCCGCTCCTTGCCCAAATGGCCTTAAGGAAGTTTGATGCGACTATTTCACTCAGTCGAACAGCTGATGCAGTTACAACCAAGTTACCTTTACTAGAGGGTAGATCGAAGTTTCCCCTCAAGCTTCAGAATTTAGGAGCTATATTCAGGATAGGAAAACTAATACCTACGCGATTAAACCTGCACTGTATGCCATATCACATTGTTGACAATACCTTTACCTGAAATTGTTTTCCGAATGTTCGTGTATGACCATTCCTTATCCAGAGCATGGACGTGATGCTTATAAACTGGATGTTGTTGGAATGAATATACGAAGACTTCATATGCAGGCATCAAGGAGCAGGATGTGGATACTTCTCGGAGAAATATGCTGATTGTGTTCAGAAAGTGATACATTCCACCCCATTTCGCGAATAATTTATCACTGTTCGAAGGTGACAAATTGCCCTATGCCGACAACAGGTAGTGATCTTTCATGGCCATGACTCTGTGATGAATTCTCCGTGAGTCTACCAGGAAATATGCGCATTTCCGTGAAGTTATTTGGAAAAAGTACATGTACAAGACAAAAATTGCAGCATAGATCAACGGCATTGTGTGGCATTGAAAAGTTCGATGACCAGATGTCACGTGGGACAGGTTAAAAATCACCTCCTAGCCATGCTTGATTAATCAAGATATAAATATGGTTGATTAATGTGGCCTGTGTACAGAATGACGAGATTTGGTTCACTAATGCTGATGAGTATGCAATATGATTGTTTTTAGCACACATTCGTCTGACATGCCCTGAAGAATGACGTTGTGTCGAAAGGATTCGGATTTTTTTCCTCTTATCAACACACGCACAGAAACCACATCGTCAACTATGGAAAATTCAAAAGCGCTATTTCAAATAGTATGGCGCATCCGACTGGGGTCGCATCCACATCCACCTCAACACCCCCAACCCCTCTTCTCTCAAAAGGCGAGGATTAACCTTGCCCAACGAACAAGTAAAAACAATAATGAAAGTACACTCGTCACTCACGGTTCAACGAAAAGCCTGAAGCTTCACGGTGTCCTTTGCTTTTCCTCATGAGAACTTTTTGCAGCCGCACTTGCTTGGCCGAAGAGTCAGCGTGAGTCTGGTTCACTGAAATCATGAGCATGCATAGTTATCGTGAAATGTACCTGACTCGCACCAACAAAAAAAACGGAAACACAACGCACAACCAGGCTTTTGCCGAGCATTGGCAAAGACGGAGAGTTGAAACAAACTGCACCGGCACCTGGAGGTTCGACAGGCATGTCATGGGCATCTTTGCCGGAACAACTGACAACGGACTATTACCATTGGCTTTGGCTGGATGGGCCTCAGCGTGCATGGACAGTTTCCCATTTGTCTTCCGGTACTCCTAACGCGGCACCGCCTGATTAATTCACTCGTCTTGGCACTGCCTTGGGGAGAAGTGGGAGGTGTTCTGCATGACGTCGTTTTGACTGACATAAAAAGCGAAACCTAGCTGAAAAGCGCATCCTCTAAAAGTGACCCGGGCTCGCAGATAACATCAGGATATGTCACTGAGATGTAACCTGAAAATACTAAGGAGTGCATGCATCATAGGCGCTCCGAAGGCTAAAATATGGACGATTACGAAGCAAAAATGGCTATATCAAAGTTTTCCATGGCAATTCTACACTCCGATTTGGTTCCCGGTGTGAATATCATCATACATATTCTAATTCTTAGGCATCACTTTAAACAGACACAAACGAAAAATGGTATCTTCCATGCGCTAAAAAGGAAAGATAATTGTGACACTGACACAAAAGGCTTTGTGTCAGTGTCACCCATTTCCTTTCCCTGCGAAACATTGATCCCGTCTACCCTACGAGGGGTCAGAAAGTATCTTACCCCGTCAGTGTTGTTTTGTGGAAGTTCATTCTGTGAATCAAATTCCAACCAGAATTCGCAGATATTGCATATATACTTAACGTGAGGGCTTCTAGCCCGTTTCAGCTATCAATAACCGTCAGAATTTCTATATCTTGACTTGTATTGACCTATATTGACCTTATCTCGACTGATGCTGTGTGATATATGTACGTGGCCTTACCTAACTGATACTGTGCGAGATATGCACGTGACCTTACCTCGGCTGACGCTGTGTGGGATATTTACGTGAGCTTACCTTAACTAATTATGTGTGAGACATGCATGCTCATCACCCTGGCGAACTCTCTGTCGAGCACCTGTTGTGTCCTCCGATCTTCGGATGCTCTCGGTCGTGAATATTCCCCCAGCACCGATATGGCGCACAGCTTCCGCACATTCAGCGGTGTCGGTGTCAGCAACACCATATCGCTGCCTCTATATTAATACTCTACTCTACCAGTACTCTCTGCCGTGCATATTCCCACAGCCCTCATATAGGACACTATTATGCTGAGCACGTTTCTACTGAGCGTTCCATCATCATGTTCACGGTTTCTATCGACGAAAAATGTGTCTGTCGATAACTGAAAGGGTATTCTGCTCCCATAAATCCACACAGTCCACGCAGAATGTCAACAGAAGTTGTCATTCAAGGGCGTGGGAAGCTGTGATTCTCCCCTTCTTATCCAACCAGGGGTAGGATATGCTGCAGGCAACTGGTCGCTCGTCCGACCAAGGTGTATCCGTCTTGTCACGAATCGGCTTCATCCTCTGGCGGACCATCGGAAGGGAGGCGCGAAGTCGGCTCACCAATCACAGTCAGCTGACTAAGCTGTTGGGCGGCTTACCGTCCACATCCTTGGCCACGATGTCAATCAGTGTAGTGGCACCGCGTAACTGCTGATCCGACTTGTCGTGGCTGAACAGTTCTGTCTGCACCACGTCCCGAAGGCTTTTTACTGCAAATACAAGACAGATTAGCTGAATAGGCGCTGTATGACCAACGCAGTCGATGCGCCCGTAAGCCCAAATGACCAACTCACAGATTAACTGAAAAACGAAGCAAACCGGCGAAAGGTAGAACAAAACTATGGTCAGACGAGGTAGATTCAAGGAAACGCAAGACGGATTATTGAACGGGCAATCCCGGGAAAGATCGATGAGAAGTGCACGTGGCTGCAAGCGAGTGGTTGCAATGCCCGTGCACGGGCGGGGAGAGTGAAGATACAACGGCGCGTGACGAAAATCCAACGAAAACTACGATGTCTGAGACGCTTCTGGTTTTGTCGTGGGCCCCTGGAAGTTGTCGAAGCCTGTGTTGATGTCATTCTCGGATCTCTTTGACGCCGAGACGCCGGCCGTCGCTATCTCGGGCGGGTGTCGCGGTATCGGACAAGCATATGTGAAGTGCTCTCCCTAGTGCCACCTGGCGGTCTGATTCACCATTAACTCATACCTTGCTGCGCTCACGAAGATAATGACTCCGATCGTGAGTCTGGTGGGGCACGCATTTTCAGTGGGGATAGCATAGGCCGGATGTCTCCCCCCACCGTAGGCTAAAGCTGATCTCACTGGCTGCAAGAAAAACTACTGAAGTTGAGGGAACTACCAATCGAAGGCCACTGAAACTGTTAAGCAGACAGAAGTGAAACTACCCGTACTTTTTGAGGGAGGCACTTGCTGTTCCCTCACCCCGTGCTGCTAAAGAGCAAGATGTGGTGGTTGTTGGTTTTACGACACGTTGACCGTTGAGTCATGTAGCGTCGCCAATCTTTCACGCCGATTGGTCGCGGGCGAAGAGTAGCGACAGGTGGGACTCGAACCCACAATCCTTCGATCGTGAGAAGAGTAACTTACCCCTAGGCTACTCGTCCCCAAAGAGCAAGATGGGACCTAACTTACGTGCATCGACTCTGAATGAATTACATGAAAAGCCAATTCGTCCAATCATCAATCACTTTGGAAAAGTTCGGCCCCGGTAAGCAGAGAAGTGCCAGGCTTAGCGACAAGGAAGTGTGCTCGGGGTTCTCCAGACGTGTGATGACAGGTAAAGTGTTGAAGACGTTATTTCCATACAACTACACATAACTAACATTGCAGCTCTAACGCCGCATGAAGGTCTCACACAACCCGAACCTGAGGTGAGGAAGGGACGGTTTCCCCTCGTGAGATTTCGCAAACTATTCAAGCTAGAAACACCAAAAAGGTGGTGGAAGGAGATTACGAGTGCGCTAAGCTCTCTGCCGCATCAACTTGGTGACCCGAAGCCAAAGTATTCAAGGTCGAGTAAGGTCGATCGATCGGTCGCAGGCGCGCCCCGAAGAAACGGCGGCGGTGCTGGTTGTGGCGGTCGGCCCGCTACAGATCGGTGGACTTTTTACTCCGTAGATCCTATTGCTTATCGAATGATTTCAAACTTCCTTTTGCATGCAATGGGTTACCATTTTGAAAGTAAGTCGCAAGACTTAATTACAATACCCGCGACGGTGTATGATATACCTTCAAAAGCAGGAGGTGCCGCACCACTGGGAAGGAGTGTTGAACTAAAATTGTTCACCGACTCATGGCAAGCGTACCTGCACGAGCTGTCAATAAATTATGGGAAACGTTAAAATGTTTTTTGTGTCGAACAGGTGTAGAGGAATACGGCCACTTGTGTTCAACGCCGCATTTCTTTTTTCAATTCCTCTAGTTAAATACACTAGTCGTATGCTGGCGAAAATGTATCTAGCTGACATCCTTGCGGAATCTGGTTGCATTAATGATGCGACGTCACTTTCCAACTTTTGTCGATGCCAGTTGGTCGAAGGCGCAGTGATGTGACATCACTTGACGATTTTTGAAGATGCCGGACGGGCGAAGGTCTAGAGACGTGACGTCGCTTGATGACTTTTGGCGATGGCACGTGGACGATAGTCGTTCGATGTCCGACATTTCTCATGGTGATGCTTACTTCTGATCCTTCGCTTACGTCGCCAACTGTGCTGTGTGCGGCTGGACCTGGAGCTCGCCGTGTCTGCACACTACACCACTTGTGTCATCCGGCCGGCGCTTCACCCGATTCCTCGTGTGCGACGCAGATGTTCACGGCCGTCGCTGAAGCCCTCCCTCTGCGACCAGACGACAACTCGTGCACCTGTGTGGCCACCGCTCCCTGAGCCCGGCGACAGCGAGCCAGTGTGCAGTCGCCGTTCTTCAGATGTGAACAAATACTGAGATTCGTCCCTCACGAAAAAATTCAGGGGCAAATTGTGTCGCCTAAATGCATTTTGTATGTAGCTAGAATTTGATCTCATCTTAAGAGTAAATCCAATGGATGCCAGAAATTTCATAGCACCTCTATGGCGTTGCAAGAAAAAACATACCTACAACTTGCAATCCCCTCTGATCGAATAGCAATGGCGTCGCTTTGCCCGGCATTATGCTTCCCAGCTGGAAAAGGCGTTTTTACACTCGCACGTACGGAGGTCCGCGCCTACTTCGCATGTCCGGGGGGCAGATGTCTGCCTCCCTAAGATCTCTAGAACTATGCTAGCTAGCGACAAACGGAAAAGGGCGTCGAATAGCTGGTAACGGGCTTTATCGAAAGTGTTTCGGTCATTTTTCGCTCAGGCCAACATTCAGGTCACTAGGTCATCATATGTCAAATTAGACCAGATCAGGTGGGACTCAGATATTGACACATATATCAGGACCTGTAGCAGATAGAAGCAAACGGCGAAAGCTATTCGACAGCCCTTTAAATGCGCTACCGACAATAGGCGGTGTAATTTAAGGTCAGGTCAACCGAAACTCAGGTCAAGGTCATGAAGTCATGACCCCAGGTCAAAGTCATGGAGTCATGACTACAGGTCAAGGTCATGAAGTCGCCTAGGGGGTCATGCGATGTATCAATCGACACGTCTTGGCGATACAAGCACAATGACGGTAATTTCAGCCTTCTAGCTCAATGCGGTGCGATATAATGCACAGAAAGGTGTAGTGATCTCAGGTGACCTCAGAGACCTTGGTGAGGTCACTGAGCAACAATGTCAGCGGTAGCATTGAGCATAGCTTCCATCTACATGCCACAACCGTTGTGATATCATTCCGAGCGCAAATATGTAACCAGGAAGCAATTGCATATTTTACCATAGCCCTATAATGGAGAAGCCATGGCCGCGACCTGACCTAAGATAAATGCTACGAAAAAAAACCGATATACATATTATGGCCCCTGATGAGATCATGACGTGTTATAAGTTTGAAATCAATCGCCCAATTATTGTGGAAGTTATGCCCCCTAGAACTCCGAGTGTAGTTGGGTCACTTCGCCCAACCTGGTGACCTGACCTAAAATGACCCAGGGTTCCAAATGTATGAGGATATGCGAAAAAGACCAATGAACAGCTATGCGAGGTTTTGCCTTGCTAACCCGATTAGTTTGGCGGCAAATGAGGAAAAACCGAAGGGGGTAGATATCTGCCCCCCCCGGACGTGTGCGGGTTAAGTTTAGCTGCAGCACAGAGTGAGCACTGTTGGTCATAATTTGCCATCTTACCGGTACTCTTTTTGTAGCCCTGGTCTGCACGCCGGTCCGAAGATTCACTCTCTAGGTCTACCTGTCGTATCTTCTTTGACGCAATGCTGATGGAATTTCCTCGAGCTGCGGACATATATTTAAGAGCATCCGTAAGCTTTGCACGCCTCGTTCGATACATAGTTCGCAACGCGCTGCTGTGAAGTGAAAAATGATGTCACATAAGTGGAGTTATTTTAGCATGTATCTGATGTCGCATACACTCCAGAGTGCACGCTGATGCGGTATGCGCTCGTACGGTGTATGTCAGTACGGTGTGCGTTCATTCTGCATGAGTTCATATTATATACGTCCTACGTTATCCTTGATACAATTATAATGTCCTAAAAATATTCACTGATTTAATCCCTTCACTCTGCGTGTGATTGCGGGGAGAATGAGTCCATGTTCATGTTCATGGAGGACGCGATTACTTCGCACTTGCCGTATGCACATACGGAAGATACACTATCGCTTTCCTATCGTTTCCCATCGACACGAGTTCCCACGTACTTCTGATGTAATGCCTTTGTGTGTTGTTTACATTTTCCTGTTTTCTTGTGGTAACATTTTGCTCCTGCTTCGACAAGTCCTTTTTCGAAATCTCAGCATTCGATGTTGCTCCTGAAAAAGAAATCCGTTAGAATTTAGCTTCAGCAGATTGAACATTATGCAGCAGTGCACTGAGGATTGTTAAAAATGTGGTCAGAATAACTTTCGACCTCATGCTCATTACCACTGAAAGAGATGTCTTAGGTAAAAGTAAACAGTTCAACATTAGGTCAAGAGTTATTCTGACGGAATTTAACTTCGCTTTTGCAGCTGCTTTCGATGAGCATCCGGATAGAAGGCAAGACTTTTAAGTGAGAGCAACAGGTGTCCATCCACATAGAAGCCACGTTCAGCACTAAATGCCGAACAGCAAATTCTCGGAAGCTTGGACTCGGACGCGAGCAGGAAAAGCCAGCGACGACAGAGAAGCACCACCGAGGACATCAATTTTCCGATTAGCAGTACACGGCACAGGGCACCAATGACCGCCAAGCTGCCAGAACCGCCATGCTACGTCATCGGCGTGCTCGAGCTGCGACACGCCGATGACCGCGCGAGGCCGACCACCACGGCGGCACCATCACCACCCACCTCTTCTTACTCTGGCACTGGCATACGGCTCTGGCAGACGGACGCTGCGGTGAGCACCATCCGACTGCTGATCAGGCTACCAGCCGCTGAATATTGCAGTGCAAAAGTTGCATGCAGGACGTTCAGAAAAGGGTTTATTCGTCAGAAATACGCACAGTGCAAAGGCCGGCATTCGCCCATCTTGAACTCGGACAGAGGACGGTACAATGCGGATGATGCTTCGGAACCCCCTGGCATGCCACTCAAAACTATATTGCATACAATAACAAAGCTTAATAAACTCTGACCTCAACTATTAGGGCGGAATCGACGCTCACAGCAAGGCTCGCGGCACTCTAAATCTGAACTCTAGCACTCAGCCAACATTTTGGCCAGCTGCTGCCGGGTGTATTATTCGTTAACCCGCGCCATCTTTCCGGTCAGATCCTCACACCCCGTCTAGGGGGGGGGGCGGTTAGTAACCCCCTCTAAAATCCAAACTAAACATCGCATGAAAACGAAAGGGGTGTCATCGGAAAGCTCTCGACGAGTAGGTTCGGGTCCACCCCAAAAACATGTTCCCCCTAAAAGTGAAAATCTTGACCCCACCCCATCAAGATTTTCACGACTTTTCACGACTTACATTATGTTTTTGGCTCTGGGAGTTCATTTTGGGGATGTATGAATAAAACAAAATTATTTGGAAGGAGAAAAGGACAGCGAAATCAACCAGGGCTTTAATTGTTTTGGTCCCAAAAATAAAAATTTGATTTTTGTGAAATTCCAAGATTTTTAGTTTTCAAGTTTTCTTACTTTTCCTTCTCCAATGAGTAGAACAGACCGAGAAATGTTGTTGGAAGTCAGCTTGCCCTAATAAAAATGATTACTCTAGCGATAATCCTCTACTTGAACTGCAATTTGGCAACTACGCAAAATTTATATGTAGTCAAAAACGAAAGAAATGAAAACTTGCACTGGTACGTTTTGTTGCATCCCTAAAGATAAGCAAACGTTGAAACGTTCATTAAAATATCTGTATCCGTTAAAGCATGACGACTGGTTGAACATTTTTGGAGGTGACCTCACTTGACCTTGACTAACTCGTTGACCCTAGATGACCTAACTTCAAAATTTTGAAGCAGCGTGCCAAATTGATGTGGGAAAAGGTACGCCAAATTTGGATGCGCTGTCGCGCGCCGTTCGTCCACTATCCGCGAAAAACCTGAGGGGGGAGGTTGAAGACCCCCCCCCGGAGACGGGACGGGTTAATGCAAAGCCCAGATTCGCCGAAAAAAATTACTGGTCGCGCTATAATCGTATGACGTAACGCCAAACATGATTTTTGGTCGCGTTTTGGCCGTACGACGTAATACCGATGATGTTGGTGGCGTTTCGACCATGCAACGTAACACCGATAATGTTGTTCGTCGCCTTATGACTGAAGTATGGATTGATCAACTCAACTTGGATCCGGGATAGCAAGGGAAAATTGTCGCCTGACCTTCCTGGTATTCCAAACCTGTTGGGTATCCAGGCCTGAGCCTGTTCAGGTTACGTTGGTGACCATATTGAACTATTCTATAATTGTTCAGCAATTATGCTGCAGAGACAATTTATCACTCCACCTGCACAAAAACATGAGCTGATCGAACGACGTCCGCGTGGGACGATCGGCGATGTCTCCCCTTTGTAGTAACGATAGCGCGCCATGCGCGAAGCCGTACCAACTCACCATCTAGGGTCCTGTTCACCTCCCGGAAGGAGCCCGTGCCGTTGTCGAAGATGTAGACGCTGCCGTCGCTCTGGACCCTGTAGACCCCGCGGCCGGCCGGCCCGTCCAGAACAGTGGTGTAGTCGAAGGTGGTGTTGACTCGACTTGCGCCTGCAGCGCGCCTCAAACCTACCGCCTTCGCCTCGGTGATGTTAACTGTGGAGCAGAGACCGCTCTCAGAGCGGCAGCCATTGGACACGATGCTGCAATGTTGCACTGACTCGGCTCGTCGAGCTCAGGCGTCATTGGCATAATGAGTGGGCGTGAATGTCAACTCTGGTGAATGAGTGCGTGGAGCCTGTTCGCAACCATGACCTCGTTCCAGCTTTCACTTCTTATGCCTCCCCTCTCTCCCTCCCCTTCCCTTCCCCTCGTCTCACTCTTTCTTTGCATCTCTTTCCCTGTCTCTTTTTCACTGTCTCTTTTTCTCTGTCTGTCTCTCCCTCTCTCTCTCTCCCTGTCTGTCTCTCTCTATGTCTCGCTTTCTCTGTCTCTCTTTCTCTGCCTCTCTTTTTATTTTCTCTCCCTCTTTCTTTTTTTTTCGTCTCTCTGTTTCTTCATGACTCTCTCTCTCTCTCTCTCTCTTTTTTTTTTCTCTCTCTCTCACTCCCTCGCCATCTCTACATTTTCTTGTTCTTTCCCTTCCCATTACTTACGCGTGTCCCCATCTGTTTTTTCCTCCTTTTCCTTCCTTCACTTCCGTCGGCCATGTACTCACGTCGGATCCATGCTGGCTGCACCTTAATCGTGGTCTTTTGAGTTATTTGTGTGATGTTATCCTTCACAATCCAGCGGAATTGTGGTGGACGGTACCCTGAAAACATTAATATCGTTGGTACATTTATTGGTGAAATGGCACATACAAAGCAGATATTGGCAATACGCGGGGAAGCATTAAATCGGATTTTGAAACAAAATTCCAAATTTGTGTTGGCTTTTCTTTATTATTGATTCAAAACTGTGATAATTTAGCTATCTGGGTATTGATCTACTCACAAGATGATGAACTTTGGGTACACAAGCTTGCTCCATCAGCTGGAATGAGAATGAAATACAACATAATATTGACCTGATTATACTAAAACATATCCAGGAGGATCAGCATAGTTATAATGGAAAAAAAGAGATAACATGACAAGAAAACTCACGAAAAAAATACATCAGCATATTAGCAATTTAATGCCAAAGGTTAATGGAGGTGCGGTAATCTATAGCCTTATCTTAGGATAACAATATTTAGCCGTTATTAACCTAACTAGATCGATTTTGTGACGAACTAAAACAATCGACGGTAGTCAGCATCCAATGAAGGTAATTTTGGTCTTTGTTTCATTTCATAACTTGCATGACTATCAACTTTACTACCTACATCATGCTAAGAAAGTAGCGCAGACATTACACCTTGTCGCCAGTGACGTTATTCAGCCCGACAATATGCCTTTGCGCTCACGGGATAGCGTATTTTTTAAATATTTAAAACTCTCCTCTCAGTTTACTTCGCTTAATTGTACCTTGCTAAGCTTTGTATTATACCTTGCCTATGCTTGCAGTAGATTGACAGCTAAGTAGCAAGCGCACTACAAAAAGTAATGCCTGCATGCACATGCATGCAAAGTAATTACAGTTATAAAAGGGTACCAGAATGGTACACACCAGACGCTTGATGTGGCAAATTCCAGAGGATGACTGAAGACACACGAGGTCAGAAACGCGGAACCACCTATCCGTCTTGTGGCTAGAGCCCCACTGGACCCACCTGTTGAAGGGGTGGGCTGCTGTATCACGAAGAAGCCTCGACCGTGGGTGGCCGGTGCGGTCCAACCCTGCCAGCGGTCCAGCCATTTGGAATAGTCCGAGCCGACAAGAACGCCGCATTCACAGCCATCTCTGCCGGCCGAAAACAGAGGATGCCTGGGTAACGTCTGCCACGCCGACAAACACGAAGACAGATGCACGTCTCCATCTGCTGTTGGCGGGACCAGGCGACTCGCTCTGCCCGCGGAAGGGGCGTGTGCAGCCGCGGTGCGCGGGCCTGCTCCGACGAGTTTCTGTCAATACCGCAGGCTGAAACAGCTTCTCTGGCAATGGATGGCAACGGCCACATGGTGAACTGTCATGTCAAGCAAAGTGCATGATGTTTGTAAGCATGAATCAATGCTGTTGTTGGACACATGTCACGGCACAGCGTGGACGAATTAATGCGTCCATCAGCAGTTACAAGACCGTTGCCATGGAAACGACCGTGAAGGAAGCGCGTTCGGCTTTCGGCTACAGAACCGCTTTCGGCGCACTTCGCAGGCCGATAGCGGTTCATGTGTCATCACCTTTGTTTTCGATCGGAACCCTTAAGAATATCATGGCTGCGCCCCTGAGCATGTTTGCTCACTTTATCTGGTGTTGCCTTACACGTTAATTTATTGGTGAAAACGTTGCAAAGGTAGAGGAAACTGATTACTAGCCAGTTGTTTTCCGCCACTATTCAAAGGTAGCACGGCGTAATGATACCAGAAACTAAGTGTACCAAAAGCTGGCCACTAGCCAATTTTCTTTCGCTACCTCTTAAGGGTAGCATAAGATGGCCAGTGATTCGTTTCTAGTAGCCTTAGTTTTCATTGTGTAAATATTTCAGTCTTTGGTGCACACAGGGGAAAAAATGAAAACAGGACATTAGAGTCTACTATTGGTGAATTCTAGTATGTACTCGGGATTCACGCAAACATATGGGGTTTTAAAATCATTTTGTTATCAAAGACAGATTCTAAGGTCTAAGGAACTTAGAGGTACGGGCATTAATGGAGTTGAAATGATTGAAGGCTGTCATGACATGGCGATTGGCTTTTGATTTATACATCAACGTAAAAGCTACATAAGTGCGTAATATCTTTTATGCACTTGATTTGGAATCACATACTAAAGAAGACCAAAACCAAATCAGAAAAGGGTTGTTTGGATCGAAAATTTGAAGATTTGCCTTCGTTGAAGTTGCGTGCAATTTAAGAAAGGATCTTCGTATATATCATGTTAAATATACTTTCTGTTATCAATGGTGCTTTCGGTGAGATGTGTGTGCTTTCAGTGAAAAGTCTTTCGGAGACGCTGACATCAAATTGGTTCGACATGGCTTATAGTGGTGGAATAAACGGTTGCGCACTTGCTTTGATCACTTCATACGATCAGAGGTGAACCCAAGTGGCGAATTTGCAGCACCTTTACGCTTTAAGCATTTCGATAATTATATGACTATTTCAATATTACATCCTTAGTTGCATGCATGTTTGTCGCCTGTAAGCAAAACCGGTTCACTGGTCTTCCGATAGATGGCTTAGGTGCCTGGAACCATACTGTACTACATCGACTATCACCAGCTATCTTCCCCTGCCCCTTATTAATGCGTCAAATTCCTCTAGCGCAACTCAATTGATTGCATAGCATTAGCAATTCATCAATCGCATCGTACACACCCATATATCAGCAGCAGAAGCGACAGATCGCATTTGGAAGGCCCGATTATGTGGATAATATGCAATGTACATATGTACATGCTTCAACGATGCTATGATTTTGAACACGAATATTTTCTTCACTCTATAGAACTATCCGTTTACTGATAGTCAAATGCCATATAGTAAAGAAGTGGGTAAAGCAATACAGGGCACCAGATTCAAGTATCATCGGTTCACTTTTTTCCTCATGTAGCATTTCATAGTACACTTACGTAATTAGTTTATGGAGAACAAAAACAAATACTGTTCTCCGAACCAAAATCCGACCGTTCGTGTTTAGGGAACTCCAGGGACGCACGGATCTCACCCATACCCCTGACCACAGCATTTGTGATCGCTTCAAGGCGCCCGGGTCTGGACCAAGGTCGTGCATGGTCACGCTCATCCAGCTCCAGAACTCCCTATAGTCCACAACCTTCGACGACAATACTGTGGTTCCGGTCGGCCACCAGCCGCCTGGTGAGCGGCGCCCTCGCGGTCCCTCCACCTCGTCATCTTGACCACCGTGTGGCAGTTGCCTAGACCCGCCGGTCGCGACGGACCGCTCGGCTCAAGCGCGCCTCCGCCTGCGCATCGTGTCTCGAGTCCTCCCGGCCCTGTGCCCGAGTTCGCGCGTTAGATGTCGTGACGGGACAGCCGCCGAGGAGGGCTGGCTGGCTCGCCACACGGCCGTACTCACACGCCGAGCATGATCAGCACCACCTTGAACCTGTCGTTGCAGGACGAGACGCACTGCTCGAGTACCGACGAGCCGGGCTGCACCTCCCACTGCACCCCGGCCGGCTTCTCCGACGTCCAGAACACCCTGAAGCCGGCTGCAACAGGGTCGTGCTCAGCTCTCGCCCCTGCGCTCAGCTGGCGCCCCTGGTCGTCAGCTGGTGCGCGTGCCGCGCCGCCGTCGACACACTCGGCAGGCTATCCTGTTCTCCCAGCTGCGGCTGTGCCACTGACCGCAGCGTTAGCACGTAGATGCCAAGGAGCAAATCATTGCTCACTTCACACCAAATGGCGATACAGGCTTATAGAAAGTCGTGCATTTGGTAGTTATGTTAACGCACGAGCAAACTTTGATAACCCATCCACAAAACTCGCAAGCAATTTTTTAACGAGGGCCTTTTAACAAGCGAACAGATCGACTACAGGTGAAGAGGTGCGCACAGGAGTGGGAAACAAATTACAATAATAATCATCCAAAGTGAACATCGATCTATAGACTGTAATAGACACTATCGTAGAAAGAATGTACGAACCTACATAGACAGTCTTCACCACAGTCATGTCAATTTATGAAGATCATTGGGGTGAGTGCCAAGCATTGGGTCGGGCCGGGGACAAGACACGGCTCTCGTTTGCCAGAAGACGTCGACGAGCTTCACCTGACCTTTGCTGGAATAGTTCGCATAGTTCTGGCTCCAGAGACGAACCGAAAGCACCGAGTAGGCATCGACGCCGCGCAACTCCGTTTGGCACCTCACCATTGGCAGAGCGCGGAAACCTGAGCTACGGTTGCCGCACCGACAGCCGCTCCTGTGAGGTACAGACAGGTCAGCTCTCAGAGTCTGTGACGTAGAGCAGGCACGTTACACACCAACAGTCGACAATGTGGCGCAGACATGTTAAATTGAACTTCGAGTTCCGGTGCCCCTAAACCCCCTGCCTGCGCCTCTGACATAGTGCAAATGTCATAGCGGTCAAAGAAAAGTCCGAATTATCCGACAGTGACTAAAAACTGTTTTCAATATTTAGGCAGTGATATGAGAAAGTGGAAGTGTGAATCAAAAGTGTGCAGCTAAATGTGCTAGATATATCTTCCACCGAGAGAGGGATGCATTGGTAATTCTTTGGCCGTGGCCCGTGACGATATTTCAGCCGTCTTCGTCAGTGTAAGGTGTGCTGTTGTCAGCTTACATCGAAGCACGTTATGGAAACGAAAGAGAAAACAGCGAGTTGCTCGCGACGAGGTCTTGGTATGTCCATCAGCTCGAAGCCATGCGTCTTCTGCATGTTTCGGGTCATATCATGGTGGTGTGACCTCATCACGACTTCAAACCTTGCACGCTTTTTCATAATACAATGTGCCACCGCATATATTCCTGATGGTCAAACATATTGGTAAGCAAGAAAATTATTTCTAAGGAAAATTATCTTACTTTAATCTTCCATTTACCCCAGGGACAGGTGTTACATCACATTTTGTATTTTCCATTTATCTTTGATCATTTGTCCATGCACCAGTATTTTATGTCTGACTGAATCTTGCATGACATGCTTAGGAAAGTGCTTAAATGTGCGTCTAAAAACCGTATTGAGAGAAGTCTTGACCTAACTGAGCTTCCCTAGTTTCGGCACCTTTATAGCCAATGTGACAATGTTTTAGCACTGTAACACAGTTTCTAGAGATGTACTGTTTTGACCGCAAAATGTCTAACTGTGGGTGCTGTGCAAGCCAGCCGACCCACCGTGCCACGTAAATATCGCACCCAGTAATTTTGAGTCCGGCGCTGGCAGAGCGGTCACCGGCCGTCGCCGAACTCGAATCAGCGCTTTCCTGGCCGATGCCCGACAACCGTGACGTGTGTTTTGGTCACTCGGTCGCGACCGCACCCGGTGAACCACCCCCGCTAGTCAGAGCTCTCTGGACTGTCGAGCGGTGTGGGCCTGTCGCGCGGTCGGTCGCGTGTGTAAATGAATAACTCTCTTTCGGCCTCAAAATTTAGAACTGAGATTACTTGCTGTCAGCTGTCGCTCAGGGATTTTATTGCGGGCGTCCTTTCGGTGTGCGAGTGTCAACACATATTCGCTCAACCTTCTACATAATATATCGTGCAAAGAACATTGGACTTTTACAAACCGGAGTGGCGCGGACGCGAGGTCGAAACCATAGTCTGTCACTTGGCCTATATAGGGTCGCAAAAGACCTTCTACATTCGCGCCCATGACCCCGGATTTTGTACATTGGTGCCGACGCGACTCGAAAATTTCCACAATGCTGTGACTCCGAGTGGACAACACCCACAACAACGCAGACCATCAACACGCTGTTCAGCACGGACGAGGAAGGCAATATCGTCTTCTGCGCCATTAAGTAAGTCCGAACAATATCCCAAAATCCTTTTTAAAAATAACGCCTCCGATTTTAGACCACGAATATAAATGTTCAAAAATTGCATAATTGTGCCGTATGCCTGCTGTGCACTAAATATTGTACGTGTGACTTTTTGTGCGAATCTTGAACCGAACTTGAAACATTTCATTCTCTACAAGGTGAGCAAAAAAAATCCCAGAATTTTGTGAGCAAACATTTTTTTAATAGAAAGAAAACCTAACGTAATTAAACATGACTAAAATTACCTTTGACAGACTGACAGAAAGTTTCAACAAAATTCGATCGGAAATGAGAGTACATGGAATGACCCAAGACGTCAAACCCTTTTCTGGAGAGAGTCATAATACATTT
This sequence comes from Imbricaverruca yamaguchii, assembly GCA_034440575.1. NCBI lineage: Eukaryota > Metazoa > Arthropoda > Thecostraca > Neoverrucidae > Imbricaverruca > Imbricaverruca yamaguchii. The sequence continues at coordinate 313,150 of JAOTOL010001223.1, forward strand.
TACGATTGGCTGCGCTAATTGGAACGCATAGATTTCAGCACGGACCACGGACAGATGCAGATAAATTGCATAAAAACGCTTTCTGGACCTGCAGCCGAATTCACGCAACTCGTAATCATTCAACAACTACATGTGACGTCGGCACAAATTAAACAGGTCACGCGAGACAGATACTCTGACCTTTCGGATAAATAATGTTCCCAAGAAAGTTTGCGAAAGATAAAACAAAATCGTGATGAAATTGTTTAGATTTTTGGGGAGAGACTGCTCGCTCTGGCAAAGGTTTTATGCATCCTGGGACCTCTATCAGAGGGATGGCCTGTACTTCTCCAAGAAGGGGGTTCATGTGCTAGACAAAGTGTATGAGCATGTCCTTCAGGGAAACTAGGAAATGGGGTGGGGAGGGATGACATTGCATTGCCATCTCGGGGATATTCCAACAGTGTCAGCCAAGGCAATAGAACCTCAAAGTCAGCAAATAGGGACAGCAGTAGATCAAGGAGGCAGAGTGTTAGTTCATCCAGTGATAAAAGAACTCCTCAGCATGAAAAAGCCGAAGGTGGTTATGGAGTATATGCTAAGTGTATGATGCTTAATGCTCAGAGTATCCGATCCAAATTTGATGAGTTCTAGTGTTATGTTGTTGAGGAGCCAGATTTTGTTTGCATTACGCAGGCATGGGTCAGTGAGGGGTATTTTGGAGATAACTTGCAGGACTATGAGATCCAGGGATACAATAGGTTTTCATGCAATAGGGGTCCAGTAGTGAAAGGGGGTGGTGTAATGCTCTATGTGTATAGCTTATTCAGTTCTCAAAAAGTAGCAGGTGGGTATACAAATATGTCTGTTGAGTCCATTTGGCTTGATGTAGCTGTGGGAAAAGGCAACAGCAATACACTGAGGATAGGAGCTGTCTACCGATCAGGAACCCTGCCACATTCTCAGCAACTGAAGCTTGACAAGGTGATTTGTGAGGAAATCAGTAGAAACTTTCGGATGAAGTGCCTTATTCTTGGTGCTTTAATCTAAAGGATATGAAAATGTTGGTGTTGGCTCCCCATCATGCAAAATGTTTAGGAAATGCCTTGAAGAGGACCTCATCTTGCACCAATTTGTAACGGAACCTACCAGGCAAGGCTCATTCTTGGACCTTGTGTTCTCAGATTTAAGTGACTTGGTTCAAGCCTTGACTGTAGGAGAAACTCTGGGAAGAAGTGACCATAACATAGTTAGATTCGAGGCACATGTAATGGAAATTATTAAGGATAATTTGGTATAGGTTCCAAATTTGAACAGAGCAGACATTGACTGCATGAGAGCGACTTTAAGTGCCATGAGATGAGGACGAAAAATTATCCAATTTAAATTCCTGTGAAATGTGGGAAAACTTCAAATCTTACTTGAAGGAAATTCAGATCAGACATGTCCCCCAAAAGCCAAGACGCAAAAGAAGGATAGGAAAGCCAGCATGGCTTACACCAGACTTGATAAAAGCAATTAAGGCTAAGAAAGCTGCATTTAGAGTGCTTAAGGAAGCTTCAAATATCGTAAATCTAAAGGCGTATCGAAAGGCTAGGGACACTGTGAAGCAAACAACCAGAGCAGCAAAGCGAGAAAATAAATGGATTTAGCTAAGAACTGTAATGGGGACAGCAAGAAGTTTTTTTTAGTTTCTACAAGCTGAGTAAAGTTTCTAGGACAATTGGTCCACTGGAAGTAAATGGTACTATATTGGGTGAGGACAATGAGATGGTTGAGGAGCTGAGCAAGCGATTTAAATCAGTATTTACATTGGAAGATATGACCAATCTGCCGACCGTGCACCATAGTTCAGTGACATGTGATGGAATAAATGATGCTGATTTTGTTGATAGTGATTTTGTTTTCAATCATATCAGGAAAATAAAGCCCAACAAGGGAGCAGGACCTGATGAAATTTATGCTAGGGTATTAAGAATGCCAGGTAAAAAGGAACTGGCATTTCCACTTAGTATAATATTTTGTAGATTTGTTTCACAAGATGAAATTCCAACAGATTGGAGAAGGGCAAATGTAGTTCCTATTTTCAAGAAAGGAGAAACAGGGAAAGTTGAAAACTATAGGCCAGTCAGTCTCACATCCCTAGTCTGCAAGAATCTCGAATCAATAATCAAGGATAGAATAGTTAGTTATCTGGAAGGAAACAGATTGATTCAAGATACTCAACATGGGTTTAGGAAAGGGCGATCATGCCTCACAAATCTCTTGGACTTTTTGCACTTCGCCACAAAACAATTTGATCAGGGAAATCAGGTTGATGTAGCATATCTTGACTTTAAGTAAGGCATTTGACAAGGTTAATCATACACGGTTAATGATATAGCTTCAGGCCCATGGCATTGCAGGTTGCATCTTAAAATGGATAGAGTTGTGGCTTTTAGATAGACAACAAGGAATGATGCTAAATGGTACAAAGTCATCATGGCAACATGTTCTTAGTGGAGTCCCCCAGGGTCAGTACTGGGGCCACTACTGTTCATTATATTTGTAAATAACATTGAAAGTGGCCGAAGCAGTAAGGTTTTGAAATTTGCGGATGATTTTAAAGTCTTTAGGGCAATAACAGGTCAAAGTGAGCATATCTCGCTGCAAAAAGACTTAGACGAACTTGTGAAGTGGTCCGAAGAATGGCAAATGAAGTTTAATTTTGATGAGTGCAAAATCATGCATGCAGGTAAGCAGCATATGAAGGCTCCATGCTTCATGGGTGACCAAGTGCTATCAGTGACTCAACAGGAGAAGGATTTAGGTGTTATTCTAAACAAAAATTGGGGCATCAGAACAGACCAAAGACGCCAGGAAGACGGCATTGAGAATGCTTGAGGCAATAAATAGGAATGTATCATACAGAAGGGAGGAAGTCATCAGGAAGCTTTACTGTGCATATGTCAGGCCACATTTGGAATATTGCATCCAAGCTGGGTCTCCTAGCTATGAAAAAGATGCTGGCTTTTAGAGAGGGTACAAAAGAGGGATAAAAATGGTTAATGGTATAAGCAACCAAGTATATGAGGAAATTTTGAAGAAGTTGAACATGTTTTCACTTAGATATAGAAGGCTGAGAGGTGATGTCATCGAGGTCTTTAAATTTGTCGATAGCCTGGAGAGGGGATATCCTGGGGAAATGTTTAAATTTTGACAGAAATGATGCCATTAGAGGTCATAAATTCAAAATTAAAGTTAACCACAGCAGAACAAGGTTAAGACAGTCTTTCTTCACCAACAGGGTAGTAGAACACTGGAACCAGCTGCCAGAAACCATCGTAAGTAGCAGCACATTGAACGTCTTTAAAAACAGCATAGACAATCATCATAAGACTACATAGAGTCGCAAAATACTTCAAAATACACAAATCACAACACACAAATCAAGTAGCGCAATACACATCAAGTAGCGTATACACAAATCAAGTAGCACAAGGTATGCCAAATTTAAAGGCGATAGATATAACGGTTCACGAACTACCCCAGAACATGACACGAAGTGGTCAAAAGGATCCAATTTTCCCCTCTCGTCAACATCGTTAAAGACAACAACCAGTTTTTTAGTAATTCAAATCCGAGTCCACAAATAATCCTATGTGAAAATGAACGCTGAATTCAAATGTAGGACTAAAATTTATCCGGAATATCCAACTATTAAAACATTCATACAAGGCCAGTTTGGTTCGCCAGATTCCAACAGCCTTTTGAATGCTAATGTTTTATGCCAACACGTTAATATAGTTGCTAAATGCCCTGCAACAGCAGCATTGCTCATCTAGGGCAAGTCAACATGCGATACCTATTAGGCGGCGGGAATCAGACTATTTCGAAGAGAAGACCGGATATACTTCCGTTTAAGAGTTCAGGGCTTCCTCACCTGACAACCTGAACACTTTTCAAGCAAACGTTATGGAGTCGATCTTCATCAGGTGTGCGAAGTTCGAGGTTAATCCGTTGAACGTTTGACAGGATATTATTGAACATCGCTGGTGTACAACCCTTGCGCTGCCGATGGTTCAGCACAGATCATACGAATCATGTCGTCACACTTCCAAGCTTCTGTCCTCATCCTCCCGTTCGCTAAATCTCCTTAACAATATTGCTCACTTTCCGAAGGCGGCAAACGCTTGGCCGGATTTGGCGCAGGAGTCAATGCACTGGGAGAAGCGCTTCACTGGATGCAGTGTCCAGTGACCCGGCTCTGAGGTGCAGTGCCACCCTTCGGGAACTGAAAACAGTCAGCACTGCAAATCAGTCATTTCAGCTGGGAAGAATGTGAGCCGTTAGGGTGGCTAGGGCAGGGGGCGCAAAAGAACTTTAGGTCTCCTTCCCGTGGTCAATGGAGGCCGGCCATTTTCCTCGCCAGCTTTGGGCTATCCTTAACAAAGTACCCAGGGTATTTATTTCCCCAGACCTCCCATACGGGAGAGGCAGGAAGAGGGAGGGGTTCTCTTCGCAATCACACCTCTAATTGAGACAGAGCTATGGGGCGGAGGAAATGTGTCACAATGCAAGTCCAGTGTCACCTGATCTTGGTACCTTCAGTGAGCCGGCGACCCTTTAGCTGGGAGGTCAAGTATGAAAATGTAATTCGAGGTAGGTCTTGCACACCAGTTATGGGGTCGAACGCATCAACGCATTACCCCCCCCCCCTGTCTTTCCGATCATATCTCACACCCCATCTCGGGGGAGGGGTCGACACGGACGCCCCTAATCTACAAACTAAAACGAAATGGGTGTCACCAGAAAGCTCTCAGACGAGTAGGGTCAGACACCATCCCAACCGCCCACCCCCAAAAGTGACGTAACTAGGGGGCCTATGTTTTCACCACATACAGCATGTTTGCTCGTGTTTGTTCTAGGGAGTTGATTTTGAGGGAGGATTTCAAGAAAAAATTATTTCGAATAAAAAAGGAAAGCGAAATCGACCAGGACTATGCAATTTTTAGCCACCCGAAAATCATTTTTAAACACAAAATTTCAAAACGTTTAGTTTTCGAGCTGTCATTAATTTTTATATCCTAATGGGTAGAGCGGACCGAAAAATGTTGTTCGACGCCAACTTGCTCCAATAAAAAAATGCTTTCTTTGGCCAGAACCTTCGGTTTAAACTCTAATGGGCAAATATACGAAACTAATAAGTGATCAAAAAGTTTTAAAAATGAAGTATTCCTCTAGTGCGCTTTGTTGCATCTCTAAAGATAAACAAACGCTGAAAGTTTTATTAAAATATCTTTATCCGTTAAAGCGTAACGACTGGTTGAACGTTTTTGAAGGTGATCTCACTTGGCTTTGAATAACTCGTTGAGCCTAGATGACCTGATTTCAAAATTTTAACACAACATGTCAAATTAATGTGGGAACAAGTATGTCATATTTCGGCACGCTTCAGCGCGCCGTTCTTTCTCCATCAACGGAAAACCTTAGGGGCTTGTCAACTACCCCCTCGAGACGGCGCGGGTTAGAAAATGCAAAGTTACGTTTCAAAACATGAGCAAAACATGAATGGCGCCACAGTATCAAGATTCCCCTTACTGCGAGGAAGGAGAAGTGAAAATGTGGCCTCCTCGCCATGGAACCAGGGGTGGTTCCTTCCACAGGTCAGGCTAAACCGGCTAAATAAGCCCCACAGAATGGGACAGAAGATGCTCCGGGAAAAGGATGCTCTGAAGCCGGGAGAGTAGGCCCAAAGGACATGGGAGAAGATCTGCAAGCGAAGCCCACGGGTGTGAACGGACAGTAGAGAAGAATGGTCTCACATCCTGTCCGGAAGTTTTGGAGTTTGCGCAATTCCGTCTGGGGCCTAATAGCGACACGATGTGATCTTGAAGGTGTAGATCGACCCTTTGGCAGCACGAGTGCGGAAAATGAGCCACGAACAGGAAGGTCATCACTATACTCCTTAATTCGAGGACGCCCCAGCAGTCCTCCACATCGTCTTTGGCCGCAGGAGACACCCTTTGAGCTCTTGAGATCCCTTCAAGTTCCACTCCCCCTAGACAAATTTGGTCTGGTTGCTTCTAAGACTGAAACATGGCTCCAGAAAGGATGTCGTAGCTCACGACTTCATTGTCCTTTTAACCAAAGGTTGGTCCAAGAGTGTGCTATCTGCTGCGCTGATAATTGCCTCTTCCAGGTAGCTGCGAGACCACAGTGGCTTGCAGCTCTTAGATGTTGTGTCAAAGAGCATTCAAACAAAACAATTGTCACTCTCAGCGCGAAATCTATTCCAGTTCAGGTGTACACTTCTGTGAACTTTGCAGCTTTCGGAGAGATTTCAATCGAGTGGCTCGAAGGTGCGTGGTGAATGCGCGGTATCCTGTGTAGCTGCGGTGCAGTTGTTCAGGCATACGCACACCGTTAAAAACCTCCCGTGTCCATGATTAGGTGTTCTTTGTCTGGTGACATTTTATGTTCACTGAGCTCCGGCATCCACTTCTCACGAGCAGACCGGTGCGAGCATACACATACCGTTAACAAACCCTTCCTTATCTATAGGTAGGTATCCTTTGTTTGGTGACATCTCATGGCCATTGATCGCCGACATCCACTCCTGCACATGCAGACCGGTGCGGACATTCACATACCGTTAACAAACTCTTCCTTGTCCATGAGTAGGTATCCTTTGCCTGGTGTCATCGTCCGGCCACTGATCCCCGTCATCCACTCCTGCACGTGCAGACTGGTGCGATTGGTGCGCAGACTTCCACACGAGCACCCATCACTGAGAACGGTACACCAGCTCACTTCGCACGACTTCGTGAACACGCTCAGTTTTTTTTTTAAATCTTACCGTGGCTGGTACTTTTTGTGCCAACAATCTCAAACCGACACTCACGATCGTATCACACGGTACCAACGATGTGTGGACGTCTTTGAATCCCCCTCCCGGATTGGCTCTGATAACACCTGGCTTAGCTCCCGTGAATTCAGCGGACTTAAAAAGTAGAGCGCATAGAAAGATCGCTTTCCAAATATTGCAATGCATGTCCAAATCATATCTAGACTTAATTGACCGATGTCGATTGACATTTTACCAATGCTTTGCAGGACACCTTTAGTATCACACGTTTGGTAGGGCAGCTTTAGCTAATTTCCATAATTTGAACTAGAGATGTTTTAAAGATGAATGGACCATGGGTACTAATACCAAATTGGACTCAGAAATAGAGCATGCTGGTTAACTTCATGCTGGTTAACTTCATGCCATCATTTGTGCCTGTTTACCAGCACAGGAAACAACGTCAATCACCAGTTAAGTAGCAATTTACACGTTTGTTGCACTTCTTCTGCATGTGAGCACATGCTTCGCAGACATTCACCCTTCATGGAATACTCTTACGGTATATCATATGCATCAAAGGCATGTTTCGGGTTAACCCTGCAGTGCATATGAGTGCATCTAACCATTCGTTCTACCGGCCAAGGACTGGCAACACCAGGCGACGCCAAGTATGTCATTCCAATTCTACACAACAGTTACCTGCTTTGGCAAATCAGGCCTGACAAGCACTTAGCAGCACTCACAGGCAATTACCGAGCAGGCCCCATAACAGCTCCTGCTCCCTGCCAGTGACTTCTGCTGGTGAAAAAGAACGCTTCTCAATAAGTCGATGCCGAGATGTCAGATAAATAAGGCAAATGTTTGAAATGCATGCATAAAAGACATACCAAAAGAGTGATTCGTATGCACTATGCTGGTAAATAGGTGCCGATTATTCCATGAAATCGATCGATTCGCTAGCTGCCAAGGATACCTAGAAAAAATAAGCTGAAGCACTTCCACCAAAAGTCGTCCTCAGAGGGTTCCGAAAACTTTCGTGAAAATAGCAGTATCTCTACTTGTTGAAGCCGTAGCTGACATGGCTGTTGTGGTACTGACGGGCCAATGGAGACGAAGCGTTTGTTGCAGTCCACGACACACTGTTCGAGTACTCTGGCTCCAAGCAGGGTTGTCCAGAACACGTCCGGCGCCTTCTCCACCACCCACCAGATCACGAAACCTGTCGACACAAACAGGGCCAGAGGTAGGCCGCGTCACCGCTGCCACGCTGAGCACATACAGACGTCACTGGACTCGGTGGGAGTCATCACTGTTCTACACTCAGCACGTACAGACGTCATCCGACTCAATGGGGGCCGTCAATGTTCTACACTCAGCACGTACAGACGTCACTCGCCTCAATGGGAGTCATCACTGTTCTACACTCAGCACATACAGATGTCACCCGCCCAATAGAGGCTATCACTGTTCCACACTCGGCACATGCAAACATTACCCAACTCAGTGGAAGTCGTCACTGTGCTACACTCAGCACATACAAACGTCACCCGACGCAGTGGGAGTTGTCACTGGTCCCCACATCACCCGACTCAGTGGGAGCCGTCACTGCTCCCCACATCACCGGACTCAGTGGGAGCCGTCACTGCTCCCCACATCACCCGACTCAGGGGGAGCCGTCACTGTTCCCCACATCACCGGACTCAGTGGGAGCCGTCACTGCTCCCCACATCACCGGACTCAGTGGGAGCCGTCACTGCTCCCCACATCACCCGACTCAGTGGGAGCCGTCACTGCTTCCCCACATCACCCGACTCAGTGGGAGCCGTCACTGCTCCCCACATCACCCGACTCAGTGGGAGCCGTCACTGCTCCCCACATCACCCGACTCAGTGGGAGCCGTCACTGCTCCCCACATCACCCGACTCAGTGGGAGCCGTCACTGCTCCCCACATCACCCGACTCAGTGGGAGCCGTCACTGCTCCCCACATCACCCGACTCAGTGGGAGCCGTCACTGTTCCCCACATCACCCGACTCAGTGGGAGCCGTCACTGCTCCCCACATCACCGGACGCAGTGGGAGCTGTCACTGCTCCCCACATCACCCGACTCAGTGGGAGCCGTCACTGTTCCCCACATCACCCGACTCAGGGGGAGCCGTCACTGTTCCCCACATCACCCGACTCAGGGGGAGCCGTCACTGCTCCCCACATCACCCGACGCAGTGGGAGCTGTCACTGCTCCCCACATCGCCGGACTCGGGGTGCCCGACCTGCTTGAAAGCCGGTCGCCGCCAGCCCGTGCCGGGCCCCGTGCGAGGCAGCAGCTCCCTCCGGCTGTGAGCCGGGCACAGCCGACAGAGCCGTCGGCACCAGCTGCCCACCAGGGGGGCGGTGCTGAGTGACACCCGCGTGTTGCACCTCCGTTCCACACCATGGCCCACAGTCGGGGGCCGTGACGCTTTTCTTGTTGCCACTTACCAACACGGTGACTGTCCCACACATGTGCATTAGTTGTGATGACAGGTGTTGATACAAATACAGATGGCTGGAACATGTGTCTCACCCTTCCACGATATAAGCCATTCTTCACAGGTTATTGTTATGTGTGACATTATCCACGGATACGCGAATATTATCTACACATAGATGCTGCAATGTATGTAATACGAGGAAGAGACCTCATCATTACCCCGCCGACGCTGAGACAATTCTTGAATATATATATATATATATATATATATATATATATATATATATATATATATATATATGAAGACATGAAGACATAAAGACATAAAAGGTTAGTGCAACTATGAGCCACAAGGGCCCTTTTTGGTTGCACTCTGTACACTGAACCAGTTGCCCACCATATCTGTCAATCAGCCCTCCCTGTAATACTGAAAAGCAAGCCCTCTATTCTTATAATGACTGTCTATGCTGTTTTTAAAAATGTTCAATGTGCACTCGTGATGCTCGCAATGCAATATATACATATGTGTTTGGTGCTGTGTTTGATGCTCGCTGGAAGAGCGGCTGCTACAGTCAACACTGCAGCATTTTCAGTCTGCGATGGCGCTACTCTAGCTGCCAGCGTTCTGCTACAATAGCACCTTTCTGTATATGTTCTCTTCACGCTGCTGCAGTCTAACTAGCTGCTAGCAGCTCTACTATTGGAAACGCTGCGGTGCGCACAGCCGTGTTTGATGCTACTGCATTCCATCAAACATCCATCAAACATCCATGGATGCATGGATCCACATCCATGAAACATCCATGGATAAATGTATCCACATCCATGAAACATCAATGATAATCCGTAGACGGGACAATAGGCTTTTTCATCGGAGCATTTGTTTTAAGAGCATTGTCATATTATCAGTTCTTCCATTCAATGTCCTGCAATCATTTTCAGCATTCACATTTGTACCATTACCTTATTTGCTAATACTACATGTGCAGTAGGGTGGAGTGATTTCCAAAATTTTTGGTGTTAAAGTCTTAAAACTTGTGTTTGGTTCTAAAAAGACGATCTGCAAAATTTTAGGGCAATCTGAGGCCGGTAAGCCGCCGCGCCTCAGGGCTTTCTGAGGCCGAAATGACGTTTTTCTATCAACTTGCGGGATCAAGCCCGATTTCAGGAATTTAAATCATTAGCTAGCAAATAAATATTTATTTCATTGCATTGCACAGTTTTTCATACACCGCTGTGCTAATTTGCACTTCTCTAACTTGAAAATTGTGCCTGCCATGACGCAGAGTTCCGGAAGGTGTGCCGCCCGCAGCGCCACCACTGCCCTCTATCGGCAGAAGTATGAACTGCGACCATTCACCGTTCATTCCGCAATATAAGTATCTTTCTTGGTCAACTGGGGGACAGGAAGGTAGCGGATTTGAGACAGTGCACAATGTGCTGACTCTTATGCGCACAGCGCTATTTTATTACGATTTCAGCGACTTCTATCGACAGCTATACACGATTGGAGCGTAGGCACAGCCGGCTTTGGCATATTGTGACATGCCTTTCAGCCTCCACGCTCAAAATGTTTACCTGAAATACCCTGCTAGCATGTTTTCTTGGCTGCATGTGAATTGTTGCTGCAGATATTTGAATTTAATTCATTTACTTTGGCGGAAACACTGACAATCCCACACCTTACTGGGTGGGTACTCGGTCGCACGACTAACGCAGACCGCTCAAATTTAGCAGTACTGGCGATGATTTCATGCTCCGACCATCGATTGCCCACCAACTGTTGCATTTGCTCACCATCACCACCATGGTCATGGGTAAAGAATTGCTTTGTAAGTTACCCCACCGGCGGCCAATGTATTGCGCTGCCATGGCCGGGGTGGCCGAGGCATATTCCCCAACCATGACCATGGTTGAAAATAAGGATCTATCAGATTTCGAGTATGAAAGTAAAAAGGTTAAGGGAAGTTCATTCCGATCGAAGACGGCTCACTTTGCGTTGGGCCACCCTGCGAACTGCCGAAGAACCAACTGCCACTTGAGATTCATGTATATAACTTCTACAGACTACAGTCAAACTTCGGGCTGTTGACAACCATGCAGCGGGCGAAAGGCAAATCGCCACGAGCGTTGCCAAGGGCGTTGTATACCTTTGGGGGAAAGCAAGCGTCCCTGTTAAATCGTTTCAGTCGATTGTCCGGGGTGTCCTGGTGATTGTGAAGAAAGGAAAGGATCTAACAAAGACCCCAATAAAGAAACGCGCTGGCGCAAGCAAAACGATTCCCCTCCATGAGCTGATTGACATCTGCGCGTGCAGTTGCCCTTCGAGAAATGCCTGCAGCTGCCCCAGCGAGAAAAAGGTTCCATACCGCGAGTGGAATGTCTTACAAGACCAGCGAGGTGAGAGGAAGCGAAGCATCGGCGGCATTGACATGAAGACCTCCATTGCATTGGGGAGGAGGCGAAGAGATCAGAACCGTCTGCGGCGTGATCCGGCTTTCCTTCAGACGGACGCCAACGACTCGGATCCTGGTCCTTCGGGTCTGACCGAGCACAGCACGGGACACGAGCCCGAAAGCATGGACGAGGGAAGCAATGGTGACGATGCATATGACACAGGGAGTGTCCACGAACCAACACAGACTAGGGCTCCGTACAATATGATGCCTCTGGATAATTTCGCTAAGGAGTGTGACCGGTACATCGAAGTCACTGATAAGATTGCAGCGGCCCTTGGCACGGCTCTCTTGAAGGACCTTGACCTCGTCACTGAGAACGACACGAGGCACGTCATTACACGAGATAAAGTGATAAGAGCCAGACAAAGGGCACATGAGAAAGAAGAATGAAAGCTAAAGGAGGGCATAGGCGGTAAGGTGCAGTGCATGGGATTCGATGGGAGACAGGATATCACAAAGATACGAGAGAAAACAAATGAGCAAGACGTACGGCTTACGGGAAAAGAGAAGCATCTGGTATTTGTGAGCGAGCCAGGTGGAACCTACATAGCCCACAGAACACTGACATCAGAAAATAGTGGATCAATTGCTGGCAAGGCTTTAGAAGTCGTTCGGGAGTGCGACTCAGAAGAATCCTTGCAGTCAGTATTGGTAGATGGCACTGCCGTCAACACAGGCCGCGAAAACGGTGCACTCACGAGGATGGAGCGCCAGCTGGGCCGTAGCGTCCAGTGGCTCATGCGCCTTCTTCATGGCAACGTACTTTCGATGAGGTATGTGCCGCTTGCTTTTATAATAAAACAAGAATTGACTGAAATACTTCGCCACTATCCACCTGATCCTTACAAATTACATGACATACAATAATATACTGCGTCATCTGTATATCTATCTAGAATCATGGCAATTTGTGAGTCCGTAGTACAATCGAAACACTTGCCATGCCATTTGCCCATTTAGACCCTGATAAATGTTTATCCAATTTCTTCCTTGTCCCAATCCCATTCTGTCCTGGGCGTTGAATGGTATGGGACGGAAGTCCACCCCGGCTGGCGGAGAATGTCACCAACTATAGCTTGTCCCAGCGGGCCCTTGAAGGACTTGGGCCCACTGGTACCGTGGCCTCCATCCAGCTCCATCTCAGTTGTCACAGAGAGGAACTAAAACTGGAAAACGACCAATGCCCACAGCTTACACTTCCACCGATAGAGGGCAGTGATATCGCTGCGGTCGGTACACCTTACGAGACTCTGCGTAATGACGGGCACAATTTTCAAGTTAGAAAAGTGAAAATTGGCATAGTGGTCAACGAAAACTGCAGAATCCAATGAAACAACTCTTTATTTTCTATATAATTATTTGAATTCCTGAAATGGTGATTTATCCCGCAAGTTCGTTAGAAAACGTCATTTCTGTCTCAGAAAGCCCTGAGGCGCGGCGGCTTCCCGGCCTCGGATTGTTTTATAACTTTGCAGATCATTTCTTGAGAACCAAACACATTGTTTTATACTTTATCACCCAGCGTTTTTACAAAACGCATAAAATCCTCCACCCTAATGTGCAGCCAAAGAATAAACTCAATATATTGCAAAGATGTCGACTTGCGCATGCAGGTATCCCATGTCCTCATAGCCACCACGCGCCCAATTGTGCTCACCACTAAGGCTATCCTCGGTGTGCCGGATCTGCCTCTCAATCACGTTTATGCTGATGACCGTATATGCATTTGTCGTAGTGACATTCATCTCGCAGTTGGTTCTGGAGAATCTCTGCAAGTTGCCGGTGCTGTTGCCACAGAAGAAGTTGTCTCTGGAATGAGGCGGCTCGGTGTCATATTTCTTGTTGATAATCCTGTCGCATTGTGCTTACAATGTACTGCTACAATGCATGCCAATGTTGTATATGGTACTTGATATTGTCAAGGTGTTACAATATCAAGAATGCAAGTCAGCACCAAAACCGATAAATGTTTGACGTACCCGATTTGACATACCTGTCTACTGAAGCATGCGATTAACGTACAAAAGGCGGGAACGTCTGCCGATGCTGAGGAGGTATGGGGATGGAAGGCCGCACTCCCTACCACCCTCATGCTGCACCAACGCGACCGAGCTATGCGACGTTTCGCCGAGACGAGTCCCACTCACTTGCCCGGCGCCAGGAAGCGAAACTTGCGCCGCTGACAGTCGGCCATGGCCTGCTGGATATTCTGTGCGCCGGTGGCGGGCACGAAGCTGGCCGGCGCCGCCGTGCACTCCCAGCCCCTGATGCCGCCGGCGTGCAGCTCCACCGTGAAGCCCGGGTCGATGGCGGCCTTCTTCCAGCGCAGGTGGTCCATGTCCTCGTGTCGGATCTTGGCCAGCCAGTCGGTGGCCATTCCGCAGCGGCAGCCACGGCTGGGTGCGTGGGCGCCAGTGGAGTGAGACGGAGACGGAGACCGGACGGAGACGGAGACGGAGACCGGACGGAGACGGAGACGGAGACGGAAACGGAGACAGAGACAGAGACAGAGACAGAGACAGGGACAGAGACAGGGACAGGGACAGGGACAGGGACAGGGACAGGGACAGGGACAGGGACAGGCACAGAAGCGGAGGCGGGGACGGAGACGGAGCGGGGACGGGGACGGGGACGGAGACGGAGCGGGGACGGGGACGGGGACGGAGACGGAGACGGAGACGGAGACGGAGACGGAGACGGAGACGGGGACGGGGACGGGGACAGAAACAGAGACAGAGACGGGAGAGAGACACACAGAGACAGAGATACAGAGATATAAAGTGACATAGAGAACAGAGACAGAGGGAGAGGGACAGGGACAGGGACGGGGACAGGGACAGGGACAGGGACAGGGACAGGACAGGGACAGGGACAGGGACAGGGAGGGACAGGGAGGGACGGGGACAGGGACAGGGACAGGGACAGGGACAGGGACAGGGACAGGGACAGGGACAGGGGACAGGGAGGGACAGGGACAGGGACAGGGAGGGACAGGGACAGGGACAGGGAGACAGGGACAGGGACAGGGACGGGGACAGGGACAGGGAGGGACAGAGGACAGGGACAGGGACAGGGACGGGGACGGGGACGGGGACGGGGACAGGGACGGGGACAGGGACGGGGACAGGGACAGGGACAGGGACAGGGACAGGGACGGGGACGGGGACAGGGACAGAGGGACGGGGACGGGGACGGAGACGGAGACGGAGACGGAGACGGAGACGGAGACGGAGACGGAGACGGAGACGGAGACGGAGACGGAGACGGAGACGGAGACGGAGACGGGGACGGGGACGGGGACGGGGACAGAAACAGAGACAGAGACGGAGAGAGACACACAGAGACAGAGATACAGAGATATAAAGTGACATAGAGACACAGAGACAGAGAACAGAGAGAAAAAGTGGCATAGAGGCAAAGAGTGGTTGACAGTAGGATAGATAGAGCAAAAAGGAGAGAGGGAGAGTGAGAGGGATAGAGAGGAGTAGAGAGAGAGAGAGAGAGAGAGAGAGAGAGAGAGAGAGAGAGAGAGAGAGAGAGAGAGAGAGAGAGAGAGAGAGAGAGAGAGAGAGAGAGAGAGAGAGAGAGAGAGAGAGAGAGAGAGAGAGAGAGAGAGAGAGAGAGAGAGAGAGAGAGAGAGAGAGGGAGAGGAAGGGAGAGAAAGAGACAGAGACACACTACTGGGCCGTAAGCCTTGAACCATGGTCGTTTGTCGCAGACTGCTCACCAGCTTCTCCGGAGAGTATTTGGGAATTTTTATGGTTGGGAAGGGGTACTCGTCTCGAGGGGTGCCAATGCGACTCCTTCAGCTTAAAATTCATTGAGCAGATGGGCGGGGGGGGGGGACAATGGTCCATCATACTGAAACACACTTTCCTCTAAGGAGTGCCTTTGTCCTCTGAGTCTTTGGCTGAAAGATCAGTTGAGAGGGGACTCCAGATTGGCTCCACCCCGCCTCCTGTATCCGCCACTGCAGCCACTGACCTGTCGACCCGGGCGAAGTCCTGACCGAACTTGTAGCAGATCTGAACGCAGCCGCGGATGGAGTCGGGCTTGGACTTGACGTTGGGGACAGTGCCCCAGTGGACGCCGACGGCAGGCCGGGCCGATATCCAGCCGGTCATGTCTGCCGCCCACCGGTCATGTCAAATAGTGCTCGTGTTACCGAACCCAATCAACTTTCGGCAGCCTCAATTCCAGCGCGGTGGTTCAAATACAGTAGACACGCCACATCCGACAATTGGGACTGCATTACGAGTGAGGACGGACACCGAGCGGCTCTGCACTCCTGTGCACACGAGATAAAAATCATATGGCACCCGACCCTGGCACCTGACCCTCGACCCGAGGGCCACGATTTTTAAAACATTGCTTATATATATTTATATGTATGTATATATATATATATATATATATATATATATATATATATATATATATATATATATATATATATATATATATATATATGGGTGTGTGTGTATGTTGCCTCCAGCCCTTTATTCTCCTGCATTCCTCCATCCCACTTGGTTCACACTTTACATTTCAATCACACCAATGTTCGAGTTAAGTTGAATTTGCATTGCAAGTATTAGTTTCTTTCAAGGTACTTTTGACACTTTGCCTGTTTTATTCAATGCATACAGGTATCTAATGAAAATGTCAAAGTATACCTCTTTTAGTCTGATTAACCATGCAGTATTTACTGACCATGTTATCTGACCTGCCTTTCACAGCTGTGACCTGCCGTTCACAGCACGCAACCGATGGCTATTCTGCACCCCTCATCCCCACCAAAATCCAAGCAAACAACCGGCGAGCCATCCACAACTCCAGATAGAGCTAAACGCAGACAGCCGGCGTGCGACCACTGACCCGGGTGCAGCTTCGCCAGGTCCTTCTTGTAGAAGTCGACCTTCATGACGTAGGGCGTGGCCGGCGAGCAGGCGGTCCTGTTCAGCTTGTGTCTGCGCTTCCAGAACAGACAGCCGGAGCTGCTGACGGCCATGTAGCGCGAGCTGCGCCGCAGCGCTTCTCTCCAGCAGTCGCCCAGCGTCTGGTGTCGCTTCGCCCACGCCTGCTGGACGGGCATCTCCATGCAGGACCACCTGCCTGACGGTGGCAAACGCCGGCGCCCATCGGTCAGTCGGCCAACTGTCCGGATGCTGGGTCAGTCGGCCAACTGTCCGGATGCTGGGTCAGTCGGTAAAATTTCCGGATGCTGGGTCAGTCGGTAAAATGTCCGGATGCTGGGTCGGTCGGTAAAATGTCCGGATGCTGGGTCAGTCGGCCAACTGTCCGGATGCCATGGACGTGAGCACCCTCGCTTATGAAAAGAATGTGTGAGAAAGAGAGAGAGAGAGACAAAAAGAGAAACATAGACAGTGGGTGAGTGAGTGAGTCAGTGAGAAAGGGATATAGAGATAAGATAAAGATAGAGAGAAAGAGAGAGAGGGGGGGAGAGAAATAGAGAGAGAGATAGATAGAGAGATAGGTAGAGAGAAAGAGAGAGGAGAGAGATATATAATAATACAGATAGATAAAGATAGTTACCAAATGGAATGGATGGATAGATCATAAGAGAGAAAGAGATTGATTAATAATAAGAGAGATACATAAATAACAAGATATCTATATTGATAATATGGGAGGACAGCGAAAGAGGGCAGGGAAGAAAATTAAGGCAGATAAATATAAGCCGAGGGAAAGGGAAAGAATAGGAAACTAAAGAAGGGAATTGGGAAGAGGCGCATATAGGAGGGAGGGAGACAAAGCGAACAACATATTAAAGGCAGGAAGTTATTAAAACATCGACGCCATTGCAAAAACAAGTACGCTAAGAAATCTATTTAAGATTTTAAGCTCCAGACTTCTGATGTGAAGGGCTAAAACACCTGTGGGAGACTATGGATAATAAACAAATAAATCAACAAAATGTAAGGATGACATGTCAAATGGAAGGAGCCGGCATGTCGTAGCTCAGGAAACACAAAAAAAAACATTGGTTTCGTTCATGTCTAGCTGGAATGGAAGCTTCCACTACTAGTTCGATCCCATTCGTTCAACGTGTCGGGGGACAATATCGGCGCATATGGAGGTTAAGCTTCTGATTCAACATCGGTACATACGGATTATAAGGATAAGCTTCTGATAAAAAAAAATGATCACAGGGACGTAGCGGATTTTCTACCTATATATTATTGGAGCTTCCCGGGCACCTACGGACTGAAACCACATCCGTCCCTGGTAAGTAGGCTAGTTCCAGACTTCCAAATACTCGGAGCCAAGTATTCCTTGTCTGCAAATGGGCTCGACAAGCGTAGTGAAAAAAGAAAGATTTATCCACGCAAGCTCTGACAGATTCACAAACCGAGAGGACTCTGGGTGGAGGACTCCACCGAGAAGGACTCCACTGCACGGAGTTGTGGTTGGCGATGCCCACACCTTCAAGGCGTTCTTAAGCAGCAAGCTGCTGACGAAGCGAGGAATATTAAAACACATGTCGACAGCAAGTCATCCTCCCCTCGCTGTGACAACCTACGCACTTAAAGCAAATGCATCTTAATGGGTGCATTTCACCTTCAAAGCAAAATGCATCCTTCAAGAGTTGTGGAAGCTTAATTATACGTGGAGTGGCCAGGCATCTGAACACAAAGTCGTCTCAGACTGAAACCAGTGAGCAGCTTAAGAACTCAATCACTTAGAGCTGCAGCAGCAGTTGCCACGCTGTTACAGATCAGACTCTCGTGAGCCCATTGATTAACCCGCGCCGTCTTTCCGGTCAAATCATCCCACCCCGTCTCGGGTGGGGGGGGGGGTTGAAGACCCCCCTCTAAATCCCAAACTAAGCATCGCACGAAAAAGAACGAGATGTCATCGAAAAGCGCTCGAAGAGTAGGATCCGGGTCCACCCTCGAAAACAATTTCCCTAAAAAGTGACATCACCAGTGGGGCTAGATTTTCACGACTTTTCACGACTTACATTATGTTTTTGACTCTGGGAAGTTCATTTTGGGGGATATATGAAAGAAAAAAAATGTATTTGGAATGAGAAAAGGATAGTGAAATCGACTAGGTGTATAATTGTCTTTTTCGCCCCCCACCCAGTTTTTTCGAAATTTCAAAATTTTGAGTTTTCAAGTTCTCTTTAATTCCCCTTTTCCAATGGGTAGACCAGACCGATAAACGTTGTTGGAAGTCAACTTACCCTAATAAAAAATGCTTACTTTAGCCAAAATCCTGTATTTGGACTGAAATTTGGTAAATACGCAACATTTATATGTAGTCAAAAACGAAAAAAAGAAAAATTATACTCCTACGTTTTGTTGCATCCCTAAAGATAAGCAAACGCTGAAAGTTTCATTAACATATCTCCATCCGTTAAAGCGTGACGACTGGTTGAACTTCTTTGGAGGTGACCTCACTTGACCTTGACTAACTTGTTGATCCTAGACGACCTGACCTAAAAATTTTGAATCAGCATGTCAAATTGATGTGGGAAAAGGTATGCCAAATTTGGGCGCGCTGCCGCGCGCCGTTCGTCCGCTGTCCGCGAAAACCTGAGGGGTGGCGGTTGAAGACCCCTCCCCCGAGACGGGACGGGTTAATTGTCAGATGCACGCCTTCAGAGACGCTTCTGCGAATGCCTTCTTCGAAGTTATCGTCTATGGCATGCTCAAGTTCGAAAACGGTGACGTCTACAGCTTTGTCACGGGTAAGAGTCGAATCATACCTTTGCCACACCTAAACATTCCTCATTGAGAGGTGATATGGATGTGAGGCCATATAGCTGCTGTTATGGCTGCGAGGCTTGCCGAATTCGCGAGAAGTGAACATAGCGTATTCGTCACTTCCGGACCGACTAGCAAGTCAAGATATCTGCTGGTCAAAAGCTATGTATACTGAAGACGCATTATCCAAGCCGGGGCGGGGCGTTCTTCATAATAGCTGCGCCTGCTTCGCGCTACCGTCTGTGCTACCCGTTTTATGGATATTTGTAGAATATACTGGTTGTCGCGTAAATATCCGTCGTCATCTATCAATGGGCGCACAACGTGGGGACCCTTATGGACCCAAAGTGCTAAGAATTAGAAATTCCATGCAGAAAGGCAGGGACCCAGGGACGAAACATCTCAGCTCCCAGTTGCACATTGTTACCGAAGCCAAACGTTGATGAGAACAGCTCGCTGAAAGTCGGGATTGGCTGGGTTGCACCCATCTGCCATCAGCTTATCTTACTGCCAAACCGCACCACCTCATCAGACTAATCATCACACTAATCATCAGACATCAGACGAATCATCAGACTAGTCATCAGACTAATCATCAGACGTTAGACAAATCATCACTGATCGATGCGAGCGCAGCTTCGGAACTCTAATGGACACGAACGGCAATTGGTGTCACGAGGTGTGACCAGCAAGCATAGCAAGGTATCTGGAACTTCAACGCGATATCCGTAGCGGTTTGAGGGCTATTTAACACAATGTTAGTGGATCAACCACCGGCATCAACCCCACTGTGGTGAGTATTAGAAGCAGATCTTGCCCATGAACCCGATATCGTGGCCGTTGGTCGTGGGCAGTGTTAACCCTCGCCAGTATTCGGCGCATTTTACCACCTTCGGTCGTATAGGGGGGGGTACGACCACCCCCTGGCGATTCGAAACCGTGCATGTTACGAACTAAAGACCAAAGTTATAGATCTGATCGAGATCTTGCGATTGGAATTAAGTATGACCTCATAAGGTCCACGGTTGACCTTCCAGGTCAGGTCAAATATCTATTTTTGTTCACAAGAAAACCGTCAGTTATATCGAAACTACTTGTTTAAATATGCACGAAATGGCCGGAAATTCGTTTATTTGGACTTTGCGAACATAACGATATGTCACACGATGTGATCGGACCAATATATCATGCACCAAATGAGGTCAAAGCCGTGACCCCAAATGTCCAACTTTTTGAAAAGTGGTTCCAATTTCGAAGTTTAAAGTTCCTAGGGTAAAAATGGACGCTGAATTCGAATTCAGTACGAACAATTACCGTAGGTCAGCTAAAAAAAGGTCGAAAGGTCAAACGAGGTCAACCGAGGTCAATCGAGGTTACATATTTTTGGAACATTGTTTTTCAATGGGAACCCATCTGGGCATCTGTATTTTTGATTATATGCCCATAATTACGCTAAGTACGTAAGAAAATACGTACGATAATCAAGTATTTGTTGAAAACTGGTCGGAGGTGCTCCCCTTTATGACCTCATAACTCTGTGACCTAACATGGCCCAAAAAAAATCACCAAAAGTCGTCAAAGGGTTGTCCCAAAGGGTACTGGAAATCTCAGAGCGATCCGTTCATCGGTTTGGAAGGAATGCACAAAAAACCTAAGGGGGGTTGCACCCTCCCCCCTATACGGGCGAGGGTTAATCCGCACTCATCGTGGCACAGTCAACAGTCGGTGTCCTCTCCTGGGGGGGGGGGGAATAGTCAGGAAGTCTGTTCGGGTCCAGACTCAATCTTCGCCAGGACCTGAGGGGGGGAGTTAGACGGCAAGGCCACCTAAACATAAAATTACGCTGTCAAATTTACACCGAAGGCTCAATTGTTGCCGTTGCTTGAAAAGGATATCACAATTATGTCCTTAATTTTAAGGAATTTTGCAACCTTGCCTGGCTCCTATTCACGTCTTTCTTCCCAATTTTCAGTAAATTAACTTGTGACCCATTCTATTATTGCAATTGTCTTATATACAAGCATTTATGTTTCGTATGCAGGTGCTGTTTGTGATCGGCACCAATACATTTTCCACGTTTCTTGAACACACTTGGTTGCTAGCGACACGAGGAAATGCATATTGAAAGTATTCTTAGTTGGAGTCTAAGGATATCACAATGCTCAGTCGAGGTGGGCACGTACCGATTATCATAGTGAACAAGGGGAACGTAAGTTTCAAAGTAATCAAATCTTTGACCATTTCTGGCTTGATTACCTAGGTAATCGGAGGTGAATCGACCGATAAAATTATTCAGTATGTCACGAAACGATGATGTCCTCTTGACGTGGCGTACTGAATTGGACGCAACGAGGCCCGTTGGCGATGATTTTTCCTCGTCGTCAAGAAGGAATGCAAATATGTTTTTTCGTCTTCCGCCTGGAAATACACACCAGTAGTGTGTTAGTCTGTTAACCATACTATTTACCTCCATGTTGGAACATTCGATGGCGGTTAGCGACATCATCGTTCTGGCAAAAATATAGCAGGATGTCATAAGAAAGCGGAAGCTAAACAGAGTGCAGACGTATGGTGTCAGCTTATAGTGATGGCGGTACCATGGGTATGGGATGGGCACGTGGGTTGTCCTGATGACGAAAAGGGGATCATTAAATTGGACAACCCTCAATGTTTCGGCGAAATTTTCTGCGACAAAATGCAATGCACCTCACTTAACTTGTCGCGTTCCTTCCTTCCTTCCTTCCTCACCCAACCTTTAACGCGCGCCCTGGATGGCCTCTGAAAGTTTCGCGCACTGGAGAGGGGGGGGCGGATTTCGCCCCTGAAATCTTGTAATATTTGGCTTGTTTTGCGTGGCTTGGCTTGACATGGTTATATATAGCTGCGATTATGATTAAATGCTTCAAAATGGGCACCAATGATGTTTTGGAAATAACCAATGCGCAATACAGATAATGGATCTGACCTCAGGTCACATATATACATCAGCACTTTATCGGGTCAGTTACCGGTGGTTCTAGTTGCCGGAGTCGGACCCGACGTAATCGGCTTCACTACGAAAGGGCTGAAGTGTATGGATGAAGTGTGGAAACGCTTAGATTCATGATGACGAAAGCAAGTTTTCAGCAAGGAGCAACATGCAAAATGCCATGAATCGCATGACTGTCATTTGCGTTTATCGCAGCCTTCCAGTTGAACAAGTTTGGTCCCATTAACCTGTCAGGAACTTGACCTGGGTTTACCTCGGTGGCCTACCATGATCTTGAAACAATATTGTATAACAATATATATCGAACACGTCGTTAGTATTTCCATGAACACTTCCCATATGCCGAAATACGGGACGCGCATCATCGCCGCTTTTAATGGCCTGACGTCATGAAATGTTTTGACTTTGACAGCCTCTAACTCAAATAAATGTTTCCGCGGAATTTCGCTTTTCTTACTTTAAGCGGCGTGCCGGACATTTCTAAGCAGGTACACAAAAATGGCGTGAATCGACCAGTAAAATCGCGAGTTATTTACGAAAAATTGGAGGGGTGGCGGATTGCCCCCCCTATCCAGTGCGCGTGTAAATGAATGGGTGAATCTCGGACGTGCGTCAGTGCGTCCCCCTCCTCAGTCACCTGCCTGCTCGCCGAGCTTTACCTCTCGAGCGGGACTGTGGGTTTTGGAAATCGAATCCAATCTGCAAGGACTTCGACTCCAGCTGTAGCCCTGAAGAAGCTGCAGGCTTAGCTGAAGAACACAGGCACTGTTGTCACAAGCCACCATATGTCGGCACAGTCACGCGCCAGCTCTCCGAACAGCGCCATATCTCAGCTAAAATGAACAACCGTATAACGTGGGCAAGATTTGCAAGCGAAGATGTGCATCATAAAAACTTTCTTACAGAACGTACCGACTGTGAACCTAAGCAAGCGAATCTTTAACCCCACACCAACCCCTACCCTCCTACCCTCCACCACTTTTACGTATGGCCGCTTCATGTGCTATTTTTACATTTAATTTGCATTTCACTTCCCATCATTTCAATACACTTCAAACCATTCTGAACTTTTTTAGGTAGATTTGTGCTTGGAGGCAGACACCGACAGATCCCATATATAATTAAAGAAGACATGCATGCAACTTCCGGACACGCTACACATCTTGCAACGTGCCTCTTCATATCCTAAAATGTTCCTATCAATGAGTCGAAAGACTTAAGTCGCGCTTGAATCCAATTATTATTACAACGGTGATCACAAAAGCCATGGGTCAGAATTGAAGCTAAGCATCACTACAATGGTCTCATCGAAACATGCAAGATATGCCCTCTGGTTTGAAAATATTGATGCATTTTGCACTTTACGTTTGCGGCTCCGGACGCAATACTGGCGCTTGGCGTCGAACACGTGATGTTTGTCGCATTTCTTAATGACGGCGAGGCCTCCTCTGCAGCGGAAGTATTTCCGGCGGTCATTCTTGTATTCAAATTTGCCATTGCGAGTGCGGCACGGACCTGGAAAAGCAAAGCATCGACGTGTCAGAGCTTGGCAATGCGGATGCTATGGTTTTGCTAACAGAGAAGCCGGTATAATAAAAACATATAAATGTCGTATCTGTGGTCGGCTAATCACTTGCCAATACCCTCCCTCCATGCGCTGAAAAGTTCCATTGGGCGAGGGACGAGATATTTCTCCATATAAGACGCTTCTTAGGCAGACTGATGAAAAATTGCTACTTGGGTGATTAAGTCACAACACACTCCCATTCCACGACTCGTCAACTTCATCGGTGCAACGAAGTCAACTTCGGGTTCATCTCTGGTGATGCGTCGCATAGCGTAGCTACTACTACCACCATTTGCGCAGACGTGTCTAATCCTGTCACGACCTCCCCCTTCCGACTCCGAGCGGCAACCGTCGCTCGTTGGCGGGCGCCAGCTGACGCCGACGTCGCCAGTCGACGCCTCGAGCCGCGGCCGTGGCCCAATGTTTTGCTTCGGCACTGCAATGGCCGGCTGACCGTGTCCATTGGCTCCCATGCACATGTCATGCACATTGCGACATTCAACCGCCAGTCCGGGTGTCACCATCGCACATGTAGGACAGGGGCTGGTCTGAGTCGCAGACCGAACCCCTTCCTCTGATTTCCGGCACGTGATTGACCCGTGATGGGTGTGGACGAGCGTTGCGCGACTGGTCAGACAGCAACGGCAGGGCAGCGGGAGCGGGGAGACGGAGTTAAGCGGCCGACCCGGCAAGACACAGTCGCGCGGTAGGACGTTGGACGGTTGTCTGTCACCGATGCCTGGAGAGACTTGGAGGCATAATCTTGCAAATGAGCGCGCTGGTGCTTGCTTGCTCTGCTGTTGAGCTGTCGCGCACGTTGGTGGTGTCGTTAGTGAGCCCGGTCAATAAAGAGGCACACAACGGCTGTTGGACTTTCAACCAGTTATCGTACAAGTGTGGCGAATACTAGACTATCATTGCCAGACAAAATGAACTTGCCTATAGTCAGGTACCATGCCAACACCACCTCTCAGTACACTGAAGGAATGCGTCGAGGAAGGCTCTGGTGCTATTTCAACATCGCCTCTCAGAATTCGCGACGGGTGCGTCGATGAAAAGCCCGGGCTACTGGCCTCCAAAATAAATTTATACTGACTGAAATTAGCTACAATGTGACGAGCAGTACGCCCATCATTGTTTGCTACAACGTCCTGAGGGCATACGCATCTCTGGACGAATGAAGCTGCGTGGAAGCATCAGGGTGGTGAAGTGCGTAGAGAAGTAATTTCTGAACACTGCAAATAGCAGAGTCAAGCACGGTAATGTTTCCCATGAGAACAACAAGTTATTCTTGCTTTCTCAATGTTCGCGGTCGGATTACTCAATGACATCACCTAATGATTTTAAAAAAATAATTTTCAGTTCGATATAAAGGAACATTGTAAATGGAATTAGATATTAGGGCTAATGGAACTTATTCTTTGATAAGTCTTTGCCAGTTAGTTCCGGCCATTTTGTGACTGCAGGATATGCACAATTGGAAGTGATACTGTAGAGATAATGTTTGAGAAGGAGAAGGTGATGCAGAGACCGAAAGAGAGAGAGAACAAAATAAAAGACTCAAAAAGATGAAGATATCAAGAGAGCAAAAAAAGAGAAAGGGACAGGAGAGAGGAGTGAAGGAGGGAGGGAGAGAGAAAGAGAAAGAGAGAAGGAAGGAGAAGGAGAGAGGAGGGGAGAGAGGGAAAGGGAGAAAGAGAAAATAAAGGAAAGAAAGGGAGAGGGAGAGGAAAAGAGAAAAGAGAGACGGGAGAGAGACAAAGAGGGGAGATAGATGAGAGCACTAGGATAGAGTGCTAGAAAGGACGTGATGATCGGTTCTAGTTGGGGAATGTAAATTGCGAAATGTCCCCTTGTGGAAGTCTGGCTGCGTCTTGCAGTTCCCAGTGGTGCGGACAGCCAAGACGTGACTAGTGTATCTAGTGTAAATAGTGTATTGTAGTGTGTAGTGTAAATAATATTGGCAAGACTTGCTATATAATGAATAAGACTAGATGGTATATTGAATACGATCGCACTGGACACCGTACCATCCGACGCAGCGCCGACAGCCGATCACAGATGGAGGACCATAATGCGATACGATACTGCGTTGTCGAGCAGGCCAAGCGTAGTGGGACACATTCGGCGAGAAAATCACCAGCCACTAGATCCACCACTGCTCCATCAAGAAATACAGACGAGGAAATCATCAACACCTACCAGCCGCCAGTTAATTCATTAAGGTTTGCTAATATTATTTCTTGGTCATTCTATTTAATAAAAGTATGCACACATGTAGCATCGTCGACAGACATCACGGATGAAAATGAATTTGATCCGAACAAAATGAAACATAAAAATGATCGCTCCCAACTGCTCTACAAGCATCGGTGGTCCGGATGCGATCAGTTCAAATATTGTCGATGGATATGACATGAGTTCAAATAACAACATTTTACATAATAACTCCCTGCAAACTTCTTGCAAACTTATCCCACGTTTGCGGAAACACCATGAAGGAAGGCTTCACATGACGTCTGATTGAAACATCACCTATACTTGCTAGTCAGGAATGGACTCGGAATGTACTTGTTTTTTTCCTGTCGCGGTAACCGGCTGAACCCAAACCTGCGCTTGGGTGAATTCACCGGCTGCCAATAAACATTAGAAGGGACAGGGTGTTAGGCACCCATCGCCGAGATCGACTCGGAGTAGATGGGTGCCGACACCACGACCTCCTGAAATGATGTGTATCGCTTACCCCTCGAGGTCTCTACTACTGCGGATGCGACGCTTTCCGTTGGCAGAGCTCTTTGGCCCAGATCTGTTTGCTGGGGTCCTGAAAAAATGCAACCATATTAGATTAACATGCGTGGAAGCATCAGCGAAGCGGTGAGGTCAATAGTGAAGTAAATTCGGATCGTTACAGATAGCAGTCAAGCATGGGAACTTTCCCAGTGAGAAACAACACTTCCTTGCTGTTGTCTCGGTTTGCACACAGTCTGACCACCTCGACGCCACACATTGCTAAGCTTTTTTTCAGCTGATGGATTGATATTAATTCGCTCCGTCTCTGGGGATCATCATCTCTCTCTCTCTCCCTCCTCTAAATTTTTGTCGCGGAGGGAGAAAAACGGCGAGCGGCACCGCGCCGAAATTTAGCACACCATTTCTCACATCAATTTGGCATGATATGCGAAAACATTGAGGTTTCGCCACCTATGGTCAACGAGTTTCTCAAGGTCTTCAGAACCACACTCAGTGTGTCAGCCTTACTGACGGTCTGAGTGTCGTCCAAAATCTGCGCCGTTGCCTAACAGCATCGGCGTTTTTCAAGGATCATCTCACGGACTTCTCTAATGCGTCTTCACCAACGTCCTCAGCCTGTTCGCCGAAGGCACAGTGGTTATCCAACTATATGTTATACTACTACATCTATATGCTATGCAACTATATATGTTGCAATATTGACCATTGAACCAAAACGGCACTTTGGCATCTTCTCTCCAGATGACGTCACTTGACCCGAAGATAACATGTTAAGACTGTATAGTTATTGGCATGTAATGCATACATCAACCGACAATTTAGTTATATGTCACTATAATGCATTTGCTTGCAGTAAAGATGTGTACTCTTGGAGGCTCTCAATTATTTCTACTTGACGTGACCTGTGACCTCATATGCGTGATGCCAGATCATACCGATATACAAAATGTCGTTGTATATGCGAATATTTATGTCAGTTTTTCAAGATTCATGCGAAAATATGCCCTAGAAAAGGAATTGAATTGTGTGCTGAGTCAAACCGGCAAATTTACCTCCTCACCACAGGTGAACGTACTTGACCCGAGGCCAGAAAATGTATTCATGGGCAATTTGAGGTCTACACTGTATGTGTTCACCACATATGATACTTTATATTACCATAATGCTCTGGTTTGTGTTGGAAATATGAGCTTTCGAAAACAGGCAAATCGTTTTACTGGACATGAATTGTGACCTCACCAGTGATCTCCAGATAGAACAAAAAATCGATTAAACTTATGGGACTATCGAATGCCGTTTGAATCGGCGCAATCGATTCAGTGGTTGCGAAGATAAAAGTGGGGATAAAAGCCCCCACTCAGTGGCTCATGTGAGTTTAAATATCCCGGTGACTGCCTCGCTAAGCAGCCACAGTAGCGTACCAAATGGGCCCTGCTCTCCCTCTTGAGAAAGTTAGTCTCCTAACTATCTCGCGGGTAACACCAAAAATCGCGTTGGTGTCCCAAGAAGTCGCGTCGGTCCCTCAAAACTCCTGACAGTGACAGTGACTTACAGTGACTCCAATTAAGTACAGCGGGCCTCAGAATGCTCGCGATGGGGCCCGAAAATGTCCAAGAGGGCCTGCTAACATCGCGACAGGGCCCAGCTAAGTGCACCACGCCCCGCACAATTGAGCTGCGCCCACAAAATGTCGTGCTCGGGGCACAAAACTCCAGTCGTCCCAAAAACGTGGGTCGGGAAATGAAACATTATCGTCCGCATCCACAAAAGTTGGCATCGATGGCCCCACTTAAGCACAGTGTGACACCAAAAATAGCATCTAGACTTGAAAATAAGGAGGGATTCCAACGAATAGATGCCTGAGCCAGGAAAAGTGCTCTGGATCCCCAAGCATAGCACCAGATGTCATAAAAAAGTCTCATGCGACCCCGAAAAACGCACCGCAGCTAGAACAATCGAGATAGAACACCAAAGCGCTGGGGCCCGAAAAATCAAGACGAGATTCTAACTTGAAAAAAACTTCAGACGAAATCCCCCCCCCCCAAAAAAAAACAAGAAAACTTGCGTTAAGACAATAGACAATAAAACTTGTGTTGGGTCCCCGGAACCGAGCGCCTGGGCCCAAACAGTCGAGCCGGAACCCCGAGAAGTCACACCGAAGCCCCAAAATCACACTGAAGCTCACAAATGTGCGTCAGAAGCCCAAAATATACAGCTTGACCCTAAAAGCACAACGGGAGGCTAAAAATGCACCCGGCCAACCCTCCAAAGCACACCGAGTCTGGAAACAAGCGGCAAAGCCTTAAAACGTACGCTGGAGTCCAAAAAAAAAAAACGGGGAAAAAAATTACGGGGCCTCAAAGCATACCGAGGCCATCAGATTGCACCACAAACTCAAAAATGGCCTGGGGCCCGCAAAAAGTGACATGGTTCTGAAATGAACAAAAAGACTGAGCGCTAAATAAACACATCGGGGTATTCCAAAACCGTCGGTCGGTACCTCACCACATCGGGCTGCCTAAAGCAAAATCGTCGGTGCACAAAAAAGCAACAAAGCCCTAAAAAGAGTCGGTGTCTCGAAAACGTGCCGGGCCACAAACAAAAATGGGCTGGAGTCTTAAAGCACATCCGTAGAGGAAGACAAACGCAACGGGTCCAAAGAAAGGACACCGAACTAAGGCCACGGTGCGACAGCCAACCTGGGAGCAAATTTAGCCAAAGAGACGAGGTGAATCAAAGCACAGTGGGTATCGATATTTCGTAACCATAAACGAATGTGGGAAGAAGAAAACTAGGCATTAAATTTAATTTATCGAATTTTATCAGCGAGCCCCTATACGAAGTATTCCTTTGTGTTAAATATACCGGAAGTCTATCATGTGACAGCAATTACCAAAACGTGGAAGGTCTAGCAGAAAAAATAGCATCGCATGAAGTATGGCGAATGTGCTAAATGTGCAGGGTGGGTGTATGCACGTTGCCGTGATGACGATCAGGCACAATGGACTGGAATGCCTGAAATGGGAAAATTTTACATTGTATGGTGATTTGTACAGGTACAAATTCAACAGTGTGATACCAATTGTCAAGGCATGCCGAAAAAATCGAATAGAATGGGGAATTTAGGGTTGAAATCTTGGTGAATGAGAAACGATGATGCACCATCGTTTCTACCATGCCAGATTGCGCCCCTCCACAGGAAAATTAAGTTGGTCACCAATTATTTTATGCAAGTAAAATCCGACATTTACCCCTTTGAAAAAGTAGCGGCCCAAATTCAGTGACATTTTCAGCAAAGGGATAGATGGTCCCTTCCAAGTACCACCCCCGACTCAAATTTCCCTGAGGAAAATCATGGGTACGCCAATGGGCTTGGCATAGTCGGACCCACCACCTGACAATTGCCGAATGGACCGGATGGCAGTGATCGAGAGATGGCGATCGAATGGGCCATATGTGGCCGAGGAAAGCCGAGTGGTTAATACCTCCTTCTCTTCAACCTCAATACTTCCCCTACTTTACTAAACCCCCCCCCCCATTACCCCCCCCCCCCCCCCCCCCCCTCTCCACCTTTCCCCCCCCCCCAAAAACCCAAACAAAATAAGGTGTTGAGCTCTGGACACCAAGGTCCCGAGTTCAGCACTCGCGCCGCTTGGGACATCTTCCAATCCCTCGGCCACTCCAATCATGTCCTCAAGTAAGGAGATCGTTGCATTGCGATCATGGTTGACAAATTGTCACTGTGGGGCCTTAGCCAGTTAAAACCACGGCTTCAGTCAGCCACCCGTTAGCCGAGATTGACGCCGAGGACGTGCCGACATCGCCACCGTCTGAGGTACACTCCTCGATTGCTTACCACGCGAAACAGTCGCTCGTCCGGAATCGATGACCCCCGTGGCCAGAGTTGTTGGGTCTGGAGCTTGTTGTTGGGGTTCTGGCAAAAATGCGACAATATTACATCAACAAGCGTGGAAGGATGCGCGAATCAGTGGGAGGTAGGGAAGCAATTCCTGACCGCTACACAGAGCGGAGTCGAGCACGACAACTATTCCCGTGGGAAGCAACGCGTCCTTGTTGTTGCCTCAATTTCCGCCGTCCGACTGTTCGGACAGCACACATTGCTAACCTGGTCCTTCTGTTGTGGTTTGATACGAAGCAACACTGCATGTGCAATTGGATACTGTAAGGAAAACGTAGGAAAGGAGATGCAAAGATTAAGAGCGGGAGAGACACACACACGTATATATATATTGGAGGAGCTTGGGAAAGAGGAAAGGAGGGAGGGAGTGAGGGAGGAAGGGAGGGAGGGAGGAAGGGAAGAAGGGAGAGAGGGGAGAGAGAGGGAGAGGGAGGAGAGGGGAGATGAGAGAGAACTAAGATAGAGAGTCAGAGAGGACAAGATGAGTGGTTCTAGTTGGGGAATGTAAATTACAAACTATCCCGCGAGATTCCGGCTGCAGCTTGCATTTCAAAGTGGTGTGGACGACCAAAGCGTGACAGGTGTTGAATAATGCCGTTTTTTCTGTCATAGGGTATTGGCGCAGTAGTATTGCTACATAGCCACCTTGCAGCTTCAAACACCATATATTTGTTCGATCTATCGTCACCGTTGTCGCTCTATGTAGCTCGGCACAGGTGCAGTTTAATCTGTAAGGAGCTGTTTTCGGCGCAATCGGGAAGTGGCGCACAAAGCCATGCGATAACTTTGTCTTCTCTACGACCTATTTGTTTCGTTTTATGTTGTGAGGTGAACGAACCAATAAACTAAGCAAGTTATACAAGCGCGGTAGGATTTATCGTTATCGAAATATCCATGTCTTGTTGCGTTTTAACGCACTCTGGAATAATTCATACAACTACGTTGTTATGTGTGGCACCTGCCTTGCAACCTTCCAATTTGTTTGGCGGACAGCTACATTTCCGGCCACTCTGAATTTGAAGCCTGAATGTGGTGGTCGAAGACGGAACGCGACTCATGTGATTTCAGTTGGTCTCGAGAACACATTGCATCTATTAAGCATGCTTTCTTCTCGGAAAAGCCCCCTCTCTATCCTCGCGCAAGTGCATCGTATGTGCATGTGTGTGGTGACGTGCGGCCGCCACGGTGATGGCTGTACCGGTACCCGCAGCGCCTGAGGCCAGCCGAGTGTGGCATAGTCGGACCCACCGCTTGGCAGCTGCCGAATGGACCGGGTGTTGGCAGTCGAATGGACCGGATGATGGCAGTCAAATGGACCGGATGGCAGCAGTCGAATGGATCGGATGGCGGCGGTCGAATGGACCGAATGGCGGCAGTCAAATGGACCGGATGGCAGCAGTCGAATGGACCGGGTGGCGGCGGTCGAATGAACTGGATGGCGACGGTCGAATGGACCGGATGGCGACGGTCGAATGGACCAGATGGCGGCGGTCGAATGGACCGGATGGCGGCGGTCAAATGGACCGGATGGCGTCGGTCAAATGGACCGTATGGCGGTGCGTACCGAAGATCAGCTGACCGCGGCCGGCGATGGCCGCCTTCTGGTCGGGATTCAGTGCCCTGCTGAGCAGCGCTGTCTCGTCGCTTGTGGGCACGCTGGGCCCGGCTGACAGCGCTGTGGCGGCTTCACATTCGTCTCCGACCTTGTCAAGTCCACCTGAGGGGTCGGCGGGTGAGCCTTGTGGGACTGGACTCGTCTCCGACCTCGTCAAGTCCACCTGAGGGGTCGGCGGTTGAGCCTTGTGGGACTAGACAGGAGGAGGTAAAGGCCAACCCAGTCTGTCGGACAAATTTACACCGAAACTGTGCTAAGCAAACACACTGTTTACGTTGTGCTTTCATGTGGAGCTCAGATTTCCATGACACACTATTTAGGTGATACATTTTTCCATTTTGTCCTCGCAAGAACGCCTCCGATATATCTGCCAAGGTGTACAAAGTTACTTCCTTAAAGATTCGCTCATTGGACTAGAACTGATTTTCAATTATGCAAACCTGTAGTTAAGATGGAAATATATGAACGTGCACAAGTTTGCACACGTTAACCTAAAGAGCAGAAGCCTGTACGTGCTTCAGTGAATATCAGTACTCGATACGAATACAAAAACACGAAAATTATCTTGCACAGGATGACGAAAACTAAACACGTCTTCTACGTCTTCACCAACCATCTACAATACCAAATCATACTATATTGGAGAGGATCATGCTTGTAAATCATGGAGAGAAATTGCAATTTCGCTACGGCAAATATATCAGCAAGATTTAAAACAAAACAAAACATGAAAAATGATATCAGATGAAAAAAAATAGGAACCAGAATATTTAATCATGCCAGGTGACACGTTCCTTGTATAGCAAAGCTCATTCGGTGAAGATGGCTGAAGCTTACGTGAAGAGTGATCATACGAATTCTAAAATAATTTTAGAATTATCTTAGAAGTCCAAACACATGGGCAAAATCTGCTTACACACTTGCGAAAAGAGGACATCCTGCATGCATGAAGATGTAACAGCGATGAAAGAATAGTTAATGAATAATCATACAGGAGAATAGCGGTCATGCCAGCCGTATTTTATCACTTCTCCAACTACCTGGGGACAAGGGCTCGGCAGTGGCGGCAAGTGCACCAGCGTAGGTCGTACGTCGGCAGACTGCCGCCGCCCTCAGAGACCACTCACAGCCGCCGTCATACCACTCACAGCCGCCCTCAGACCACTCACAGCCGTCCACATACCACTCAGTCACCCTCAGACCACTCACAGCCGCCCTCCGACCACTCACAGCCGCCCTCAGAGACCACTCACAGCCGCCATCAGAGACCACTCACAGCCGCCCTCAGACCACTCACAGCCATCGGCTCACGGCCGCCGTCCACATACCATTCACAGCCGCCCTCAGACCACTCACAGCCGCCATCAGACCAGTCCCAGCCGCCCTCAGACCACTCACAGCCGCCCTCAGACCACTCACAGCCGCCCTCAGACCACTCACAGCCGCCCTCAGACCACTCACAACCGCCCTCAGAGATCACTCACAGCCGCCCTCAGAGACCACTCACAGCCGCCCTCATACCAGTATCAGCCGCCCTCAGACCACTCACAGCCGCCCTCAGAGATCATTCACAGCCACCCTCATACCACTCACAGCCGCCATCAGACCAGTCCCAGCCGCCCTCAGACCACTCACAGCCACCCTCAGAGATCATTCACAGCCACCCTCATACCACTCACAGCCGCCCTCAGAGATCATTCACAGCCACCCTCATACCACTCACAGCCGCCATCACACCAGTCCCAGCCGCCGTCATGCCACTCACAGCCGCCATCAGACCAGTCCCAGCCGCCCTCATACCACTCACAGCCGCCATCAGACCAGTCCCAGCCGCCGTCATGCCACTCACAGCCGTCGAGGCGCGACACGTACGTCTTGACGTCCAGCAGCGCGCCCTTCACATCGTCTATGAGGTCCGACATGGAGTCGGAGTGGCCATGCCCGCGTCCGGCGGCGGCCGCCGACGGGATCAGCGCCAACAGTCCTGGGTCAGGTCAGCGGCGATGTTAGCGGCGCTGAGCTCACACGGTGCTGACCCGAGGCTCAGGTCAGGGCCGATATTGCTGGTGTGGAGCTCGTCCAGAACTGAGTCAGTGGTCGAACGTGATCCAACGTCCAATCTGAGTCCGTGGTCATGTGCCAACGTCGGAGGTCCGGAGTACCGGGAGACAGGTCAAGCTAACCCTCACGTGGTGGCAGTTTGTCCCACTCCTCATGGTGCGCCAACACATTTTACGTTCCAATAACTTGAATTCTAAACTAGATAGAGAGATATGGGTGGATCCAGCATAGAACGACCAGAGGATAACACCCTGATGTCACCGATTTCGACGATACCTTCCTCCCAGGGGTAATCAATGGTTCTGATCACGGCTGTGATATTTATTTTTTCCTCCGGCAAGTGGTTTCAAAGTTATAGCCTCAAGCAATTTGACGATCCGCACGTGCAGGATTATTGTAGAGCTCAATTTTCGCCCTTATGCTGTAAGGTATGTGAATAAAAATATATACCGGATTGTTAGGGAAGGTACATAGATTCACAGTGATTCATAAATGGAAATGTACCTCCCTTAGAAGTTTGGCAAAGAAATTTTTAAAAAACTTGGAAATTTTGAAAACGTATTTTTTTCCCATGAATTCTCCGGAAAATTTTCGACTGCATGTGATTCAGCACTCTTTGAACTACGGGATCAATCAATAAAAAATGTGGAACGGGCAAAGAGTAACGAGTCGCATGCCCTTAAATGTACCGATGTCACCCCGCTCGCTCGTTAAATCCGGCCGCCGTGCCGCCCGAGTGCGGCCCCGCAGCGGGGCGGCTATGACGCAGCCGGAGGGGGGGGGGGAGATAAGACGTTACGCGAGGGGAGGGTAAGATAACGGAGCGGGTTGTGTTGACAAAACGGTGCCATTCTCATGGTGGTGATGTGGTGTCAGATGCAGACTATGTGACATTGACGGTGAGTCCTTGTTTTGTGGTCGTGTGGCGAGCATTTGTATATTGTAGGACTAGTCAGCAAAGCCGGGTGTTAGGATGGTGCCGCTCCCGAAGAGCCCATGTTGTTCTGACCCATTCAAAGTACATAAAGTAAGCGCAAGAAAAGATTTAGGAACTGCATCAAAGCAAATGGTTCAACGTATTCAAGATCCCATGATAACCGCCAACACACTATTGTGTGCGAAGTGTCGTCTGCGGCTGACCAAAGATCCTGACAGTGTGTCAGTTTTACCGAAGCCAGACACTGCAGAACCCCCGGAGCGCGAAGAGTGGGGTTCATCAAGCTCACCCGAATCAAGTGGTGCGAATGTTGAGTCGTGAAGACTGTACGGACACTCAGCCATCAGATACAGGAACTCACCGTACACCACTACCGAACATTGGTTCAAAGTAAGTTATTCTTGGAATTGAAGGAGGGAGTAGATGAGGGACAGGTAGTGGTGGAGGGTGACTTGTCTGGTAATTATTCTTTCGTAGTTCAGGACGCAGTTCAGGGATTTTATTGGGATTCATCTCAATGTACCGTGCCCCCTTTCGTGGTGTATTGGCGGGAGGGGGCGTGTCATGTCATCAGAGTTATTGTTTCAAATCTGATGGAATGAAGCACAACACTGCCATGGTGCACGCCTTCCTCCGACGCCTGACACCCGAGATGAAAAAGAAAGTAGCGGGGCTACAAAAGGTATTTTATTTTACTGATGGCTGTGCTGCACAGTACAAGAATAGGTTCAAGTTTGCGAATATGTGTTATCATGATGCGGACTTCGAAGGCGTGAAATGTGAATGGCACTTTTTCGCCACTTCACATGGAAAGGGAGCGCGAGATGGAATGGGGGGTACGGTGAAACGTGTCACGCGACAACGGAGCCTGCGGCTCCCTGTCAGCGGCCAAATTCTGACAGCCGAGGCAATGGCCAAGTTTCTGAGCGAAAAGTTCGTTAGTGTCATCCATACGATATTTGTATCCAGCCTTGAGGTAGCAAAGGTGGCTACAGAGTTGCAGACGCGGTTCGATGCTGCCAGAACTATCAAAGGGACTAAGAAGCTCCACAGGTTTGTCCCTGTGAGTGCCACCACCATGCGCGTCCATGAGCTGTCCACAGACGATGGTTATGATGTTCGAGTTACGCATTAAATTGACCAGGGATAGTGAAACAAACATCGTAGGGATGACAACCTGCGTGCGAATGTGCGATGTTATACATTTGCGCGACCGGCTGTTGTGCACATTGTCTTGCATAGTGCGTGCTTACCTGCTCGATCAAGTGCATTTGTTCCGTCATATAATCGTTATTGATCGAATGACTTGTTGTGCCGGTTTCTTTCAAGAAACTGAAACCATTGTAATTTCTTTGGTGTTCCTGTTTCAGTGTTGCATTGCAAACGTGCGACTCATATGGCATGCAAACGAAACGTCCAGAAACATAGTGTTTGATGTGTTGGATGATGGTACGATAGTATCAGCGGCGCATTTTGTGATTTGTCGAGGGGGCGAATGGAGAGGCGGTGGGCGACACGACGTGGGCCCGAGTGAAGGTACTGCGATAAAGTTCACAGATATTCAATGGTTAAATCGGAGCAAAGAACTGGAAACCGGTTTCGCATTGAAGAGACAGGTTGTCTTAACCAGTGTCTGCCCCCCCCCCCCTCTTCCGCTGGCATCACATCTCACGCTTGTCAGCGTCGTCGCTGTGCGGCCGCGCGCGCGCGGCGGTCGGGTTTAACGTGCGGGCGGTAGCGACATCGGTACATTTAAGCGCATGGGGCTCGGTACTCTTTGTCCGTTCCACTTTTTTGTTGATTGATCCCGTAGTACAAAGAATGCCGAATCACACGAAGTCGGATTTTTTCCGAAGAATTCACAGAAAAATTAGTTTTGCAAAATTTCCAACTTTTGGTAATTTTTTTTGGCCAACTTATAAGGGGGATACACTTCCATTTGTGAATCACTGTTAATCTATGTACCTTTTCCAACAATATGGCATTTATTTTTATTCACATTCCTTACAGCATATGGGTGAAAATTGTCGTCGAAAATATTATTGCACGTGCGGATCGTCATATTGCCTGAGGCTATAACTTCGAAACCGCATGCCGCAGAAAAAATAAATATCACAGCCGTGATCAGCACCATCGATTACCCCCGGGAGGAAGGTTTCGTCTTTTCCACATATTCTCATACATTTTTAACCCTGGGTCGTCTCAGGTCAGGTCACGAGGTCAGGCGAAGTGACCGAACTACACTCGGAGTTCTAGGTGGCATAACTTCCACAATAATTGGGCGATCGATTTCAAACCTATAACACGTCATGATCTCATCAGAGACCATCACATATAAAGCAGTTTTTTCTCGCAACGTTGATCTAATGTCAGGTCGCGGCCATGGCTTCCCACATTATATGGCTATGGTAAAGTATACAAATGTTTCCTGGTTACATATTTGCTCTCGGAATGAAATCACAACGGTTGTGGCTTGTAGTTTGAAGCTATGCTCAATGCTACTGCTGACATTTTTGTTCAGTGACCTCGCCAAGGTCATCTGAGGTCACCTGAGATCACTGGCAGATTTCTGCACATTATATCGCATTGCACCGAGCTAGAAGGCTGCAATTGCCGTCATTGTGCTTGTATCGCCAAGACGTGTCGATTAATACATTACATGCCCTCCCTAGGATACTTCATGACCTTGACCTGAGGTCATAGTTTCGGTTGACCTGAATCACACCGCCTATTGTCGGTAGCGCATATCAAGGACTGTCGAATAGCGTTCGCCGTTTGTTTCTATCTGTTGCAGTTCCTGAGATATGGGTCAATATCTGAGTCCCACCTGATCTGGCCGAATTTGACATATGATGACCCAGTGACTTGAATGTTGACCTGAGGGAACAAATTACCGAAATACTTTCGATAGAGCCCGTCACTAGCTATCCAACGCCGTTTTCCGTTTGTCGCTAGCTAGCATAGTTCTAGAGATCTTAGGGGGCAAACATCTGCCCCCCCTCGGACATGCGAAGTTGGCGCGGACCTCCGGACGTGCGAGTGTTAACAGACGCTTAGTTGAGCGTGTCCGTACGATCGACACGAGCAAAACTAAGCCCATGTGGGCGCTTGTCCGCTCTGGCTAGGCAACGCTATCCGCTGCATCACGAGTTGTCTGCCCATGCTTTCTTTTTGTTGGTTGGTAAGCTTGTGTTGGAAGATTAAGTTCATATGCACGATTTGTGCCGCAATACCTCGGTTCTAGAACAGTGACACTCATATTCGGTCCCAGAAATAGGAATTCGCAAATGAGAAGAAGCTGGCACGCTCTGATCTCAAACAACTTCCTACTACAACGCAACGGAATATTTCGTCTATTTACAGGATATGTTTGCATCATCGCCAATCTATTCAGAATAGCCGCGGTATTGTTCCACCAAATGTGGCCAGATCTAAGCAACTCTGTAGCTGAGCATGGTAATGCCAGTGCGGGTCTGCAAAATGACTACCAGCGGCTGCTGCCAGTTGATGTCAGGTGTTGCCAGTCGATGTTAGGTGTTGCCAGTCGATGACAAATGTTGCCAGTCGATGTCAGGTGCTGCCAGTCGATGTGAGGTGCTGCCAGTCGATGTCAGGTGTTGCCAGTCGATGTCAGGTGTTGCCAGTCGATGCCAGGTTCTTCTATATGCTGATGAAGCCTGCCTGTCGAGGTAGGTGTTGCCAGTCGATGGCATATCATATTACCTACCACCCGTCGATGTTAGGTGCTGCCAGTGGATGTTCTAAGTAGGTGTCCAGTTACGATAGCCAAAGGCATGCTTCTATGTGTTCGCCGTTCTATGCTTTATGTTCACGATTTCTACTTTGATGCTTTCAGGTTTTCGTGTAGTAACCCGCAACGGCGGGATAATTCAAGCATTTATATCGGTTTCAAAGTGTCGGTTTCGACACACGACATAGTGTTTATGTTGTTACACTATCACGTTGTCAGTAGCACTGTCGATGGTTGTTTCGAAGGAAAAAACTGAAAACGTTTGGGAGCTATCGTACGCTTAACTTGAATCTAGCAAGAAGATGCAACAAAGGCGACTGGTTTCTTCTGACTAAAGTGCTGAAATGGCGACCGTTCTGTTACAGATGAGTCTTTATCAACGCTTTTTGTCACGACGGTGAATATATTTACTTTGGCATGCTATAAAGCAACGAGCGCGAGGAACGCGTGTAAAAATGGCTAACACTAGATCTAAGGTCACTCCTGAGAGTTCCACACACTCACCGGACAATGCTTATGTATGTTTCTCCACCTCTTTAATCGAGAGATCCATCCGGAAAGTATCGGTATAGATGATCATGCAGTTGGCATTGTTGATGGGCACGAGTGCTTTCAAGTAAACATTGCCTGTTCAACCCGGTTATATGGTGTCCACATGAAAAACACAGCCTTTGATATTTGTGAAATGGGTGATGTGTAATATTTCACCAATGTTTTAGTCCCTCTAAAACCCATTGAAGTTGGTGATGTGGACCATGACCTTTCAATCATCATAACAAAGGTCACCTACATGACGTTGATCGGGACTAACCGACTCCAGTGGATGAAGGTCGCATTGAAACGAACCTATACACGTGTTTCGCTCCTCATGGCCCTCACTGCACGCATGCATAGTTATTGTGCCTTTTCAGCAACATAGATGAGCAATTATTCCAGAAAAACCAAGAAGGCCACCTTGTCAACTCGTCGCAAGCTTGCATACATTCCTCCATCGCATGATTCCCGTCAACCGCAGAGTACACAGCGGCTGACGTGTACGCCTGATCGTCGGGTCTCCAGTGGTAGCTGATGCTTGGCGTGACAGTGGCCATCCTGCACCTGAGAGCACAGATCTGAACACCTGACGAAGGGGCGGCCACGCCCACCAGAAACACACGCCGCCGGCGGTCGACGCCCCAGCCCTCGATGGGCCATTGAGGCTGGTCATGTCACGAAATGTTCTAAACCTTATAATATATGTTACAATTATAATTAATGTCGGGAATAATATTTAAAAAAACGGGCACACTTTCCCCCCCCCAACCCAAACTTTTTAAAAAGGAAAAAACGTTCTGGGTGAAGTTTAAAAACGGGAAAAAAAAAAACCCCCATTTTCCTCATTTGCCGCCAAACTAATCGGGTTAGCAAGGCCAAACCTCGCATAGCTGTTCATTGGTCTTTTCCGCATATCCCCATACATATTTAATCCTAGGTTATCTCAGGTCAGACCACCAGGTCAGGCGAAGTGACCCAACTACACTCAGAGTTCTAGGTGGCATAACTTCCGCAATAATTGGACGATTGATTTCAAACTTATAACATGTCATGATCTCATCAGGGACCATAATATGTATATCGTTTTTTTGTAGCATTGACCTTAGGTCAGGTCGCGGCCATGGCTTCCCCATTATAGGGCTATGGTAAAATATACAAATGTTTCCTGTTTACATATTTGCGCTCGGAATGATCTCACAACGGTTGTAACATGTAGATGGAAGCTATCCTCAATGCTACCGCTGACATTTTTGCTCCGTGACCTCACCAAGGTCTCTGAGGTCACCTGAGATCACTACACATTTCTACGCATTATATCGCATTGCATTGAGCTAGAAGGCTGAAATTATCGTCATTGTGCTTGCATCGCCAAGATGTGTCGATAGATACATTACATGACCTCCTTAGGCGAATTCATGACCTTGATCTGAGGTCATGACTTCATGACCTTGACCTGAGTTTCGGTTGACCTGGCCTTAAATTACACCGCCCATTGTCGGTAGCTCATTTCAAGGACTGTCGAATAGCATTCGCCGTTTGTTTCTATCTGTTACAGGTCCTGAGATATGTGTCAATATCTGAGTCCCACCTGATCTGGTCGAATTTGAACTATGATGACCCAGTGACCTGAATGTTGACCTGAGCGAAAAATGACCGAAACACTTTCGATAGAGCCCGTCACCAGCTATTAAACGCCGTTCTCCGTTTGTCGCTAGCTAGCATAGTTCTGGACATCTTAGGGGGCGGGCAGATGCCTGCCCCCCGGACATGCGAAGTTGGCCCCGGGCCTCCGGACGTGCGAATGATAATGCCCTTAAAAGCATGGTTGGTCGCAAAAAAACGCCCAGGAGTCGCTTGTGCACATGGGTGTAGCCACAGATTCGAAATGGGGGGAGAGCGGGACAAACCCGGGACTCGGAAAATTTCAACAGGATAGAGGGACCTAGCCCCTCTATCCTGTTCCCCTATCCTGATAAAGGGATAGGGGAGTCTTCACTCCCCTAGCCCTCCTCCGAAAAAAAAAATATTTCGATTTCATCCACTTTTTCTGAATGCCATTTTCAGACACTTCAATTCAATGTTATGTGCATTTCAATTTTTCAGATTTACCATTGTTAAACATGATGTTTTGGAGACTAAATATTCCACAACAATTAGCAAGTTCCAATACTTATCGCTACCAATGAACGTCTAGTTTTATCTCATACGTGCTGGACCAGCTTTCACGATAACCAAAGAGCAATGCTGCAAGCATGTTAAACGTTGCCCTCTTGTAGCAGAACAGAACATAAAATATTGGATGATGGTATTATGGTAGCAAATATGAACATGCAATTTCCTTTCCTTGTTTTTCGGGACACATTTAGATGCAATGACAACCAGGGAGGATAAAGTGTTTGGAACTGAGGACATGTACCCCCCCCCCCCCACGTGGAAGGTGGCGTCCCTCAGGCTGAGAAAATGCGTCCCTCTGGAAAGGTTCCAGTGCATCCGCTCGAATTTTTCAGCCTGAGGCGCCTCCATGAAATGAAAAGGAACTGACTTGGATGGAAGGTTCCGCTTGGGGAAAGGCCGAGTGCATCCCGCCCCTATAACTTTGTAGCCAGAGGCGCCCCTTCAGGTGCTTTCACAGTGACGCCGCTCCAAAGAAATGACGCCCCTCCAGACAGGTGCCCACATAACAATTC
Source organism: Imbricaverruca yamaguchii (assembly GCA_034440575.1). NCBI lineage: Eukaryota > Metazoa > Arthropoda > Thecostraca > Neoverrucidae > Imbricaverruca > Imbricaverruca yamaguchii. The sequence continues at coordinate 355,428 of JAOTOL010001223.1, forward strand.
CTGGATCTACCTCTGATTACAACATTGCTCTCTTGCGGTTATGAACTCGGGCTGGCTATAAAATTGTGCGTATTCACGTGTGGCTTCTCTGGCAAATTTGACAACTTCCATTGAACCATTAAGAGGGAAGCTGACGAACTAAAAAAGTTCAATATTTTATATGTCCGGAAGAGCAATGTGACAGCCTAAACTAAAACCAGCGATGTGAGCTCCATCCGAGCAAGTTATGACGGATTTCTTAGGGAACACCTAGTCATATAGGATGATAATGCTTGCTACCACAAAAGCTGCAAACAAAAATAGATCTGACCCTTCTATTCCTATTATATTCAATCATCGTAAAAACGCGGGTCATTCGACACCTTTGAAATTATTTGGATATCTCAACATTATGATACCTTACGGCAAGCCACGTCGAACGACACCCACATCATGCAATGTGAAGCCACAGCCATGAAACGCGAGGACTCTGAAAATTGAACTAATCTTTGACCTTGAGGCTTTATCTGACATGTTCCGGGTTCAAATGTTGCTCCAGAGTTGCCCACGGGCTATCTCTTGATACCAAGCATGGGTAGCTTTGGGGGAAACGAAGAAACGTGGGGCGACCGGAGAAATGAGTTCGACCTTTGACCTATAAAATTATTGTGATTTTTAAACAGTTTGATAGAGCACGATACGGCACGTCGAATGTCTACACATTTGGAAAATTGAAGACATAGCGACGAGGCGCGAGGACTTCGAACCACTTAAGTTAACCTTCGGTCTTGTGGTTTAACATTGACATGTCCCGGTTTGAAATGTTACTTGAGGTGTACCACGGGCTATTGCTTGGTATCAGACGTGGGGAGGTTAGGGCGAAGAAAAAAATGTGCGACGACTAAAGAACTCAAGTTGACCTTTGACCTAAGAAATTAGTTCTGGTTTGTATCATTATAATACGGCACAAACCACGTTGAGTGACATCCATTTCATGCAAATTTTACCCGGAACGACGAACCGCGAAGACTTCGAAAGATTTCAAATTTCAAAGAAGACTTCAAATTTTGAGACAGCATGTCAAATTGATGTGGGAAAAGGTATGCCGAATTTTTGGAGCGCTGCCTCGAGCCGTTCGTTCACTATCCCCGAAAAAAACCTGAGGGGCGGTTGAAGACCCCCCCAGAGACGGAACGCGTTAAAGTGGTAAAGTGAGACCTATATAGTTCCTTTCAGTGTATTCAGTACAGGCAGAAGCATTTGTGGCAATTGCTTCGAACGATTGTAAACCCGTCGCTGAATGCCGATGCCAATACAAATACGCCTCTGGCGAACTCGTCGCTGAATACGAATACGAATACGACATTAACTTGAAGTACGTGCTTAAGGCAGCCCATGACTTCCCTCAATAGTCTTCAAGGTACGTGAAGAAACCCAGAGTCACATTTGTTCAAGATATATCAATATATGAGCGGGGAAATGTAACCTAAGAAGCATGAAGCTCTGCGATCATGCACTTTGTTGCCTTGCAGAACACAATTTTTCACCCAAGAGAAAACAGAAGATGATCAAGGTTCATGTTATTCAAGAATTTGCTGGAAGCATACATTTTTAACGTTTGCTGATTTGCCATTCGGATATTTTGTGACGACAGATAGCCTGTGAAGCCCGTTGAACGGCTAGATCGGCTTTGAGTATTTCTGGTGATTCTCTTGCATACATATTTCCATACATATTGCATACATATCGCATACATTATTTTACGTACAATGATTAAGTATAATTTTGCGGCGAAGATACTCAGGTAGCTGAGGCTTGGGGGACACTGAAAAAAATTGAGTGGGACAAATTGCCACTTTTAAGAAATTGGGGGATATGTCCCCCAGCCCCTCCCCCAGTGGTTACACCCATGCTTGTGCATATGTACATTGTGGCAGTTGGGGCTGTGGCACGGCTACTGGGGAATGGCTTGCCTGTCACGGCGATCCAGCTGGGTTGCAGTGTCCTCATGGTGCCACGGCCGAGGTCGTGTCGACCGGCGAACCTGGGTCAAGGCAACCTGTGCTCAGAGATCTCACAGACCGTCGCACACCACCCGCCACAGCACCAGAGATCACCTGTCGCCATGCCAGACTTTCAGAACACTACCGGCCACCACTTCAGAACACTGCCGGCCACCACTTCAGAACACTACCGGCCACCACTTCAGAACACTGCCGGCCACCGCTTCAGAACACTATCGGCCACTACGTCAGAGTATTACCTGTCACCACGTCAGTTCACTACTGATAACTACCTCAGACCGCCTCCGGATGCTATGTCAGAGTACTACCTGTCGTAACCTGGGACGTTACAGCGCCGGGTACGATTCGCCACCTACATAGGACACGACAGTACCGGAGTACTACATTCCATTCACCTGTCACGCGACAGTACCGGAGCACCACTCGACACCCGTCTGGCACACGACAGTACCGGAGTACTGAATACCATCCACCAGGGGCACGACAGTGCCGGAGTACTGAATACCACCCACCAGGGGCACGACAGTACCGGAGTACTGAATACCACCCACCAGGGGCACGACAGTACCGGAGTACTGAATACCACCCACCAGGGGCACGACAGTACCGGAGTACTGAATACCACCCACCAGGGGCACGACAGTACCGGAGTACTGCATACTACCTACCTGGGATATGACAGTACCAAGGTACCACTCGCCACTTACCTGGGACACTACAGTACCAAAGTACTGCATACCACCTACTTGGGACACGACAGTATCGGAGTACATCCCCCACCCCACCCCCACCCCCACCCACCTGGGGCACGAAACCGGAGTACTGAATACCACCCACCTGGGGCACGACAGTACCCAGTACGATCCCACCCACCTGGGGCACGACAGTACCGCAGTAGCGTCACACCCACCTGGGGCACGACAGTACCAGTAATACCACCCACCTGGGGCACGACATACCGGAGTACATCCCCACTCCACCCCACCCCACCCACCAGGGGCACGACAGTACCGGAGTACCGAATACCACCCACCTGGGGCACGACAGTACCGCAGTAGCGCATCACACCCACCTGGGGCACGACAGTACCGCAGTAGCGCATCACACCCACCTGGGGGCACGACAGTACCGCAGTAGCGCATCACACCTACCTGGGGCACGACAGTACCGCAGTAGCGCATCACACCCACCTGGGGCACGACAGTACCGCAGTAGCGCATCACACCTACCTGGGGCACGACAGTACCGCAGTAGCGCATCACACCTACCTGGGGCACGACAGTACCGCAGTAGCGCATCACACCTACCTGGGGCACGACAGTACCGCAGTAGCGCATCACACCCTACCTGGGGCACGACAGTACCGCAGTAGCGCATCACACCTACCTGGGGCACGACAGTACCGCAGTAGCGCATCACACCTACCTGGGGCACGACAGTACCCCAGTAGCGCATCACACCCACCAGGGGCACGACAGTGCCGGAGTACCGAATACCACCCACCTGGGGCACGACAGTACCGCAGTAGCGCATCACACCTACCTGGGCAGTGAGGCTCCACAGCGCGCACACCGCCCGCAAGCTGTGTGCAGAGCGGCACTGACGAGCAGTAGCGTGGGTGGGCGATTGCGTCACCGTATGTCAAAGGTTGCGCTGTGACCGGTCACCTGGGCCGTGACGTCGACACGACGCCCGCCAATGGCCGTGCCGGACACACAGCGGCGCTGCCAACCTGTCACTCGCCACAATCGGCGCGGGCAAATGGGCTATAGAAACAGGACAACAGTACTGCTCTGCTTTGCTGAGATATAATGAAAGTTGTGAAACACTCGGATGCCTCCAATCTGGCATTGAAAATTCACGCATATTCGCATTCCATCTGCCGTGGATGGTATTAATTTAAGTGGGAGGGTGTTCCTTTTTATTTAAAAAAACACACGCTAGTATATTGCATTGACTGGTAATTCCGGTACGATAGATGTCCTTCACCTGACAATGTTGTGCAAGGGGCCGGCGTGCTCTCGAAGGCGAGGTGAGGTCATGATCAGCTCAGGATCAGATCAGCGGTCATGAGCGTCCTTTCTGTTGCCTGCTGTGTAGCACACAAATGGGCATTTGAGTAACAGATAACGTATGGCCCATTATAGGCGCATTCTAATTTGAGGCCATTACCTGTCGTAGACTGAAGCGTGCTGCAAGTTGCTGGGGCTTAGGGAGCTTGCTGGCCCTGAGCCCCCCGAACCTCTGACGGGCTCAGGAATCCAAACCAAACATTAGCTGTATTGACTGTGTCGATATTCCCGATGGCCACAGGACAAATAGCTGCTTTGCAACATCTCCACCATCTAGACATGGCTGCCACTTTGCGAAGCCATTTGGGGGACCAAATTACATTTTTGATGGTCATAGCTGCCCCGAAAACCATCTGTATCCTGTGCAGAACCGTGGGCCCAGTGGTTAAGCTTCCGTCCGATTGGGGGTGTGGATGAAATAAGTGATTGTGGGGCCCAACTTCATCATGGGGTTTGTGGAAATTGGCTCCATTTAGCTCATGCAAAATGCAACCCCTGCACTCAGGGCACCTGACAGATCCAGGGTGGCCGCTTAAGCGGAGCCGATAAAACTGCCGAAGCTTCCACCAATGAACAAAACATATTCAAACTAGTTTTCATCAAGCTGCTACTTTAAAAAAATGCCCCAAAACATTTTCCATCATCTTTACTCGACACATATTTGAAAGAGCAAGTCTACGGCGGTTGGTTGATCGATAGCTTTCTGTTAGTTAACAGCGTCACTTTAGTTTCAGGGCTTCTTGACTTTAAATTTGTTGGACCTTTTGTGTTAGATAGTTGAGTGCTCGAACCCCACTCGGAAAGTTTAGAAAACTGACGCTGCGTTTCCGAGACGAGAAACCTATAATGCCGACTGATTTTGCTGATTGTCTTTGTATCACCTATGTAAACAGTAGACATTAAGTCAATCAATATTCCACATGCGTCTAAAACATAAATTAACTCAATGCTCCGGCTGGACATGATTCACGATCGCTGCTGGGTACTGTCGTATCCGTCGGATCTGTGGTGTTCTGGGTACCCACCCGTCACTGAAAATGGCAGCCATGGCACTGCGCGGACGCTGACTGCGTGGTTAGGCCGGCACAGCAAGCGTGACTCAAAATCTGCCCCCTGCACTTACTCAATCTGCCCTGCCCTGCACTTATTTAATCTTGCATGCACTTACTCAATTTGCCCTGTACTTACTCTTACTCACTTGTTCTTGGTTTTACAGATGGAGAGATTATAGATGAGAAATTGTTTCTGACAAGAATTGATCCTTGAACTGACCTGGGAGAACAACCAGTAACCCGAAGTATAAACATCTGGTATCATTCTATTTCACTGCGTGTAATATGCTGGAGTTGGTACTCATTAGCACTCTCCGCAATTGAAGGCGGTGACAATACCTCGTGCACTTTGCAGCTCGTTAATGTATACTGACATTTTCGAAGTCCTATTTCTACTTACCTCAAACGTCAAGCTATCCCGGAAATGCCTGGAGGGGAGACAGAGTAGGAAATACTGGACGGTGGAATATATTCATTAGCCAGCTGTATGGTGCGGTATAACATGCTAATCCTGGCACTGCCATCGGCGAACCTCCGATGCTTTTGCTTAAAATAACTCCTAAGCTGTTGCTGATATCGCCCCAAAACTTCACTTACTTTCCAATCATTTTTGAGCATGTATTAAATCACAAAATGTGGTTTCAGCCTATTAGGTTACTATGGTGGGAACATCTAATTAAAATTACCCGATCTCGACATCAACATCTTATACGGAGTGTGTTGCAATAAGCGATCTTGTTCATCTATTCCAGACATCTCGTCGGGAGAGTTTGTTGCAGCAAACGTCATGTCTATCTAATGCGGACGGCGTCTCGTTCAGTGTATGTTGCAGTAAGCGTCTTGTCCATCTAATGCGGACACATCGTCCGGAATGTGTTGCAGTGAGCGTCTTGTCCATCTAATGCGGACATATCGTTCATCGACATATCGAGACCGAGACCGAGACCGAGACCGAGACCGAGACCGGGAGAGAGAGAGGAGAGAGAGAGAGAGCCGCCAACGGACAGCCGTCGGAGAGACATTCAGAGCAATCGTTCGTGGAGCACGTGCTCGAAAACTCTACAACTTCTACGAAAGACACTTCACAACATCGGTAGCTTCACACGATTCTTCATAATCTACCTCCATGACCGACGGTGTGGTTCAAGTATACCATGTCGAGGATGCCACATTGTGGTGGACTAGGCCAAATCCAAGCCATATTGAGCTCCTATGCCATTCCATGTATAACGGAGTGATTGAGGGAGAGATTGAGGGAGTGGTTGAGGAAGTGATTGAGGGAACAATTGAGGGAGTGATTGAGGGAGAAATTTGGGAGCGATTGAGGGAGTAATTTGGGTGTGATTAAGGGAGTGATAGGGTGGTAGAGTGAGTGATAGTGTGATGGAGGGAGTAATAGTGACAGAGGAAGTAATATAGTGATATAGTGACATATGTGATCGAGTGAAGGAGTGATACAGTGATAGAGGAAGTGATAGAGGAGTTATGGAGTGATAGAAGGAGTGATGAAGTGATTGAGGGAGTGATAGAGTGATAGGTTTATTGTGGGAGTAAAAGAGTGAGCGAACGATATATAGTGGGATAGCGAGATAGAGGGGCGATATGGAGGAAGAGAGAGAAGGTGAACAAGAAGTTTATCCTGATCGAAGAAGGCGGAGAAACACACACTCATGCTCACCTTCTTGAAAATCACCCGGTAATAATTTATGTTTGTGCTACGGGCGAAGTAGACTGTCAGATTCGGGCCCCACCCTCGCTGCAGGCCCTGCTAAGGTCACATGACCAGCCGCCGTGATTAGGTCGAAGTGGCATGGTCCGGCGAAGTGACATGTGGCGCGACGGGGCGCGTCGCCCCGAATGCACGTGTCATGACTGCAGTGCTCTCAATGTCTGTCCGTCTCTGAGCGAGAGTGCAGTTTCGAACAGGTGTGGAGGTCGGATGATACGGTCGAGTCGGTTTTCGAGGTACGATTGGTTTGCTCAGCGAAGGGAATGTTCACAACTTGAATGGCATCCCTGGCGTGGTGCAAGGACAAAAGTGAAAGGACAAAAATGTAAAGGATAAAACATCAAATTGTGGAGAATACAAAGACAGGGCGTCAACCTGGCAAAACGTTAACGGTGATAGAAGTTGGAACGGAAAAGTGGAAAGAGGTGAAAGTGAAAAGAGTGGACAGTGAAGTGAAAGTGAAAATGGAAGAAAGCCAAAGAGAAAAGAGCGGAATGGAACCGTCAGAGTGGAAAATGTGGAAAGAGTAACGTTTCAAAATGGGGAAGTTGACAGACACAAATGTCAGAAGCAGAAGCGAAAGCAGAAAAAAGGGCAAAAAGTTAAAAGGATATAGTCAAGTCGGAAGGGTCAAAAGAACAATAAGTCACCTTGTATAAATGCAAACTCACGTTTGGTCAATCCGGGATAAATTTTATGCAAATAAAATAACATGCGAATGAATTACAATGACAAAGAGCAGACTTGTTATCGAATCGAGGTTAATCGAGAACCTGAGAACCTACTCATGGATCAATCGTTTTTGGATGAGTCGCGAGTTGAATCGATTCTTTTCCCGTAACTATATCTTGAGTCGTGAATTGAACCATATCTTTCTTAAAAATTGAGTTAAATCATGAGTGAATCACTCAAATAACAGGTGTGGGCAGTGCACACTGAATCACATGGCTCATGAGTCTGATCTGAATCGATTCAAATTTGTCAGTCTGTTTGAGTCAGTCGAATTAGATCTCAAGATCTATGACTCACACGTAAATCGACTCAAACACATGAGTCGAGCACACAAATCTGACAAAGAGGTATGGTGAATGAATACTAAATTTGCCGCACATGGCCTTATTTTTTGTCTCTCAAGAACTATATAACAATCATGTTGACAACTTCTATTTTACAGGGTACGTCCCCACTTCACGTCAGTTCATACGATAGCACAGCCACTGAGCGTCACAAGGACGCAGACAGAGGCACAATCAGGTGAGGGAGCGAGGTACAGCGAGTTCGTCCCCTCTGCCCTTCGCAAGTCAAGGGCTTCCGAGTAGTCCACAATGGACAAAAATAGGCCTTGAAGAAGGCATCATCAGAGTACCTTCAATTGACCTTTATCGACCGGCATCTTCTTGGCCACCTCCAGATCATAACAGGAGATACAAGCACCCCCCTCCCGAGTATGAGTAAGAGTATGAGCCACCAATAATGTCACGAATGCTTTACAACGACAAAACCCAGTGTGGTTAGCACATCGTTATGCTGCGCCAAATGCCATACTAGGCTGCTAATAGGCTCGATGTGCCTCAATTAACTGTCTCTAGAAGGTAAATCTACCCAGTGACATGACTTCGCCTGCCTGATTACGCCTCATCAATTCACATTACTACTCTCTCATTGAGGTCAAGTGCATTCTTAGTTGCTCAACCATTGTTAGTGGATAATTGAACAAGTAAAATACAGATTACACCGGCACCAGATGACATTCTAAAAAAGGTACACCTACGTTTCGGTTTTATGCTTTCATCAAGGTGACAGCCGATGAAGGCATAAAGCTGAAACGTTGGCGTACCTTATTTCGAATATATATATTTTCCAGTGTAATCTGTACTTGCTCAACCATCTTGATGCTGCCTATTATTATTTGCATGCATGTCTTGTACATTAGCATGCTTTCAAGCTATGTTTGGTTTGTTCTTCCCACTTGCCTGACAGAGACGAGTAGTCTAGGAGAAGGGGAAGGTACCCGCCTCCCAACCGGAAGGTTGTGGGTTCGAGTCTTATCAGTCACTAGCATTCGCAAACCGCCGCGAGTATATATATATATATATATATATATATATATATATATATATATATATATATATATATATATATGACATGCATTGAAACGGGACGGAGACGGAGAAAATGAAACAGACGGAAAGGAGGCGGGGGACTAGAAAGGCTAGGTCAGGCACCGAGTGATAATACAACTTGTATGCAACTAAGTAGGGCTCAGGCCGAAGCGGGAGCCATACTTAGTGCACTTGCTTCTAAACCACGTTTTCTTCGCTGTTTTACAACAGGCAAGGCTCTCAGAATGAAGGTGCACGGTGGGCCAGAACCGCCATCCAGCAAGGGGACTGTGTGAGGTAAGTTTCTGGCGGTCGGCTACAGTTGCACCGCTAAGCAGACCCTCTCGTTTTAGAGACATCCGTTCATTTCTTTAAAACAAATTACCACGGTGTCATTGAAAAAAATGTATTAAACACCGGATTAACATAAACAAAACATACCATTTCCCCGGTCATACAACCGCTGTGCTCACATTATCACGTTGTCCAATATCAGCAGGCTTTACCAAAACGTCCAGGATATAACTGGCTGCGAGTCCAATGACACATGCGATCGAGCGCCGCTACTGGGACGCTTCAGGCTAGCTTGGAGCAGAGTATTGCAACTGGTCGTCGACGATGTCGGCCACGTTCAACATGGCTCCCACCTACCACCAAGTTCAGACTCAAAAACTCAGTCCGCGACAGGCAGACGTCAGTGTCCAATGGGCAGGACACCACCGCCGGCGCTCAACATTGGCGCGGCGGCCCGGCCGGCCAATGATACTAAGGGGTGCCATTGACACAGTGGCCGGCACTGCACCGCACCGGCCTCACGACCGATAGTACTGGCCGGTGTGCACCGCGTGGCCGGCGTCCACCAGCAGCCGGTCGACGAACACGTCGCGCTCGGCGCTGCTCGTGTCCACCAGCCGCACCACGATCAGCTGCTCGCCGGTGATGGTGTCCACCGACAGCTCGAGCAGCTCGGCGCAGAACACGCTCGCCGCCAGCAGCCGCTGGAACGCGATGCAGTCGTCGACGGTCCAGTCGGAGCCGGTCGGTCGCACGCCGCCCAGGCGCGCCTTGACCGCCTGCGCCGGCAGCTCGCGGAACTCGCCCGCCAGCGGCTGCACCCACTCGGCCGACAGCGGCACGAAGCTGAAGTCGCCGTAGTCGACGAACTTGATGGTCACCTGGTCGTTGTCGAGCCGGGTCTCGACGCGCGCCCTGCGGCGAGGCGGCGTGTGTCAGCGACGGCCGCAGCGGACGGCCGCGGCACGGCGCCCGGTGGGAGAGCCAACTGGGAGCTGTCAGACGGCCCGACACGCCGTCCGACGGCACAGCCACAGCCACAGCCACACGTCAGACGGGTGGGAGTGTGTTATGCGAGCTGCCGCCGCGCCGGCCGCGGTAGGTGTCAGACCTGAGCAAAGGGGTGTCCGACGGGTGCGAGACAAACATCCTGACATCATTATGCGGGATGTGGTGGAAACGGCACTGGTGACAACAAATTCAAGAGGCGAGTATGTGCAACCGACATCGATCCCGAACCTGGAAAACCACTACAGGCGCATCTGCAATACAACACTGACAGCGCACAGAGCATGGGCCATGACGTAGTCGATACCGAGTTCGCAAGTGCCCTTGAACTTTTCCAATAGCCAACGGGTGAAGTTGACGGCGAAACATCGTGCTCTGGTCCGATCGACAACACCGACGACGGGCAAAATGCTGACACATGTGAACGGAGGGCGGTTCCTGCCGCCCCAGGATGTCCCTATAACCCCTGCGATGGTACTAGGAGTTCAGCACAATGCCAATCGCCCAATTTACGTCAGCTCTCCATGCAAGCATCCCTCAAGCTTCTCAACACATGCGCAGTGATTACCTTGAGCTCCCGTGATAATTGGGTCGATTAGTATCGCAACTTTCACATACACCTACAGCTTTCAACCCTCTACCTTTGACTTAGATCGCTAATTATCAAAAGAACATGTGGAGTCGCAATGCTAGCTGAAGCAGGAGTTCTGATCATATTTCAACTATCATTATTATTTCGTTCACGAACAAATTTGCATGCTAGGCAACCAGCATGCATGAAACGTACACCGTTGCCTCACTTCAATCCTCGATCGAAAACCAAATCACCTGAATGCAAACACGGCCTCGATTCAGACCTGCCGAGTGACCTACTCGAAATACTTTTGAATAAAAAGAACAATCTTGGTCCGGTCAATGCATGGTCCCGCACCTACACGGCTTTTAAGGAATGCACAGTGGACACCATATCTGTACCACACCCCACACCATGCGGAACGAAGTACACAACACATACCTGTCGACAACTGGTAACCTATGAAGCACACCACCACACACACTCCTGCGACATGCCAGCTAGAACGAATACCACAGATTACGCGCTTCAATGTCCTGAACTTGATCATTGTCGTGCGTCACCAGTAAGTAGCATTGCTGCCAGACACCAAAGGCTTCTAAACGTGCAAATCTCACGAATAGCCTATGGTAAAAAGGGCAATTTATGATGTCAAAAGAAAGTGATGTAAAAACTATTGCCATCAAGTGTGGCTCTCACTCAAATTTAGGAATTCCAGGGTACTAACGCGGCTAAACAACACACCGCACACCTGCACCACACACTCCACTCCACTCCACTCCACTCCACTCCACACCACAAAACACCATACACCACACCACACATCACCGCACTACACCGCACCACACCACACACCACGTACACCACATCACACCACATACCTGTGCAACAGCGAGGCACCAGTGCAGAACACCACGAGCCGACAGGCCGCCGGACGCACCTGTACCAGAGGTCGTCCTCGGGACTGCGGACGGCGCAGACCTGCCCGCTGGCGACGTGCTCGGGCCGCAGCGGCTGCACGCTGCCCTGCTGTCCGTAGTACTGCTGCATACTGTCGACCAGCGAGCGCAGCTTGCTGCCCTCCATGTACGGTTGCACCTGTGGAGGCGTCGGATATAGGGTCCGACAGTGCAGGGGGGGGTCATACCAGCAAACGTGGGATATAGGGTCCGACAGTGCAGGGAGATCATATGGGTACACGTAGAATATAGGGCTCGACAGTACAGGGAGATCATATCAGTATACTCTGGATATACGGTCTGACAGTGTAGGGGAACCATACCAGCACACACACGTCGGATATAGGGCTTGACAGTGCAGATAGATCATATCAGTACACGTGGAATATAGGGCTCGACAGTGCAGGCAGATCATACCAGCATACTCCGGATATACGGCCTGACAGTGCAGGGGAATCATACCAGCACACGTCGGATATAGGGTTTGACAGTGCAGGGAAATCATACCAATTCACGTGTGATATAGGACCTGACAGTGCAGGGAGATCGTATCAGTATACTTGGGATATGGGGCCTGACAGTGCAGGGAGATCACACCAGTAGATATCGAACATAGGATCTAGCAGTGCAGGGGGATCATGTGGGTGCAGTACCGGTTAGCGGGACCCTTAGAGGTGAACTCCAGCGGCCGGCCATTTAAAGCTTGGTGGATCAAGATGCATGCTTCCCCATTCGGTTTTAAGCAGCCATTTCCGACAACAGTGGCGTTTTCTTCAACGCGTATGCATATCGAATGGGACGAATTGTCACAATCGCAGAATTCGCAACGAGTAGCTAACAACGAAGCAGGAAATGACTTCAAATGACTACTTTCCGCGTGCAGGGACGACTTTCCGGGTGCCGCTTTTGGGAGCTCTGGAACAATCATTGAAGTAAGTCTGTGGGAAGCCTCCGTAGATGTCGCCGGAGCTGAAGTGACGACTTACGTAGATGTTCCAGGGGCTGGAGCAGAACGACACGGTGACGTCGAAGTAGCCGTCGCTCCTCTCCACACGGTACTGCTGCAGGGGCTGCAGCTGGAGTCGCGCGAGGCCGGCGTCCAGCCCCGCGCCGCTGTCGGCCGCCAGGTCGCCGTCGCCGGCCGGCTGCACGCCGCTCAGTCGCAGGAGCTCATCAGTGGGACTGGGCGAGCCGCGAGCACCGGCCGGCACCACTGGCTTAGCCTGGTCACCTGGCACCGCTGGCTTAGCATGGCTGCCCGGTACCACTGCCGTAGCATGGCTGCCCGGTACCACTGCCGTAGCATGGCTGCCCGGTACCACTGGCGTAGCATGGCTACCCGGTACCACTGGCGTAGCATAGCTACCCGGTACCACTGGCTTAGCCTGGCTACCTGGTACGACTTGCTTAGCATGGCTACCTGGCACCAGCGGTGCGGCACGACCGCCAGGCACCATTGGGACCGTGTGTGCGCCCAGCACAGGTGGAGTCGGCGCTCGCGCGCTTCCCGGGACGGTCGAGCCGGCGGGGAAGACTGGCGCCATGTCGACCCCGGCCGAAGCGGGCGTGCTCGGGACGGACGCCGTCGACGACTGTCGGGAGACGCTGACCGGCCGGCTGTCGGCAGGTGGCACCCAACAGTGAACAGGCGCGACACGAGTAGCCCGGGGCGACGACTGTCGGGAGACGCTGACCGGCCGGCTGTCGGCAGGTGGCACCCAACAGTGAACAGGCGCGACACGAGTAGCCCGGGGCGACGACTGTCGGGAGACGCTGACCGGCCGGCTGTCGGCAGGTGGGACCCAACAGTGAACAGGCGCGACACGAGTAGCCCGGGGCGACGACTGTCGGGAGACGCTGACCGGCCGGCTGTCGGCAGGTGGCACCCAACAGTGAACAGGCGCGACACGAGTAGCCCGGGGCGACGACTGTCGGGAGACGCTGACCGGCCGGCTGTCGGCAGGTGGGACCCAACAGTGAACAGGCGCGACACGAGTAGCCCGGGCGACGACTGTCGGGAGACGCTAACCGGCCGGCTGTCGGCAGGTGGCACCCAACAGTGAACAGGCGCGACACGAGTAGCCCGGGGCGGCGACTGTCGGGAGACGCCGACCGGCCGGCTGTCGGCAGGTGGGACCCAACAGTGAACTGGCGCGACACGAGTAGCCCGGGGCGGCGACTGTCGGGAGACGCTGACCGGCCGACTGTCGGCAGGTGGCACCCAACAGTGAACAGGCGCGACACGAGTAGCCCGGGGCGGCGACTGTCGGGAGACGCTGACCGGCCGGCTGTCGGCAGGTGGGACCCAACAGTGAACAGGCGCGACACGAGTAGCCCGGGGCGACGACTGTGGTAGCCATCCCGTCGGCCCCCGTCACAGCAGCGTGCCTCCGTCCCCGACTCAGCGCGGATGATCCTGAGCCTACCACAGGCGGTTGGTTGGTGGCCCCACTGGGTATCACCCGATCATCTTCACGCGGCGACGGCAAGCACAAATCACAGACAAAGATTCACAAGAGACAGATCCAGGGGGCGGCTAGACTGTCCCGAACCAGTTGGTGGCCATCTGAAGGGTGGTGTAAGAGAGCATAGCACCAAAACCATCACCTAGGCACCTTGAGGGTAGCGTAAGAGAACGTGGCACCAAACTCTTCACCAGGTTACCTGGAGGGTACCGCAAGAGAACATGGCGCCAGACCTCTCACCTAGGCATCTGCAGGGTGGCGTTGACGGAGACGAGTTCGTTGGTGTCAAGTCTCTTGTAGAGCTCTACCTCTGGTGTACCGCCGGCTGGGCTGGTGACCACGCGCAACACCACCCTGGTGCCGTCCATCGGCACCTGCACCACCGGTACACCAGCGTCATATGAGGAGAAGACAGTCCGACACGCACGTTTACCACGGGCACTGGCGCACGGTGTGCATCAGTCACCGGGCAGGCACATAGTGCAGGCCAGCCACAGACACACAGTCTACCTCAGTTACCGACACACAATCTACTCCATACCAAGACAATCTACCTTCGCTGCAGACACAATCTACTCCAGCCACAGACACACAACCCGCATTAGCCACAGGCACAATCTACTCTAGCCGCAGATACACAGTCTTCCTCAGTCACCGACACACAACCTATCCCAACCTCAGATACAATCTACTCCAACCACAGACACACCATTCACGACAGCCACAAGTCCACGAGTATGCCCAAGCCAGCAGTACTCACGTGTGTAAATACGTGAACACGTAAACGTATAGACTGTTGTAAATTTGTGCTACACTGCATATATCCATCTTCTCCCCTTTCCCACTCAAAGCATATTTCGTTTTGTGGCCCCAGGAGTTCCTTGGTGTTACAAGCCAACCACCTAGCTAAGGTGCTCCCGGGGCTACTTCTACTGATACCCAGTGGAGGCCTATCCACAAGAGAAGAAAAGCACGATTAAAAGGGTACAATTATTAATACAAGTCTTGAATTATCGCGAAAGATGATGTATGTGCCAGTACCCCGAGGAATTCCTAAGCTGACTGTCCTGACTCTTTGACAGCTGGCCATAGGAAGGCCCGAGAAAATCGAGCCTACAATAGTGTGTGCAGCCAAATAGGATAGGCTGCTGCATGTAAAACAGGGGTCGGCATTACGGGAAAAAATCACCCCAGCCACAAGTGCGCCCTAACTACCAGCGCACCGTTCATCCTTGCGAAAACACACAATTCTACCTCATTCCGGTAAGTTGCGAATACTGTCGCAAAGCAGTCATTGTACACACGTCACGTACTTTACCTAAACACATCCAGTAATGAGAGAACATTGTCAGTTTAAGCAGTCTCATATACAGCTGTCGCAGGACAGCCGAACATGGCTGTCGCTAGAAGAAAAAAAAACAGCAGTACAATGGCCAAGTATGATGGCATCCCCACAGCATATCACACCATTATCATCGCCTTACATTTTCTCATATCAAGAATCACTCAGTCATCAATCATTCACAACGATAATCAGACACCTCGTTTGATCGTGGTGGCAGTAAACGTCGTGACATCCGTGTGATCTCAGTGTGATATATTTCACCTTGGTTAGGGTGAAAGTCGTGAGGCTCGCAGATGCATTTCGCTTCGTGCAAACACAATTCCTTAGTGATACTTAGGAAATGAGCGGGGTGCCATTGGTTGCCTCAGTACAGATGATCGACTACAAGAAATGGAATAAACTACCAATATCTCCCCAAGTACACTGAAAACAAGCTAGATGAAAGATGGTTCATCAGCAGGCATCTCTATAGTTCGTGAACTATGCTATAGGTGTGCAGTTCGAGGGGCAATAAACATTCACCAATAACTCGTGGCTGGAAAAACAGAAAGGTGGTCAATGGTTAGCATTGACAGTTGATGGAGAAGCGTCGTTGCATGGTGGCCGGTGGTCAGTAACCGGTGACTTATAACCAGCGGTCAGTGACTAGTGTCCAGTGGATGCTGGCCGAGTGTGACCAGTGCACGCACCATATGAACACGACCAAGTCAGTCAGTAACACCCGCGACGGGTGGTCAAGTGATTGAGTGTCAATGGGGTTCCGGTGGTCAGTGGGGTTGCAGTGACCAGTGGCTATGGCAGTGGGGTTGCAGTGACCAGTGGTCTCGGCAGTGTGGTTGCAGTGACCAGTGACCGTGATAGTGGTGCTGCAGTGGCCAGTGGCCGTGATAGTGGTGTTGCGGTGGCCAATGACCGTGATAGTGGTGTTACAATGGCCAGTGACCGTGATAGTGGTGTTGCAATGGCCAGTGACCGTGATAGTGGTGTTGCAGTGGCCAGTGACCGTGATAGTGGTGTTGCAGTGGCCAGTGACCGTGCTAGTGGTGTTGCAGTGGCCAATGGCCGGTGACAGTGGGGTTGCAGTGACCAGTGGCCGCGACAGTGGTGTTGCAGTGACCGTGCTAGTGGTGTTGCAGTGGCCAATGGCCGGTGACAGTGGGGTTGCAGTGACCAGTGGCCGCGACAGTGGTGTTGCAGTGGCCAGTGGCCGTGATAGTGGTGCTGCAGTGGCCAGTGACCGTGATAGTGGTGCTGCAGTGGCCAGTGGCCGTGATAGTGGTGTTGCGGTGGCCAATGGCCGGTGACCAGTGGCCGTACCATTTGCGTGAGTCGGAGTATGGCCGCCTCGGTCATCTGGACACCGTTGAGTCGGACGGGCAGCGCCTGCGCCGGGTGGCTCAGCGTGCTGGGCAGGGGCCGCAGGTTGCACACGTCGATCGTGTCCTGGTTACCGTAGTCGACGAACAGCACCGACACCTGCCAGGAACAGCGCCGGTCACAGAGCACTCACAGGCGCCACAGCACTGGCGTTCGTCACAGAGCATTCACAGTCGCCACAGATAAATCTCAGGGTCGCCACAGGGCAGTCTCAGGGTCGCCACAGGGCTGTCGCATGGTCGCCACAGGGCGGTCTCAGGGTCGCCACAGGGCAGTCCCAGGGCTGTCGCATGGTCGCCACAGGGCGGTCTCAGGGTCGCCACAGGGCTGTCGCATGGCCGCCACAGGGCGGTCTCAGGGTCGCCACAGGGCTGTCGCATGGCCGCCACAGGGCGGTCTCAGGGTCGCCACAGGGCAGTCACAGGGTCACCATAGGGATGTCTCAGGGCCGCCACAAGGCAGTCTCAGGGTCACCATATGGATGTCTCAGGGTCGCCACAGGGTAGTCACAGGGTCACCATAGGGATGTCTCAGGGTCACCACAGGGTCGCCAGAGGGTAGTCCCAGTGTCGCCACAGGCACATACATTGCATACGCACATATGCAATATATGCACCATGTGCTGCAGTGCATGTTATAGTGTGCTGGAGTTGGAGGTTTCTTCCTGAGGATATTATAATCACACTTACAAAATATATATGCGCAAACTAAAGTAAATGAGGCATTATCCGAACTGGAGTTAATGTCTCTCAGGGCTCTATTCTGGGTTCATATTCATTCATCACACATACCAATGACTTTGCATACATTTTTGAGCTTAAACGTCTACTTTTTGCTGATCACAGCTTTTTTATACAGGCTAGAAACATAAATTAACAACACAAATCCAGTTCTACCAAAATGGCTTCAAGCAAAAAAGCTGTCACTGAATTTCTATTAAAAAAACAAGTCACCAAATGTATCCCAGAGTTCACAGCAATGTCACGTCTATAATGATTAACTCCACAAAAAAGTGACCAGAATACAGCAAATCAAGCACCCTAGATTGGATAAAATAACCGACTAGGCATGACACATGGATCATGTTGCAGGCATCATTAGTAGTATCACGGCGTTGCCTCACCCTGTCCTGCTGCGGGGGCACCAGAGTATCTCAGTCACGGCGGCACTGCTTCACCCTGTCCTGCTGCGGGGGCACCAGAGTATCTTTGCCGCGGGGACACTGCCCCACCCTGTCCTGCTGCGGGGGCACCAGAGTATCTCAGTCACGGCGGCACTGCTTCACCCTGTCCTGCTGCGGGGGCACCAGAGTATCTCAGTCACGGCGGCACTGCTTCACCCTGTCCTGCTGCGGGGCCGCACCAAAGTATCTCAGTCACGGCGGCACGCCCCACCCTGTCCTGCTGCGGTGGTACTGCCTCACCCTGTCCTGCTGCGGCGGCACTATCTCACCCTGGCCTGCTGCGGTGGTACTGCCTCACCCTGTTCTGCTCCGGGGGCACCAGAGTACCTCTGCCGCGGGGACACTGCCTCACCCTGTCCTGCTGCGGCGGCACTATCTCACCCTGTCCTGCTGTGGCGGAGCCAGAGCGCGCGCCCTGTACCAGCAGTCGTCCGTGTACAGCGCCAGGTACAGCGCGCCCGTGACGGGCGTGACGGACGCGACGGCGGTGGCGGCCGCCGACTCGCCGGCGGCCAGCACGCGCGCGCACACCTCGCTCGCCGACGCCGTGTCCAGCTGGACGAACACGTCGCCGGTCTGGTGCGACACGTGCACCACGAACGCGTCCACCACGCCTCCCGCCTGACGGCCAACGGCGCGGCGTGATAACCGTGAGGTCTGGCTGGTTGGTTGGTTATTGGTTTTACGACACGTCGACCGTTGACTCATGTGGCGTCGCCAATCTCTCACGCCGATTGGTCGCGGGCGAAGGGTAGCGACAGGTGAGAGTCGAACCCACAACCTTTCGATTGTGAGACGAACAACTTACCCCTAGACTACTCGTCCGCACCGTGAGGTCTGTAGAGGCCAGGGGTTTGGTGGAGGTCGATAAGTGCACCACGAACGCAATCACCGCACCTCAACTATTCAACTGCCACAGTGATGACGTCATGGGGTCAACATGTGGATCACAAAATCGCAGAGACGGCATCAGGGGACGAACCAAGTGGATCACAAGCCCACAGCGACGGCATCAAGGGGCTAACCTGGTGGATCAGGGAGACATCGCATAGCCATGCACTGCCATGCAGGTCACAGAGCCACAGTACCTCAGAGCTGTCGCTGCCAGCGTGGCAAACGTGCATGCGTGAACAAATACGAGGTACGAGGCTACCCGGTGCCTTAGCATGAGCAGTCACGTAGACGGCGTGCACTGTTCAACATCCATGTCAAGAGAACCACGCAAGTCATCCAACAGATGGGCAACACATGATCCTGCAGTCAGAACGCCCGAAAACCCTAAAATCGTCTAATAGCAGTAAATACAAACCAAAGCGTCCGCATGGCCATCGCTTAACAATGCCACCACCACGTCTTTCCGCTGAACTAATAGTACACTTAGCCACAAGCGAAACGAAACGTAGGCCACTTTGACAACATGCGTAGAGGTGCACCAGCCCTGGTGCCGACACGTGGCCTCCGTGTCGGTGCTACTAAGGTGTCCCACTGCCGCCCTGTCCCCGCGTCCATCTCACCACCGGCAGTGACGGCGGGGCATCCGCCTCTGCCAGCTCGCGCAGTGTCTGGTTGATATTGATGTCGTCCTCGCCGGAGGTGTCGAACAGCACCACTTCGAGCCGGCCTTCGTCAGCCTCCACCACCTGCAACCGCACGTCGGTGTTAGGCGGCCGACTAGACATCGCCACAGTTGCCGCCGCCCGAGGCAGTAGTCCGCACCATCTGCCCATAGGCAACGCTGCTGTCGGCTGAGGCGCTGTCATTCACGAATCAATGTATTCTACGGGGAAACGCAGACATCAGTGTCGTATGAGGAGGGGAGAAATTCCGAGGGCAGGAGGGAGATCCGGTGAAGACTAGACCTGTCTGCCTGCACATCTCGAGCACGACACACCAGGCCGCCGGGCCAAGTAAAACACACCCACACATACATACGATACGATGAAAAAGTCGGCGAATCGAGTCCTGTGACACCTGGCCGACTTTGCGGAACATCCAATATGGATAATTGTTGGCCTTCCTATTAATTATTTGCATAAATTGCTACGCCCTTTTCCGCCCACCTGATTAGAGCTCCCATGATTCCATATTTGCGTTAACAGGTGCATCGACCAGATAGCATTCAGCAATCAAAACTATTGTATGGAAGTTCGTTTCGTTGGGAAATGATAGTCTAGGGCTTGCTTCGCTTGCGCGGTAAAAGGTTCACAAATCCAATAGCTTATCCTAAACCACCAGCCGTTACTGCCCTTGTATTGATCGGGCTGACAGTCAACCAAATGACAACTTTAACAGGTTTCAACAGCTCCTCTAATCCAACAAAAGCAAACAGCCGCGAGATTATTTCTCCAAACTTTCATAGGCACCAGTTACACCCGTCAAACCTGGCGGTTCCCTCACCTCTGCTGCTCAGCCGCGTCTGACCCCCTCCGCCGCCTTGCGACGACTACCTGAGCAGGGTTTGTTGCGCGCACCGCCGGGCCACCCTGACATGGGCGTCACAATGGTGACACGGCGCAATGACGCAGCATCCGCCGACGGCGACAACGGACACTGACTCGGCGTACACCCACGGCCATGGTCGAGAACCGAGGCGTCAAAAGCCGACGGCTCCCGCTCGGAGCGTTCATGACTGGACTCGACGAGTCCAGTCATGGGCTAAACACAATACGAAAGAGGGGTCCAAAATTGACTTCACTAGATTATAGATGAACATGCATTGGCTTAAATGTAAGCTAGTCTCAACATGATACTCTGCGCCACGAATTGTGTACAGCACAGTGGCACAGTACGATATCGCTAACCGGTTCCATTCTGGAGAACAGACGACACCAAAGCGTATCCCTGCGCAGACAGTCGGATAAGCATCCAGTTCTGGCTCCACGTCCATCACTCTTCGAAGCAACTCTCGCCCCAAGGGCCGGCTCGCCATTCGACGAATGAGGCCCGACAAGAGTGCGCCGTGTGGTGCGTGGTGCGTCGCAGCATACACACACGACACTCGGGCCATCCAGCACCACGCTTCCTCAAATTGCATACGGGTGGTCCACCCTTCCTCAGTGACCTGACCAAGGATGATTCCCAAGGCGCTGACATTTGCCTTGATGCGAAGTTAGATATCGAATCTCACGAGTAGATATCCTACATCATTCCTCCATATTACCCCCATATTGAAAGTGAACAGCTACGACAAGGCTGGAATGGGAAGCACAAAAACGCTTTACACGAGTGTACGGTATCTGTCCAGTACCATTCTTAATTGGTTCTACCAGACCATCACCCAGTGCATCCACATGACCGAGCACCCATCAAATAGCGCCAGCCATTAAACTGACTTGAACCCAACAGGGAATTAGAAAGAACGAGCGCTTTGTCAACCCCAGCCAAATAAAACAACGCCTTGGCAATGTCCAACGACTGAGCTGTCTGATTCATGACGTGACAGACACCGTGAACATAATGGCAGTCGACCTATTCATAATCACATTCCACGTCATCGCTAGTCTCCTAGTTAATGCATGCACAGCTGAAGTGACAAGAGGTGCTTCAGGACTTCCAAGCGCAGGTACAAACTCTCTTCCGACAGCATCACGTCTATGGTTGATGCGATCAGCCTCCTGGGGCCGCCCTCATAATGCTGCGCGTCCATAGCAGGCTCCCATCACTGGAGTGCACGAACGTAGGTGAAAGAGTCAAAGTATCGGGATCAGATAGCCAAAGAATAATACAAGCACATGTCGGGAAAATACAAAATGGCAAGCAGGTTGTAGAGCAAGCTGTCCCGACACTACATTCATCTATCCTTTATCTTCACCGTTATAACTCACACATGCCGCAATCTGCCAATACTGACCGTCACAACCGCCACGACAGTCAACAACGCAGACGGGAGGCCGCCAACCCAGACACCGCCCGACAGCCCAGCCACCTAGCAGATGAGGCTGACAGAGCGGACAACGCAGACGGGAGGCCGCCACCTCAGACACCACCAGACCCACCTGGCAGATGAGGCTGACAGGGCGGACAACGCAGACGGGAGGTCGCCACCTAAGACACCGCCCGACAGCCCAGCCACCTAGCAGATGAGGCTGACAGAGCGGAGGACGCAGACGGGGGCCGCCACCTCAAACATCGCCAGACCCACCTGGCAGATGTGGCTGACAGAGCGGACAACGCAGACGGGAGGTCGCCACCTAAGACACCGCCCGGCGACAGTGCGACGGCCCACCCACCTGACAGATGAGGCTCTTGCGCAGCACGAGCCGACTGAGCGCGTCGCGGGCGCCGGGCCGGTCGGCGTCGACGCCGCTGAGCGAGGCGTGCAGCGCCTGGCCGGGCAGCTGGCCGAAGCGCGCCGCGTCGAGCGTCACCAGGCTGCGCGCCGGCACCAGCTCCGTGTCGCCGATGTCGACGAAGAACGCCGACACCATGTCGTCCAGGATGTCGGTCACCTGCACCCGGTGCGGGGTGCCGTCCACCTGCCGACAGCGTCCCGTGACATCGTGCTGGGCACCGGAGCACGCGATCAGACATGGCCGGGCTATCGGAGCACGGGACCGTCTACCTGCGGGCGCCGCAGGGCAAGGTCGCAGGCACTCGCCTGCAATGTGATGGCAGCAGACAGCGGGGCGTTGTCAGCGACCGTGACTCAGGAAGGAGATCAAAGGGACGCGGGAACCAAAGCGAGGCGCTTGGTCCATACCCGGGGATCTTGGTGCTACACACATGCGCATGCACGCAATATACTCACGGCATACATATCGGTTACTGGCACCATTATGGGACAGTCTCGAGCACCGACTTCATCTCCGCCATAGCAGGTTCGCCGCCAAAACACGTTGTGCATACGGCGGCGCAATCGCGATGTCTTACGCTCCAAGGACAGATAACTGTCCCGCTGACACGAGACAAGGTCGTGGCCCCGTGATGTGCCACCAGACCGAATAATTTGTTCAACATGCGCACCGGAGAGGGACAGGAAGAAATCTGCCCACCGTTCCTCTTTTCGACGATATCTCATAAACGGGCGGGCATATTGCGCTGATATCGTGCAAATGCGTTGGAAATTGATAAGCTCATCGTACAACATTTAACGCAGGCAGTAACTATAGGATCTGTGGGGTGAAAAGTCGACTGACCGGCCACCTAGCATTCAAGATAGCAAATGTGTTGTCGGGCAGTGACGAGGAAGCGTGGCGTGCCGACCCACCTACACCTCATTTGATCCTGAAGGCACTGTTCATCAAATTTATACTGCATGGAGTTCACTTCTGCGATAAACTCCCCTCCAAATACATACTTTTGGGTTGGGTAATTTCTGATAATTTATGGGGCGACCAGTGCCCCACAAGTGTGGCGCTGGTTCGTAAAGGTTGCACCACGTGGCACGGCGAACAATCACTGGTAGCTGTCATTGATTGATTGATCACTGGTAGCGGGACGTTTACCGTGAACACACGGTAGACGTCCCGCACGGTATCCGGACGCGTCAAGTATTTAGAGATGCCAAGCGCTCGGTGTCTCACCGTTACCACACACGGACCTGGTACGCTCGGCTGGTGGCCCGACAGAGTGGACCCGACCCCTCCTCTAGTCGGGCCGCCGGCGCCTGACCACCCCTGAACCCCAGCACCGACACCGTCTGATCCGCACGGCCGGCGGCCACGCTGAAGGGCGCTGGGCTCCGCGACGGGGTACCCTACCGTGGCCAGGTACGCGCCGCCTATAACGGGGTTAACAGGCTTCTTGTCTTCCAGCACGACGGTCTCCATCTCAGACAGCAGGTCGTCCAGCAGGTCCTGCCGAAGTAAGGTGATGCCGTCAGGCAATGGTCAGATGACATGCCAGTACACCGCATCAACCGCATCCTGCATACTTACAAGCAGGTCAACGTAGCCTGTGGATGTATTCTACATTATTCAAGTGAATACATGAATTGGCTGGCACCTCGGAAACGGTACAAACAGAAGGTACCGTCTAGAGTTCTGCAGCTAATCGAGCGCGCAAAGGAATACAGCAAGGACATAGGTGAACGGGCAGTATCAAGAGGTGGATGCGCTTCGACGCAAGCATGGTGACAGCATTTCACTAGCCACGGACCTGTTTCAGGTACACGTTTAATTACAAGCATAATTTATAAATGTAGAGCTATCAGTGAAGCAATCTATCAACTAGCCGACAGTACGGCTCCTGACCAATTAAGCAGTTGGTCGAGTGTTGGTTGGTTAAATTTGCTACAAATATATTTGGTGTTAATGTGTTGATATACTTATTGTGGGATTCCATGCAGTGACACCGCCTGGGAATAGACACCGTAGAAAGTCAGCGTTTGGCATAGCACAGGTACAGCTAGGTCGCAGACTAGACGCACGTGACATACGTGACACTTGTGCAGTGATCAATTATTCGTGAAATATGGTCGAAAATACCACTTTCTGAACACTTAATCAGCATCCTTCTCCAGTAAGTATCGACATCCTGCCCCTTGATGGGTACTTATGAAATCTTCGTGTCTCCTTTCTAATAGCATCTCGTTTATAAGTAACATGTTAATGCTCTTGATAAGGAATAGTGATGCACGAACATTTCGCAACGCAATTTCGGGTAAAGGGATTCTATATAATGTGATATGGTTGGTTGGTTGGTTATTTGGGCTTTCGGGCGCATCGACTGCGTTGGTCATACAGCGCCCATAATGTGATATGGCATACTGTTCATAGGATAGGAAACTTTATCCCTGTCCCGAACATAACTCTTCCTAGATCATGAATCTCCAAGCAAACGTTAAATTTAGTGTCATAACTATCTCCACCATTGGCTCAAATTTGAGTCTGAAAGATATCAAAAGCATTTTAAATGACAAATTCTATGGCATATTTCGACATCCTACTGTGCCCGTTTCGACATCTGACACCTAACGAAAAACCATTATTTTAACCCTGCATAGCTGACATGCACTGCAAGTGTGCTCCAGTCTGCCACAGCTGGCAAACACTGCAGGTGTACTCCAGTCTGCCATAGCTGACACACAGTGCAGGTGTATTCCAGTCTGCCACAGCTAACACACATTGCAGGTGTACTCCAATCTGTCACAGCTGACCAAAAATTAGATCACAAGTTCAAACTATGGCAGGCTTCGATGTGTTCCTCTACAGCCCAAT
The DNA here is from genome assembly GCA_034440575.1 of Imbricaverruca yamaguchii. NCBI lineage: Eukaryota > Metazoa > Arthropoda > Thecostraca > Neoverrucidae > Imbricaverruca > Imbricaverruca yamaguchii. The sequence continues at coordinate 380,748 of JAOTOL010001223.1, forward strand.
TAACTTTTGAATAACACTGAAGGGGAACGCAACTCATATGAATGCACAGTTGTTCAATCCATGCAATTTTGGGAGGAGAGGGGGCGGCATTGGGCCAATCCTCCCTGTCATCATGTTCAATTTTTATGTGATTTAGCATGTCAAAATTAGGAAATTTAAATGGAACTTCCTACTTACTATTTACTGCGGATATATTTAATAGTGATTTCTTTCAGCTTCAAGTTTATCATGGGCTGTGGGCTGTTGGACACCACACCAAACTTATCCTGCATTGCACAATTAAATACAAATTGTACACTTGCAGGCTAAAATTTTACTTACGTAATCCAATTTATAGCATCATTGCAAGGTTAGCTTCGCAGTATACAGGCTGCGCTCCAGTATCACACGTAATTATTCAGCTTTCTTTTAAGGACAACCATGCAAGTTTATTACTTTCCTACCATACAGTGTCGTTACCAGCGAGGTTGTTTGCTAGTTGGATTTTTCCAACGTCTGCCAGTATTTTTTTTTAAATATAGAAATTACATGGCAGCAAAATTATTTTGAAAAATTCGAAAGTTTTTTTTTCGAATTTGAAAAATTAGAAATTCGAAAAATTCCAAACCGCAAAGTTTCCTTTAGAAGCATCCACACTTTATAGGCTGTAGTCCGAGCACCATGCTGGTCAGTCCAATACCATCGGGGTACAAACCGACGAGCCACAGACTGCACGATCCCATTAGGGCACGCAAATGTTTGCAGCATTAACTCATAAAATACAGTAAATATTGTAGCACATTTCCTCAATATCATGCCCATGACATCATCAATTATATCAGCCATCACTGACTTAAAAGTAATCATTTGAGGAGAATACCAGTGGCTACATCCTCTTTTCACGTTAAAATACACCATATTGCAACAACAAAAATAATAAATAAAATTTTACCTCGATCCGCAAATGTACTGGTTACACACTATACGTGTGGAGCATAACACCAGAGGTTACACACCATATTCATGTTACATTATTTGGTGATGTCAATTGCATGTTTTGGAAGGTGCCAGATTTGAGGATACCGATATCAACGATAATGATACAAAAACCTGCTATAAACTGGTATATCATAGCACATCATAGATTATCCCTTTACCTGGAATTTCACCAAAAGATGTTCGTCATCACGATCTCGGATCCGTTATGATGAGCATATGCATGATACATATAAACGGGATGCTGTTAGAAACGAGGCATGCGAACTTCACGAGCACGCACTAAGAAACAAGATGTCGATACTTCTTTGGAAAGGATGTTGATTCAGTGTTGAGTAAGTGGTATATTCCACCACATTTCTGGAATAAAATATCACTGGAAACACGCAACATCGGAAAACCTATATTAACGAAAACGATAACAGCAATATATCATGAAGATGGTGGTGGATTTGTACTGTAGGGCACGTCGATTGTGTTGGTCATTTTGCGCCCATGTAGACCATGAAGAAATAACATGGCAGCAAGTCATACTTCATAAGGTAATTAATTCACATACGATTTTGCAGTGAGACGATCTTGTAGGAAAAGCTGCAATGATGAGCACGAGTACGAAATGCATACACAAGATATTGTTCAAAACGACCCATGTGGACTTCACAAACACACATCAAGAAGAATCATGTCGATATCTTTTTTGGCAAACATGTGTATTCAGTGCTCAGAACGTAGTATATTCCAATATTTGATGTATTTCACCAATAACTGATCGCTGCGGTCCTCGATCCCGACATCCTTCGAACTTACCGCCTCTTGCATTCACTTCCGAAAAGTGGAGTGAATACTAGAGATGAAAACTATCCCCAATTTGGTTATACACACGCTCTGACTTTGCCTCTCCTCACGTAGTTGTTAGAAGATTGCTGTCACAAATCTTTACTCGGCCAGCTCACCGTTCCATTCGTGCAACAAAGAATAAATCCACTAAACCTACGCACTAAGAGCATCGATAAAGCAGAGCTCAGAAACTTGATGACTTCATTAAAATTCGCATCAATGCTTGGAAATAATGTGAATTATCTGGGCTTTTCATTATGTGTGTCAATTGAAGGTAGACATTATATGCTAGAATATGGCTGCTTCGTGAGAATCTGATTGTTCGACGATAAACAATAATGTCACGCCATCTTCTTTCAATAACATGTTTCACGCCCACCACCCATAAGAATCCGATATCGATATTGTACATACTGCCAGAATGCAAATACGAAAACATAAATAAAATACGATGGGGTTTTGGAGAACACAACATCCTAGCTGCATTAATGTTGTGTCCCTATTCGATCCTCGCATGGTTTCTTACTTACATTCTCAAGACTAAGGTAGAGTAAGTAGGGTGTGCAGCGATGATTCGCTGGCACGACGTTAAGTGACAACCGGACGACAGCTTGTAGACGTCCGGGGAGACTATACCGCCCATATCCTTGCATTACACCTGACCCAAACTAGTAGAGCATGACCAGGGTGGTCGACGTGGATAATTTTCCTTTGTAAACGTCCAGATCTTACAGACGAATTAAACCGTAGCATGACTTGGACATGTAAATAGCATGCCCCATATGCTACGCCTTGTTGGGACAGAAAATGTGAATTGCTTCACGGCTTAAACAAGAATGGCGATTCACATCGCACTGCCAAAATCGCCCAATCTCAGTAACACGACACCTCCCTGTCGTGGTTCTTCACGGCCTCGGTACACTATAATCTCACACGTTATCTGGTAGAAATAGAACACCATTCTTGTGGCCTGCACGCATTCTGCATTACTGACCTTCGGATACTTGCAAAGTGCATGGGGAAACTCGTGCGGCCGTCGGTATAAAAGCAGCAGCAGACGATACCGGGGCACAGTTAACAGCCACTGACCGACCAACATGAAGGGACTGGTTAGTATTTCGCACGGCCCAAAACATTCAGTCCAATACGGACTACTGAAACGGCAACCGTGGTAGCGAACCATGTAGTATGTATATGCAATACGTTTTCGTTTGTGTCAACTATAAGGGAACATATTAGTTAACAGGCTATGTACACAGGTATATGTATACATGTATGAATACGCATGTACTTATATATATATATATATATATATATATATATATATATATATATATATATATATATATATATATATATATATATATATATATATATATATATATATATATATATATATATATATATATATATATATATATATATATATATATATATATATATGTATATATGTGTGTGTATATATTCTTTGATACCTCAGCTGTTGAAGAGAAGAGCGCATTTGGCTTAGGCGAGTTTTCTGTCTAGGTTTTCGATTGATCGTATTGTTTTCTTTGTTTCGTTGGATTGCTGGTAAATTATTTCACCAAGTGACATGTACAGCTATATTCATTTATTGACGTTTCAGCTACAAGCATTGTTCCATTTTCAAGCTTACCGCCGTGTGCAATGCAAATAAACGCACACAAGTACACTTACAAAAATATAAATTGAGCACATGTCTCACACGAGCTTTCTCGCAACATCATCTCACCTTTAATAAATTCCTGAAGGGCCACTCACATAAACAAGTATATTCTCATCTGAACAATTTACAACAACCGTGAAGCACTGGATTATCGCATTAACGTCGAAGCGTGTTTGCACTCCCCTTCGCCCTTTTTTTGTCATGCATTTTTCCAGAGTGACAACGTGACGTGTGTGATGACTTGTTTGTATATTTCTGGTGTGTACAATGTCTCGAGCACCATGGGACGGTTTCGGTCCTTGCGTCATGGCCATGGTGCTCGAGTCACTGCACATACGTGAACACACACCAGAAATAAACAAACAACTCATCATACACGTCACGTTGTCACTCTGAAATAATGCATGACCAAAACGGGCGAAGAGGAGTGCAAACACGCTTTGATGTTAATGCGATAATCCAGTGTTCACGGTTCTTATAAATTGTTCAGATGAGAATATGCTCGATTATCTGAGTGGCCCTTCAGGAATTGACACAATATCAGATGATGTCACGAAAATAGCTCGAATGAAATCTATGCTCATTTTTTTAAAGCGCACTCGTGTGTGTTTATTTGAATTGTACAGAGCAGTGATTTTGAAAATGAATCAATGTACGCATCAGAAACGTCAATAAACGAATATAGCTGTACTTGTCACTTGGCGAAATAATTTGCCAGCTATCTAACGAAACGAAGAAAACAACATGATCAATCGAAAACCTAGACAGAAAACTTGCTAATGCTAAATGCGTTCTTCAACAGCCAATGTATAAAAGAAGATACTTGCCAAGATATACCGACATATAACCAACAAGTATATGTATGGAGATACATGATTGTATGCATGCATGCACGTGTGTACGAACATAGGGTGGCTTTACTCCTGGTCTATGCAAATTAGAGTTTGTTGCGCTGACCCTGAACCAACCACACTATCCGGGAGATACAATCCAAACCCATACTCCTTACCATCGGCTTGTCGTAGCGTCACGGCGCTAAACGGCAGCCCAGCACCGTACCCCTGACCTCATCGGGCCAGCTGGCAGCAGAACCCCCAGTTGGTGGGATTGGGGCTGAATATGGCCACGTGAAAGGGCTCCCGCCCGGCGAACGGGGTGCACCAGCACAGGTCAGAGGCTTACCGATGAGATGGTAGGGCAACCGGCCTTGTGACTGAGAGCGGTCTCATTCATATTTAACACGCCTAACTATACATTTACATCTACTTTGAACAAGCGGCGGTCAACTCACGCATTTGCATTTCGTTGAGAAATTGCTTGAGCTACTACACTCCTTGAATTAACGCGGTTACTGTATTTGGTGACGAGTGCTTCTCTTCCAGGCCGTCTTTATCTGCGCAGCCACACTGCTGGCTGTCGCAGCCGCCGGCTACGGCGGCGGGAGGTCATTCTCCAGAGGACATGGCGGCTCATATGGGACCGTGTCTCGAGGCGGATACGGAGGATCAAACAGTGGATACGGAGGAGGATCCCGTGGCGGGTTCGGAAGTTCCAGCGGTGGATACGGAAGTGGATCTCGTGGAAGTTCCAGTGGTGGATACGGAAGTGGATCTCGTGGAAGTTCCAGTGGTGGATACGGAAGTTTCAGCAGTGGATACGGAGGTGGATCCAGCGGTGGATACGGAAGGTCCAGCCGTGGATACGGAGGTGGATCCCGTGGTGGATACGGCGGTGGATATTGAAGTGGATCTTATGGAAGTTTCAGTGGTGGATACGGAGGGCCCAGCAGTGGATATCATGCCTGAGAAAGGCATCCCGACTGCAAGATGTAATGAAACCTGTTAATAAGTGTACTAATTTTATGTTTTTGAAGGAACATGCACATTCTCCATGTGCTAAAATACATTTTCGACGTATCGAAATTATTATCAAGTATCAGACCGCTAACAGACACTGAAAGCTTCTGATTTCGGACACATAATGGAATGTACTGTGTTCTGAAATGTACTGATTTCACGTTTCTGAAGGGAAACATTCTGCAGGTGGAAACATACAATTTCGATGTAGCGACTGCTGTCCTGATCAAGATCAGACTGTACATGGATAATACTTCGGACGACCGCACACGTGAGCACAAAGTGATATCGATAAATGGACAGCACGACGCTACCAGTACAGACCGCACTCAGTGGAATCAGTGATCAGTAAAGCAGCATACGTGACCATGCCAATCGAACCCACAGCCAGTAATTACACTATGCGGCGACGACCTATGGAGCGCTTTCTTGTTTACAGCATTGCAATGCTGCAATAGGCGCGAACAAGTCATTGGTGGCAAAGCAGCAGGGTGGGAATTAAGGCACTTCATTAAATATTTCATCTTTTAAAACATTCTTGTACTCTGGGTTCATACTGGATAGAATGGGCTCCACATGTACTCAGGCACGAACATGCAGCAGGAAGAAAAATATCACACAAAAAACGAACACAACATTGAAGAAAACATCCACCAAACATGTTATTCTACTTACTATTACCAAATAAAATAGCCACATCTCGTACCATTATGCACACACACAACATCTGAACACACATTACACCGAACCACAACCAACGGAAATGCCAACAACAGCGCGCCAAACCTCCCGCTAAACAGTGGCCTCCGGTCCCCATGAATTTGGCAGATGCGCCTTCAGAAATCTGCTTTCGAGCCACCCTATAGTGGGGTAAATTGACAGTTTTAAGAGACGTCTGCCGGAGTCCCGGAGGCCTCCGATCAGAAATTGCTTCGTTAGCATATTCTGTTCTGAAAACTGTTCTTCAACCAATCGGTGCAAGGCATTTTTATATGACGTCATAACCATTAGCAATTTTGAACACATGTTTAACGGTGTCATACCGCAAACACAAGACTTTGACTGATCCTTTGCTTTGCGAATCGCTATCGCTTCCCGCGTGTGAGGTAGTGGTGCTGAGTCCGTATCACGCAGTGGATTGGCTGCATAGGTAGGTAGGCGTGTGCTTTGAGCTGAGGGTGAAGTGTGAATTATTTGTGTTTGCTTTTCATTTGGCTAGCCTTGCACTGAGACCAACAGTGAAAGGAAAGTGCATTGCACCTGCGAATTATGAGACAAAGCTAGGCTGATCACCACTCCCCGTCTTGCGGTGCCATCCATTGCTTACTTCTTTGTTTCTATGCTTTGATGTAACCAAAAATGACGATGTGCATTACCTATGAATATTACGTAGGCACTGACTAGGTACATATGATTTTCCCGTCGGTTACCGGTAAATGGATTCCATGCATCAAAACACAATACCTATGTCCATGAAAATGCAGTCCAGAAGAAATATGTTTGCACTCCGACTCCAAATCTGGAAAGTAAGTTTCCCACTCTGCAAAGCAGTAATACATTATTTGTGGAATAGGGTGGAATATACCACTTTCTGAACGTTCAATCGACATCCTTGTCCAAGAAGTGTCAGTATCCTGCTCCTTGGAACCTACATCAGCTAGAAGTGCCTATACCATCAGCTCGAATTTGAGTCTGAGGCATCAAAATAAATTGAAATGATATTAATTTCATGGCCAATTTCGACATACTACTGTGCTCGTTTCGAGATATCACACCCAACGAAGAATCATTATTTTAACCCTGCACTTGTGTCACGTTTGCGTCAGCTGATTACCTGGCATCTCAGCGCTATTTGGTTCAGCGATTTATAACAACTAAGCGTACGCTAATGCTCCGGGCACCACTACACAAACCTATTCGTCCGCATAAACTCCACAAGGCTACCCGGAATTCCACATTTTTATGTTAGGCAACGATCCACAGACGACCCTCTATGAGCCATGTGCTCCCAAAACCGGGACCAGCTCACATCACATCACGCACCGGAGCGGGCGAGCCGCGTCCTCCCCAAACCGGGACCAGCTCACACCAGACCACGCACCGGAGCGGGCGAGCCGCGTCCTCCCCAAACCGGGACCAGCTCACAGCACATCGCGCACCGGAGCAGGCGAGCCACGTCCTCCTCACACCGGGACCAGCTCACACCAGACCACGCACCGGAGCGGGCGAGCCACGTCCTCCTCACACCGGGACCAGCTCACATCACATCACGCACCGGAGCGGGCGAGCCGCGTCCTCCTCACACCGGGACCAGCTCACCAGAGCACATCGCGCACCGGAGCGGGCGAGCCGCGTCCTCCCCAAACTGTGAACATCGCACACCAGACCACGCACCGGAGCGGGCGAGCCACGTCCTCCCCAAACCGGGACCAGCTCACACCAGACCACGCACCGGAGCGGGCGAGCCGCGTCCTCCCCAAACCGGGACCAGCTCACACCAGACCACGCACCGGAGCGGGCGAGCCGCGTCCTCCCCAAACCGTGAACATCTCACATCAGACCGGGAGAGGGCGAGCCGCGTCCTCCGCAAACCGTGAACATCTCACATCAGACCGCGCATCAGGGCGGACGCTCAGAGGGCCCCACGACCGCCGGCCGTACCGTGTTGTTCTCCCCGATGATGCGGAAGGCCAGCTGAGAGCCGCTCAACACCCAGGTGACGTACACCGGAAACAGGTCCTCCTCGGGCAGGGCGGCCATCTCAAGTCGGGTCACGCGGTCGGTTTGATCGGCGGTGGTCGGCGCCGGGCATGTGGGTGCAGACGGCGGCCCGTCCCCTGCACCGCCGCCGCCCGATACCTGATGCAGAGGTCAGGTCACAGGGTAGGACACCAAACCAGCTCACGTAATCCGAAACCTGATGCAGAGGTCAGACCGCAGGGTGGGACGCAAGGTCAACTCACAAAATGAGATATCTGATGCAGAGGTCAGATCACAGGATGGGAAGGCAGGTCAACTCACAGAATCAAAAGCATGACGCAGAGGTTTTGCCAGTGGTTGGATATTATGCCAGTGGTCACATTGGTTATTGGTTATTGGTTTTACGACACATCGACCGTCGAGTCATGTAGCGTCGCCAATCTCTCACGCCGATTGGTCGCGGGCAAAGAGTAGCGGCAGGTGAGACTCGAACCCACAACCTTTCGATTGTGAGACGAGCAACTTACCCCTAGACTACTCGTCCCTGCCAGTGGTCACAGAGTCAGATACCTGATGCAGGTATCAGGCCATGACGTCAGACACGTGACGTACACATCAGATTCGCATCAGACATCTATTGGAGAGTTCAGACCAGGGGCTATACACCAGGACAGGTCACAGCCAGACACCTGGCGTAAATGTCGGACCACTGAGTCAAACAGCCAGACACCTGGCGCAAATGTCAGACCACTGAGTCAAACAGTCAGACACCTGGCGTAAATGTCGCCACTGGAGTCAAACAACCAGACACCTGGCGTAAATGTCGGACCACTGAGTCAAACAGCCAGACACCTGGCGTAAATGTCGGACCACTGAGTCAAACAGCCAGACACCGGGCGTAAATGTCGGACCACCAATCGTCAAACGCCCGGCACCATGGGGGGAATTAATGCTAAATGCTAGAACAGTCGGCCATCAATCGTCCCCGGCACCATTGCTAAATCTGCTTCCGGAATGGAAAATCACAAGCGACTGAGCGATGAAAAAATCACCCAATACTGTGCTGGCAGTGTAGTAATAGGCACAGTGACCTGACATTGGTACGCCACTACTCTTTACCACCCAGCATCTTGGGCACAACAAAAAAATTTCCCGTCGAGAAAAGATGGGAGTTGAGGTGAGTCCTTGGAAACCTTCAGCCTGGCCAACAACAACACCCCTCAACAATCGGCCACTAATGGTGTTGGGACCTGACAAGGAAGAGGGGATAGAGTAGAGACACACATGGAGATCGACGAATAGACAGAGATAAACAGACTGACAGACATGGATAAAGTTGGCAACCAAGGCACACCTACCTGCGAGACAGCGTACAAGATGTAGCGGTCTGTACCGACACAGTCGAACTGAACAATGCCGGACGCGTACAGCAGGTCCTCCCAGTCGTCAGGCACCCGCTCATGGAACTGACTGCGGTACTCCTTCGGCACACTGTCGCGCCACAGGCCGTACCGGCGCGACTCCAAGAGCTGTGGGTCATCACAGCCCACAAGAGGTCACCACAGGCCTGTGACGCCTCACGTGCCAGCGCACTATTCGCTTGCTACCAAAGCTGTCTTCAACCTAATAACTATGCACAGCTATAGAAATGAAGAACATTTACCCTTAGCGTGATCTCTGAAAAGAAATACATGTTGTGTCAACGATGATGTGATTTGACAGGCGAGTTACTCTCGATAAGTCGTGGCCCATCCAGAGTACAGTAAAGTACAGCAGCTACATGCCCAGTTACATACCATGGCTGGCTCACCATCTTCTGCATTGGAAAACATGCATACATCTTTAGTTTATTGGTTGGTTCACGACACACTTTATGCACATTCACGGCTAATGGCGCCGCCCACACTGTTTCGCCGGTGGGCCGCGGGATTGGGAAATGTCCTGAGTGGCGCTAGAGTCGAACCCGGGACCTTTGGTACCCATAGCCCGACACCTTAACCACTCGGCCATCCCGCCCCACATACATCTTTAGAACATACCGAATAGATGCATCTAGCATACATTGATTTCGAGTCGTTGACATGCCTGAAATCGTCTAAAAATCGGTATTTACGACTGAAGAATGTCGGGTAGGGTAAGGTCGGCTAAAATGAGTATAGGCCAAAAATGAGTATATATTTGGGGGAAAATGTATCATGCAGTAATTATACATTAAAATAAGTTTAAAAAGACATAATACGTCCAGATATGTTCCTCAACATCTCCAAATACTTTCATTGCTAAATGTTTTATGAATTTGGCTAAAAACGTTTTAAAACATTTTCAACAATGTCGTTAAAAGTACATGTCAAAAAGTGAACCCTGGTAAAAAAAATGTACAACTCCGACGGTACTTTAGATTTCCATGTATTATCTTCATCAACTAAGCTTCCTGACACCGTTAAAATTAAAGCCGAAATCCAAAAGGGAACACTTAAATTTTTTCTAATTGTGAATTTGCATAAAATGGGTAGAGTTTAGAAAACTTGTTGCAAAAAATGGGCATAGTTGGAAAAGACACAACTTCAACATGGCTACTCCCCTGTTCACTTTCATGTATTCCCCGAAAACGTTTCTGAGATGTTTCCGATGTCGACTGCTCCAGTGTAATGACCATCTCCAGTGATTGTGTTGCAAACAAACTTCTGTACTTGTCAAAAATACACACATTTTTGTACCGCTTTTTTCTGAGGCGACACCCGGTACCATGCCTAAATACCCGGCGGAAGACCTAGACAAAGGGAAGAAGCTGGTGACGGATGGAGCCAGCATCTACAAGGCGGCCAAGGACAACATCGTACCGTACGAGACTCTCCGCCGTCACATCAATAGCATCAATTTCACCGGCTCCACTGGCTCAGGGCGGCCGGCAGTACTGACGATGGCCGAGGAGCAGAAATTGGTCGAAGTGATTGCTTATCTTGCCCACCAAGCGTTCCCACTCGACTCCAGCGACATATGTGACCTGATCCAGCAATACCTGAACAACCTCGGCCGGGAGACGCAGTGGAATGACAACCGGCCCGGGAAGGACTGGCTGTCACGTTTCAAGGCCCGCCACGCCGGCATCCTCGTCATTGTCAAGCTGGACAAGAAGTTCCTCGTCCAGGTTAACGAAATCCAGACGAACTCCACGGGGACTGCCAGGACGGCGCATGTCCTGTTCTTGAAGAAGCTGCTGGGCTCGGGCAAGAAGTTCTACTTCCCAGAGAAAGATGACAAGTCGATTGTCTACCCGCACGAGGTTCTGGGAAAGGTAGAGGTGACGCCAGACCGCCACGCCTCCGAGTTCGAAATCGTCGGCGACGTCCATGATCTCAACTAGTACTTTGCAGGGCATTCCCAACTGTTGTATTTTTCCCTTCGACCATTGTGTTTATTTGTTCCGACAGCCAATATTGTGCCTTTAATCAAGTGTAATTACCAGGAAACAGCTGTCTCATATTTTGTTTTGATAATTGCATCGTCTGCGAAGTCAGTGCCCTCAACTAGTGTTATGCAGGGCATTCCGAACCTTGTCTTTTCCGTTCCAACATCAGCCATAACTACGTTCTTGTTAAACTTGGAATTTCCAGAAAATGGCTAGTCTCATTTTTTAATAATTGCTTTTTTTTTAAACACCCATAGTATACCCATTTTTGGCGTGAATTTCCGTGTCGCAAATCCAGCGGGTTGGGCACAATATGGCTGTCGAAATCACCATACCAATTTTTGCGAAAGTGCAAAAAATGAGTATAGTTGACTTTTCTCGGAAGACATGCTTGCCAAAGAACACCAGTTGACCAAAAAAATGTGTGCCACATTGGACATCGTAGTCAGAAACCGTAATGTCAGCATCCCATTAACCCAGTATTTATATCTTATTTGATTTGGAAGATATTATACTGGAAAGGTAAAACCATACTCATTTTAGCCGACTCGACCCTATCCCGTAGCACAAGACCTGCTTTAATTCAAAATGGCTCAGTGGGCGCAGAGAAGGCATATGGGACCCTGGACACATAACGAGACCCAGAGCGCACGTGCGCAGAGGCTTCCAGACAGGGCAGCAGGTTGACTGGCCAAGAGTTGAATACAACCGAACTCTGGTCAATCACCGGCCCGTGCTCAGACGGAAGCCTGACCGACGACGCGTGCTACCCAGTCCCCGGTCCCAGTCGCCGGCCAGTCACCGGTTCGATCGCTGCGCGAGCTTCGCTCTGCTGGTAATCGTCGCCTTCTCGCCAGGCCATTTCCAGCGAGCCGCTTGCGTTTGGTCACCGGCTAACGCATCGTGCACCAGAGATGAGATCAGGCTACCAGAACCAATGGCGATCCCGACCGGCTGGCAATTGCTGAAGTTGCCAGTTCTTTGGCAATCGCCACCGGTGCCAGTGACGGTGACCTGTGCGACTCGCTGGACCACCAGCTGCTGGCTGCGTGTGACGGGCGACACTGACCTGTGCGACTCGCTGAACCACCAGCTGCTGGCTGCGTGTGACGGGCGACACTGACCTGTGCGACTCGCTGAACCACCAGCTGCTGGCTGCGTGTGACGGGCGACACTGACCTGTGCGACTCGCTGGACCACCAGCTGCTGGCTGCGTGTGACGGGCGACTCGAGGCTGGTGTCGGCCTGCTGCTGTCGTTGCCGCAGCTTGTCCAGCGCCAGCAGGCAGACCGCCGCCTCGGCCACCTCCTGCGACGTGCTCTCAGCCGGATACGTCTGACAGCGTACATCGCCCACCTGGCGGCAGGCGGGCACGACGCTGACACTCTGACAGCACACACCGCCCACCTGGCGGCCAGTTCAGCGACGATGAGGCTCTGACAGAGCGCATCGCCCTAGGGCCAGGTCAGGCACTGACGCTGACGCTCTGACAGAGCGCATCGCCCACCTAGCGGCCAGGTCAGGCACTGACGGCTACTCTGACACACCGCCCACCTGGCGGCCAGTTCAGGCACCTGACGATGAGGCTCTGATAGCTCGCATCCCCCACCTAGCGGCCAGGTCAGGCACTGACGCCGAGGTATTTGCTGACCCATGGATGGACATTGACGCCGGGACAGACACGGACACTGGGGCGGACAGCATCAATGGGGCAGACAGTGTCGATTGGGCAAGCACTGACACTGGCGGACATTGTCAATGGGACACACAGTAAGACTGACAAACCACTGGTAATGGGCTAAATTGAGCAAAATCTACTGTCGAGGAATCGAGGAAGATATGCATCAATACTGACGTCAAATAATCTTCACCTGCACACATGGTAGGGTGTCCCAGATTACATGAAGGTGTTCAAAATCACGAGGTCACCCCCTCCATCCCGAACCTTGGTCAACTTTAAGCTTTCTGAAAAGTTTTCAGAATTAACTACCTGTAATTATGCTTTGTTTTTACTATTGGAAGTTCCTGCTATTTTTGGCCCGATTTGGTGTGATGTGCGACGTTGGCGTTGCAGTCTCCCGGGCAAAAGTCCGCGTTCTGGACGGGGATTACTGCATTTGCTATATTCAAAACCACTTAGACGTCGAAATAACGTCAAGAATAAGCATTCAACATAATCTGAAAATACTCTACGATTAGAGGTGCAAATTTGTCACCTAGACAACCCAATTTTGCAACCAGCGTCATGCTGGTATATTTTATGGAGATGAAACCACGTTTTTGTCTGTGATTTTTAATAGTGCTACAAATGTTGTGTATTCTAGCGTACTCAAAGTTCTGAGAGACTCAAGTATTCTCTTGGTGGTTCCATATTATTCCCAAATGCATACATTTAGCTCTTACAAAATGAGTCGGTTTATTTATTATTCATGTGAACACAACAGCTTATGACACACTTCATCACTGTACCAATA